>JAANYP010006643.1:0-262500 GCA_020465985.1 Centrapalus pauciflorus
TCGGGCTCCCAGGTGGCACTAGTACCCTTATGATGCCTCCACTGAACGAGTACTAGCGCAATCTCTTTATTTCGCAATCTCTTCACTTTACGATCGGTGATCGCCTCAGGCTGCTCGACATATCTCAGGTGATTATTCACGGTTATCTCAGATAACGGCACAAACTGATCATCCTTGGCTAAACACTTCCTCAGATGACTCACATGGAACGTATCGTGGACTCCGGCCAGCTCGGGAGGCAACCTCAATCTATATGCCTGATCTCGGACTCTGGCGATGATCTCAAACGGACCGATGTACCGCGGACTCAGCTTACCTCGATGTCTGAATCTGATAACTCCCTTCCACGGCGATACTTTCAGCATAACACGGTCTCCAACACTGAACTCGAGCTTAGTCAGACGACGATCGGCATAACTCTTCTGCCGGCTCTGTGCTACTCTCATATGCTCGCGGATAACTGCCACTTTGTCGCTCGTCTCTTGTAGCAACTCGGGCCCACTGATAGGTCGCTCGCCGACCTCGCCCCAACACACCGGGGTTAGACACTTACGCCCATACAGTGCCTCGAATGGAGCCATCTTGATGGAGGAATGGTAGCTGTTGTTGTACGCAAACTCGACTAACGGCAAGTGAACGTCCCAACTACCACTGAAATCGATCGCACAAGCTCGGAGCATATCCTCGAGAGTCTGATTCGTCCGCTCTGTCTGCCCATCTGTCTGAGGTCTGTACGCTGTACTCAACCGAACTCTCGTCCCCAACTCGCGCTGAAAGCTCTGCCAGAACCTCGAAGTAAACCGCGTATCTCTATCAGACGTAATCGACATCAGAACGCCGTGCCTTGACACTATCTCATTGATATATAACCGAGCTAACTGATTCATAGTGATGGTACCCCGAACCGCTAGAAAGTGAGCACTCTTCGTCAAGCGATCACCCAGATCATATCGTTGCCTCGAACGGTGCGCGGAAGTCTGACGATGAAATCCATCGTGATATGATACCACTTCCACTCTGGAATCTCTAAAGGCTGCAAATGCCCGTGAGGCTTCTGATGCTCGGCCTTGACTCGCAGACAAGTCATACACTCCTCGACGTATCGGCCCACATCTCTCTTCATCCCTGGCCACCAATAGAACTCGCGCAAATCTCTATACATTTTGGTGCTCCCGGGGTGGATAGACAATCTCGAACGGTGCGACTCGTCTAAACTTAGCTGCCGCAGATTACCGACTCTCGGAACCCAAACACGATCACGAAACGCCCACAAACCTCTGCTATCTCTGCTCAATGCCTCTAGCTGTCCCGCAAGCCGCTCTCTTTTCACATTCTCCGCCCGCAAACCCTCTAACTGAGCATGCCTCAGACTCTCCACAAGAGTCGATGTGACCTCGAGCCTCGCTGCTCGGGAAACCACTGTCTGACCGCACGCCTTACGGCTCAACGCATCGGCCACCACATTGGCCCTACCAGGATGGTACTGAATCTCGCAGTCATAATCTTTCAATAACTCAAGGCTGCGCCGCTGTCTCATATTCAACTCTTTCTGACTGAACAGATACTGAAGACTCTTATGATCGGTATACACTA
Source organism: Centrapalus pauciflorus (assembly GCA_020465985.1). Lineage (NCBI taxonomy): Eukaryota > Viridiplantae > Streptophyta > Magnoliopsida > Asterales > Asteraceae > Centrapalus > Centrapalus pauciflorus. The sequence continues at coordinate 1,594 of JAANYP010006643.1, forward strand.
CAAATCGCGAACCGTACAGATAATGACGCCATATCTTCAACGCGAACACTATCGCGTCCAACTCAAGGTCATGCACGGTATGATTTTCCTCGTAGGTCTTCAGCTGTCGCGACGCATACGCAGTCACCTTGCCTCGCTGCATCAGAACACAACCCAAACCGGTACCTGACGCATCACAGTAGACCACAAAATCCTCTGTACCCTCGGGCAATGCTAACACTGGTGCCTGACATAACCGGGATTTCAATTCTCTGAAAGCCGACTCCTGCTCATCAGACCACACGAAAGGAACGGACTGCCGTGTCAATCTCGTCAACGGCCTGGCAATCCTCGAGAAGTCCTGAATGAAGCGGCGGTAATACCCGGCTAGGCCCAAAAAGCTACGAATCTCAGGCACGGTCCTCGGCGGCTCCCAACTCATCACGGCCTCTATCTTCGCCGGATCCACTGAAATACCCTCGGCGCTCACAACATGCCCCAAAAACTGGACCTCGCGCAACCAGAACTCGCACTTGGAGAACTTCGCATAAAGTCGCTCCTTTCGCAGCACAGATAAAACCTCTCGCAAGTGCTGCTCGTGGTCCTCGGCACTCCTCGAGTAAATCAGGATGTCGTCGATGAACACTATCACGAACCGATCCAACATAGATCTACACACCCTGTTCATCAGATCCATGAATGCCGCGGGTGCGTTAGTCGGTCCGAAGGGCATGACTAGGAACTCATAATGGCCGTATCTCGTCCGAAACGCAGTCTTCGGCACATCCTCATCTCTAACTCTCAGCTGATGATAACCCGATCTCAAATCTATCTTCGAAAAGAAGCTCGAACCCTGCAGCTGATCGAACAGATCGTCAATACGTGGAAGCGGATAACGGTTCTTCACCGTCACTTTATTCAACTCTCGATAGTCAATACACATCCGCATAGAACCGTCCTTCTTCTTCACGAACAGCACTGGAGCTCCCCACGGGGACGAACTCGGACGGATAAATCCACGATCAAGCAATTCCTGAAGGTGTGACATCATCTCTCTCATCTCGGTAGGTGCCAGCCTATAAGGCGTCTTCGCAATAGGCACCGCTCCAGGGATAAGGTCGATGCGGAACTCGACCTGACGATCTGGCGGTAACCCAGGCAACTCCTCTGGGAATACCTCAGGGAACTCTCGAACTACGGGTATATCCGCTAGGGTCTTCTTCTCTAATCTGGCGTCAACAACATAAGCCAGAAAAGTCTCGCACCCCTTCGCAACATATCTCTGAGCTTGGGCCATCGAAACAATACCGATCTCGCCTCGGCGCCTCTCGCCATATACTGTCACCGTCTCACTGTCTGAAATGGGTATCCGGATCATCTTCTTCGCGCACAGAATATCGACCTGCCTGGCTGTCATCCAGTCCATACCCACTATCACGTCGAAACTGCTAATCTCTATCGGCAGTAGATCGATCGAAAACCGGTGAGCATCTATCTCAAGGACACAATCTCTGTATACCCGACTCACTAAAGCAGTACTACCATCTACTCTATCAACGACTAACGGCACAGATAAAACAGTAGCAGACACAGAAAAATAGGCACAGAATACAACAGACACATATGAGCGATCTGCTCCAGAATCAAACAATATACGAGCACTAAGCCCGTTCAGAATGTACATACCAGAAACAACGTCTGTAGACTCGCGGGCCTCCTCTGCCGTAGCCTGAAATATTCTACCTCGACCCCTAGGCGCTGACTCTCGACGGCTCGAAGATGACGGCTCAGCTCTGGCACTGCTGGTACTCGCTCCCTGTACCGCAGGCGGTGCATCCGGACAATCTCTGACTATATGGCCTGGCCTCCCACAGCGGAAGCACAGGGAATCCCTCGAAGTACAAGTAAAAGATGTATGGCCATACTGACCACAGCGGTAGCAACGGGGCTGCTCTGATGTACAAGGACCAGAATGGCGACGGCGACACCTCGGACAGTCTCTCTCTCCAGCTGAACTGTCTGCCCGACTCCCGGATGGCTGGGACCCCTGTCCCACGCTGCTCTGACTCTGACTGGGAGCGCTATATCGGGAAGTCTGCCCCTGACTCTGACTGGCTGTCCCCGACCCCTGATACTGCCCAGACCTCCTGGACCTCCGGTCTCTGCCTCTGTCTCTGTCTCGACGAAATCCCGAACCCTGCCCCTGAACCTGCTGCTGCTCAGGCTGTCTCTCTCTCTGAAAATCCTGGGGCTCTCGATAGTAACTCTGGGACTGCTCAGACGTCCCTATCCTCTGTCTCTGGGATGGAGGCTGACCCCTCTGTCTCTCAATCTCTCTCTCTCTGACACGAGCCAACTCCAAGGCTCTCGCAAACGTCGGGGTGTCGTGAAGCCCTACGAACTCCCGAATATCAGATCTCAATCCATCGATAAAGGCATCGGCCTTACGAACCTCTGTATCCACGTGCTGAGGCGCAAACTGAGCATACTCGTTAAATCTATCCACATACTGCTGAACCGACATGCTATCCTGCTGGAGGTGCAAGAAACGACGCTCCATCTCCCGGCGCTCATCCCGGGGAATATACTGTAACTCGAAGATAGCACGGAACTGATCCCATGTCATAGCATAAGCTGCTGCAGTAGTCATGGATGACTCAATGGACTTCCACCACTGTGAAGCCCCTCCTTTCAGCTGATAAGCCGCATAGCCGACCATATCACGAGGATCGACATGGGCAACTCGGAATGCCGCCTCTATCTCTCTCTCCCAAGCCATAGCCGCACCCGGCTCGCCACCGCCTCGGAACTGAGGTGGGGCTCCCGCCATAAAGTCCTTAAAGGACCCACCTCGCACAGAAGAAGAAGATGCCCCAACCACTGTTTCAACACTAGTCACTGGCGGCAGATCAGCTCTCTGTCGCTGCTGCTCTCTCTCTCTGTCCCTCTCTCTGTAGAACTCGGTCAATACTGATAACATCTCTGACCGGCGGACATACTCATCTCCCGCTGGTCTCTCTGGCCCTGAACCCTCGCCATGATCTGCCATAACTACCTGCACATATCACAAAGGTAAGATAACAGATCGATCACCCAGCGTTATACAATAAGCTAGGTCAGTTAATTCCGCTAAACTCAGTCTCAGGGAAGAATTCCACGAATCTGAACACGGTAAGAGCACAAGCATCCACTGATACTCAATACTGAAACCACAAGCTCTGATACCAAGCTGTAACACCCACAATTCTCACACAAATGCCACGTCAATACAATACACAGGTGGCAATAACGCAAGTATCTCAAGTTACTCATGTCACAGGATTAGCGGAAAACACTGCTAATTAAAACTTTATCACGAAGTCATACATCGTCTCATAAACTGACACTGATACATAAACGTAACTGATTACTGTTAACATACATAAGTAGATCAGATACAACAGTTCCAAAACTAATATCAACGAGACAGTCAACGCACGCAACTCTAACTGTCCCAATCTCTATTTCGGCTGCTGCGGCTGTGGCTGTGACCCCACGGTATGACTGCCTGACACACAGAAGACTCGAAAACATAAGCTGGACAGCTCGTGAGTACGCGAGGGTTAGACTCTGCAGGTAAGCACATAAAACATACACAACACACATATCTCGTCACATATATGCAACTCGATGCATAACACGTATCTCTGCTCAAAAGGGGACCACGTTCCCCAGCTAACAGGCCGCACACAGCAGCGGTTAGCTACTCAATAGGCACAGGAGCGACCTGGCAATATCACTGCCGTATATATACAGCCTCATAACTCGTGACTGGTTAGGGACAGTCAGCCTGCGCGATCACATATCGCGGACACCTGCAATTCAAACACATATAGCACGTATAGGGTAGAACGGATCATACCTGCGCACTAAGCTCGGTCTCATACACAATATATCACAACACATATACACGACTCATAAAAGACTACGCGCGATTTGCAAAAGAACTCGAGTACTCACCGATTACCCGAAACTGGATTGAAACCCGAAACTCTAATGCGGCTCGGCACGCGATCGGTTAGCACCTGTACACATCACGGATCTCACATATCAATACAAACTCGGTGATCACACAACTTAAGTCAAACGCATTTATCACAATCAAACTAAACCCGAAACATATCCCCGAACGGATAACCGATTCCCGAAACTCTTTTACGGAATTCCTACTGGAACCCAAAATCCCAAACAACTCAACCCGACAATATCCCGCAGGAAATCAACACACTAATCACCCCAAACCTCCCCAAATGAATCAAACCGGATTTCCCCAGCAGGCCGCGGCTCGCGCCGCTAAGCCCCTGCACTTCGCGCCGCGCCTACGCTTTCCTGCGAGTCGCGCCGCGCCCCCCTGCGCGTCGCGCCGCGATCATGCGCCTGCACCCATCCCTGACCTTCGAACTTCATAGCTGAACCAGGGGAAACTCTCCCCTTTTTACACGATTTCCAGCCCAAAAACACACGAAATTACTATACAACAGCCTCATATATCACAGAAACCAATTCCCATACACAACACAACATAACTCAACACTTAGCTACTCAAAATCAAGGGTTCTTACCTTCGAGACCTCAAGAACACAAGGAAGAAGATGGTGAAGATGAATTCCACAATTTCACAACCAATTCTGGGATTGGAAGTAGGCTTCTTCAGCTGGAGCTCACACAAACACACACACACTTTCACACTTAGGTTTTTCTTAAAATGAGGGTAAGGAGATAAGAATGAAAGGAAGCAGCTTCTATATACGTATCTATTCTCATCCGGTCCCGAACCCATTAAATCCGAACCCGATATCACTTTTTCACAATTTATGTCATTAGGACCCAATTAAATCCACGATCTCAAGGAGATAATTAATCCGCTAATTATTAACCCGGAGACACGTATCACTCGGTTTCGACACGTTAAATCCACGAAATGGAATTTAATTGGAACACGCAATAATTATTAAAATAATGAGCCAATAAATTAAATCCACGTACCAGGCTCAAATCCGGGATGTTTCAGGTATACACCACAAAGTCATCATTGCCCTCAGGTAAGGCAAGTATCGGTGCCTCACTTAGTGTCCTCTTTAAAACATCAAACGCTTCTTGCTGCACAGTTTCCCATACAAACGGTGCATTCTTCTTTGTCAACACCGTCAAAGGAACGGCAATTTTCGAAAAATCCTTTATAAATCTCCTATAGTAACCCGCCAACCCCAGAAAACTTCTGACTTCTGTAGCTGAACGAGGCGGCTCCCAATTCCTTACTGCTTCTACCTTAGCCGGATCTACAGAAATTCCGGCTCCAGAAATCACATGCCCTAAAAACTGAATCTGTTGTAGCCAAAACTCGCATTTCGAGAACTTGGCATACAACTTCTCTTTCCTCAATAACTCTAATAACCCCCTGAGATGTTCAGCATGCTCGGCCTCGGACTTAGAGTACACCAGTATATCATCAATGAACACAATCACCGACTTATCTAACATCGGTCTACAAACTCGGTTCATTAGATCCATAAACACTGCCGGGGCGTTGGTTAATCCAAAAGGCATCACCAGAAACTCGTAATGCCCATACCGAGTCCTGAATGCTGTCTTTGGCACATCTTCCTCTCGAACTTTCAATTGATGATATCCCGATCTCAGATCAATCTTAGAAAATACACTAGCCCCGTGTAACTGATCAAACAAGTCGTCTATCCTTGGCAGTGGATACTTGTTCTTAATCGTCAACTTATTCAGTTCCCGATAATCTATGCACATCCTCATCGTGCCATCCTTCTTTTTCACGAACAATACCGGAGCTCCCCACGGCGACGAACTCGGCCGAATGAAGCCCTTGTCCAACAACTCCTGGAGTTGTGTCATCATCTCTTTCATCTCGGTTGGGGCAAGGCGATATGGAGAACGAGCTACCGGTGCAGCTCCAGGGATCAGATCGATTCGAAACTCAACTTGTCTCTCAGGCGGCATGCCAAACAAGTCTTCCGGAAACACGTCCGGAAATTGTGAAACAACAGGCACGTCTGCCAACGTCCTCTTCTCAGCCCTGGCATCAACAGCATATGCCAGATAGGCGTCACATCCCTTTGCAACAAGCTTTCGAGCTTTTGCAATGGTCAGTAAACACAGATCCCCACTTCTCCTATCCCCATATATACAGATCTCACGCCCCTCCGGAGTAGTTATCTTGATCATACGATTCTTACAAACTATGTGAGCTTCATTTTCGATCAACCAGTCCATCCCGATAATTACATCAAACTCACTGAATTCTATCGGAATCAGATCTAAATTGAAGACTACATCTTCAATTACTAACGTGCAATTACGGTATACATGATCTACCTTAACTAAAGTGTTGCTAGCAGTTTCAATATCAAGTATAGCAGACAGCTTAGACAGTGGCATAGCAAGTTGTTGTGCAAAAGCAGTAGACACGAAAGAACGGTTGGCACCCGAATCAAAAAGAACTCGTGCAGGCATGGAATTTACAATAAACATACCCGTGACCACCTCTGGGTTTTCCCTAGCTTCCTCTGCAGTGATTTGAAAGGCACGAGCCGGTGCCCTCTGTGACTGACCCCGGCGGTTAACTGAACCACCGCTTGAACCTCCCGAAGATCGTGTTGATGTTGGAGCAGCAGCTGCTGGAGCATTCTTCCTACAGTTTCTGCTATAGTGGCCCCACACTCCACACTTATAGCAAGCATCACCTTTTCTTGGGCATTCACTCTGAAAATGACCCAACTCCCCACAGCAAAAGCAAGCACGTCCGTTAGTGCACTTGCCAAAATGTTCCAGGTGACACTTGTTGCAGTATTGTGGCTCGGTGTTGATGGAATAAGCACGAGCACGACCAGAGGAACTAGATTGACGGCGATAAGATTGTTGAGGTGAATACTGTGAAGACCGGGAAGAACCAGAATATCCTCCCTCCCGTTGACGCTTCGGCGGTGACGGCTGTGTTGGGTTGGTGGAAGCAGCAGCGGACCCAATGGAATAACCCGACATAATCAGAATCTGTTCTACATTTCTGGCAGCCTCAAGTACGCCAGCAAATGTAGGGTATCGGACGTTGCTCATAACCCTTCTTATCTCAATATCCAGACCAGCCTCAAACCTGGTCACTTTCCTTTCTTCAGTATCAACTTGATGAGGCGCGAACAGACTCAGCCTCGCGAATTCCACCGCATATTGGGACACCGTCTTAGTCCCCTGTACCAGCGCCATAAACTTTGCTTCCAACCTCCGGCGCTCATCAACCGGACAGTACTGCTGAGTGAATAGGTCCTTGAACTCAGCCCAAGTCATAACAGAAATCTTCTCCAATGTCAAAGCGTTCACCATGGCATTCCACCACATGATTGCATCATTCGTGAACATAGCAGTTGCATAACGAACCATGTCCTTCTCAGCACAGTCGCTGATTCGGAATGTTCGTTCAGTTGCTGTTATCCATTCCAGTGCGGCAACAGCATCCCCTAAACCGTTAAACTCTACAGCTCCGTTTCCTTTAAAATCCTTAAACCGACAACCCCTGGGCTTATTAGATGACCCAGTGTTGTCATCTTGTTCCTCATTATTTCCTTCTCTTTCTTTTTCTTTGTTCTTCCTTTTATCTTCCCTTCTCTTAGCATCGGCCTCATCTCGAGCCCGAAACTGGTCTTGTATCATCTTATTCTGCTCAGCCATCATGGCTAGCATCATCTCTCTTGCTTCTTCCGGTGTCATTCCTCCAGACATGTTCTGAAAATATAAACATATAACTTGTTTAGTAACATGTCATTTATTTATAGACACCGCCCAATTGTCCCGTATGATAGTCAATATTCTTATGATTACTAGATCGTAACCTATCTTAGTTCAGATCATTACTTAGAATCACTACATGTCATCACTTAATGTTTGAGACCAAGACCTCACGGACACTTGGATCTCAAACTACTGCTCTGATACCATCTCGTGTGACACCCTTGCCACAACAACCACCATTAACAAGACACCCAGGATTAATCACCAATACATCAATTACATAATGATCTGATTACTTAATTAAAGTGCGGAAGCAATTAAAGTACAAAATAAAGTATTACAACAGTTTCAAACCACTCTACAGTGCTACAAAGGTTACATGTCTATATCTAAAAACTTCCATTACATTACATTGTCCCAAATTTATTACAACATTAATCTCAACAATAAATTACCAAATAAGCAACTGAGTCTTCAATTCACTTCAAACAACAACCTAGCTAGATGGTCCCGCAGCTGATTTTCCTTTTCCTGTAAAAATTTCAACAACTAAAACGTAAGCGAATGCTTAGTGAATACATAGATTGCGCATTTTATAAATTTTTATGAAGCCCAAGGATAACACAGATGACCAACATCGGATATCCTCTTCGTACACAAAGTACGGACCAGAGCCGCAGCCCCTTCGAGCTCACAGCTCGGCATTTAAACATACCATCTGAGACAAACGTACGATCGGGGATGACATACTGCCTACCGGGCCTAGGAGGGATCAGCTCCAGGTCATATAGCACAGTAACATCAGAGTAATCGATGCGACCCACCGGTCCATCACTAGATGCACAACAATCGAACGGACATGCAACAAGTAAGAATGTGCATCTAAATCTACGCAAGTTAGTAGAATTCCAACCAAACAAATGAAACAACACGTCTCAGCAGGCAAAGCTAACATAAAACAGATATAACCATGCAAAATCTACTGTACTCACAGTGGGTGCGTAAATAAACTTTAATCAATCTTATTTCTCTTCGGGCTTTCAACCGGATCCACCAAGTACCCCACTGTGGGTTAAACAACACCACAAGGGACCTGTACGTCAGTTGTAACAACATATCGTGTCAATATCTTGTTTAATTTTATAAACAATAATTTATAGATTTTTTTTTTTTTGCAATATCTGATCCCTATTTCGGATCCATGTCCGAATTCGGATCCCACCCGAATTCGGACCCCAATTCGGTCCCCATGTTAAGTTCGGACAATGCCAATTTCGGACCCCATTAGGTCCCAATTCGGACAATTGCAAATTTCGGACCCCATCCGAATTCGGACCAATCCGGATCCCAACACTTAGAAATTATTTCTGTTTTTGTACTTCCCAAATTCGGATTTCGTCCTAAGTTCGAGGCCATCCGAATTCGGACCAGATCCGAGTTCATCTCGGATCCGAATTCGGACCCCCCTTCGAATTTATGCAGTTTCGAATATTTTCCAGATTTTAATCCAAGTCATTTTTGCACTTACTCAGTATGTGAAATAACTTACACCAACTAAAATATACTTGTTTTCAACCATTTTAACACTTACATTAGCATGCTTTCATACCAATCTACATCCTTTTTGACCATTTTTATTCATCCATTCGAACACACACTAAAAACACACACAAATCTCTAAAAATCATACTTCCAGGTCGAATCAGAAGCTGAAACTTGATATCTAGCATCATATATACTAGATTTAAACTAATCCATAATAAAACCAAACATGCATTAACATTTGAATCTCCAAAAATCAAATTTTCGGTTCATATAAAAACCGAGCCAAAACCACCAAAATCGAAGTGTTGATGAAATTTTTACCTTAATTCGATGATTGCAGATGTTTTAGTTCCTTGAATGCAATCTGAATCCAAATTTCCAGCTTCAAATTTCAACTTTTGATAATCTTCGAATTTAGAGAGAGAGAGCCGAGAGAGAGAGAGAGTTCTAGTGAGAGAGTGTATTTGCTTCAAAATGGGTGGAAATGATAATTTTCCCCTTTTTATTTCCATCATTCAACTCTTGGCACATTTCACCCCTTCACTTATCCGGTTCCATAAAATACTGATTTTTATAAAATAAAGGATTCCATCTTTATTTTATTTTCCTTAACAATTATTAATAATTTATTCACTTAAATAACTTTAAATTTTCTCAATTTCTAATTGAAGCAACAAACTTTATAATTAATCCAAAACTCCGTACCAACTTTCATAATTCAACTTAAATTACAAATTTAAACTTAATAAACTTCAAATATAATAATTTAAATCCGAGGATGTTACATTTGTAGAGAAGCCTACGAAAGTGCAAAAATTTATAAAGAGAAAACAAAAATTTTCACGATAGTATTCTTAAAAATAAAATATTTACCAAACGAAACAAAGTCCGGTTATTTAACGCAAGACTCAAACTGTTTCTTGGAAAAATAAAAAGCAAATGGACAGATCCATATATAGTAACTGAAGTCTACCCACATGGTTCGGTAGAAATTTAGGACCCAAAAGGTGGTGAACCATTTAAAGTTAATGGACATAGACTGGATTTTTATGTCCAATGGGCTACCAATAACATGCTAGTCTCTGAACTCATAAGACTAGAAAATCCAAAAGTTAGCTAGACTAGTTTAGGTGTAGTATGTCTGGCTGAAGATGTAAAACTTAGCGCTTCCTGGGATGTTTATGGAAACCCTCACGAGACAACACTCGTCCACTGGGGAGAGGTTTAACGGCTTGTTGCACGTGCTAAGTGCAATCGTGAATCCATACGAAAAGGCGGATTATTTGATTTTATTTGTTTCAAGTGTGTTTAATTTGTTTATGTGTGTTAGTTGTGTGTACCCAACTAAGTTGGGGAGGATTATCCTCTCAAATTTAGTTGTTTATTAGGTTTAAAATTAAATATTAGGAGTCCCACATCAGAAATTAGATTTTTAATCACGCAGACTAAATTATTTTAACACGATTTAATAGCGTAAGTTGGGAAGAGTACCCGTAAAAATTTTAAAAATTGAAGAAATGAGTTTAGAGATTTGAGAGCGCCCCAGATCAAAAAATCCGGAGGCCCGGGCGTAGGGCTACGCCTGGCCTACGCCCCAATGCACTCAAAAGTTTATAAAAAACAGAACCCTACGCCCCAAACGCCATAAACCCTATAATTCGACTCTGGAGCGACGGTTTTCGATTTTATAAGCCTAAAACATCTCAAATAACATATGGTCTACGTCAATTCTTCAATCCAATGCTAGTATTTCGCAAGAATTATTAAGGTATACTCTTTCTAACGCCCTTAGCTTCATTCTACACGAGTTTTTACGAATTTTGTCATCATGCATGGGAATGATCTTTTTGGGGGTTATATTATTTTCAATGCAAAAGGGTTACTAATAATTTTATATATTCATTTAATTAATATAAATATATTTTTGCAAAAGTTTTATTAAAAATCTTAGTTTTTTCCAAATATGCTTTATTTTTATATTTTGAAAAAAGTTTTGTCTAAGGGTTATTTTTAATTGTTAAAATTATTATTTATCAAGTCATGCATTAATAGGGTTAGTTTTGGCTCACAATTGACGGTGAGAATTAGGATTAGTTCATTTAACGAGAAAAAGGGTTTTTATTTATTCATGTATCATTTTTATAGAAAACCCATGTTTAATATCCTATTTCTCCGTATATTTAAATTGTAGATGTCGAGCCAATATAACGCTAACGGCAATCATCCCGTTAATAACCGTTTCACCCGAACCCCTAGGATTAGAACACATGACCCTAAGAATGTCTGCTTTGAGAAACCTCTCAATGTAGAATTTCCCGTAGTTCCCCCAAATACCTATAACGGTAAACCACCTAGATTCCATATTGAGCGCACATTGAAATAACCCGATTTCGAGGGTTTTAAAATTTTAAAGTGTTTCGAGAGGTTGGGATGGGCTAGAGCTATACAGTGAGAACTACCCTATATCCACACTAGTCTGATCCAGCATTGGTTCGCCACTGTTCGGAAAGCAGAAAAATATGAGGATCATGACTTTGAGCTGAAGGGTGTAGTGGGAAATAGGAGGGTGACAATCTCTAAGAAGAAGCTGTGTGATGAGATTGGTATAGATGGTGATATTCCACAGCCTAGAGAGTTCTGGTCATCCCTGGACATTCAAGGGGGTAGAGTGAGTAAAATTAGCGGTTGGGCTAAAAAATGGGTTGGGACGATAGCGACAGTATTTGGGATGTTGATAGAGGAGGCATGAGAGTATATTCATTTTAATAGGGGAGATTTATGCCCACTGGCCAAGGTGCTGTGGAAGTTTGTTATTTTTAACTTGCTTCCCAGACACCAAGACACGACCGCTATTAGACCCAAAGATATCCTGTTACTACATGCATTGATGACTGGATACACGACCATATCCCTGGGGTACACTATAATGGAAAATTTATGGGAATCCAATGTTATGGGGCAAGGGACAAACTATCCACGCTGCCGAATGTTGACTGAGCTTTTTATTATTGAGAAGGTAGTGTCGGAGCAGCTACCGATTAAATACCTTAACCCTAATGAGATCTGGTTCACTAAGCTTACTATGTTAGGGCAGTATTTGAGAGAACCTATCTAGGTTACCAAATTCGCTGCCCTGATCCCATTTGTTGCCCCCGACTACTCAGAGGAGAGACAAAGTAATAAAGGAAAAGCTAGGATGGAGGTGGACGAAGACGACGAGAGGCCGTGGAAAAGAGTGTCAACCATGGCTTTATTGAGATCTCAAATTGATATTCTGAAGGACGTCATGGGTAGCCTACTTAATGCAAACAAAGATCTGCTAAGAGACATCGAGAAATTGCAAGAGGAACAAAGGAAGACTGAGCAGATGTTCCAAGTGCACTCCGATTGGCTGACGAATATCCAAATGATGGTTGACGAGTTAGAAGAAGTTGTCATTCCACGGAAGAAGTTTTAAATTTTAAATTTGCAAAAGTGTGTTTGTTTGAGTTTGCGTGAGAAACATTAAGCTTTATTGTGGTTGTTTAATTTTCTGATGTGGTGTGATTCCGGATTGTAACCGTACTTTATTTACTTTCTGTTGTTTATTTTTTTAATATTTAAGTGTGGTGTGATAATTTTAATTTTAATGAAAAGATTGAGTTTGGATTTATTTGAGTTTGTTTGAATTTATTTTTGAGTAAGAAATGTGTACCAATTTATTTCTCATCAGTACGTGATTCTAGTGCTTAAATGTGACGAGAACGTCACAAAAGTCTAAGTTGGGGATGGTAGGTTCTAATAATGATTAATTAATTAATTTGGCCTCCACACAAAAAAATTTAGCCCACATTTTTTAATCACAAATAAGAAGGATAAGCTACCCCGCGTACCAAAACTAGTGAAAAATCAAAATTTCAAAGGGATGGGCACAGGGGGGGGGGGGTTACGCCCAGCCTACGCCCCGTCGTGATTAAAGTGCAGATTTTAGCTCCTTCGTCATTTTCACAAACCCTAGAACTCACTTCCCCTATAGCTTGTGTGCGACCATACATCTTTTGTGCCATTTTTATGCTAAAATTTACAAATCCAAGCTCCAAAACTGTCAAATTACTACATATAGCAAAGATCTAGGCTAGAAAACTCTTCTTTGTGGGTATTTTCATACATTTTGAAGAATTTTCGGTGAAAACGTGGGTGAAAGAAAAAGTTAGATTTTTACCATTCTTTAAGCTTCCAATCATCAAGGTTAGTGTTTTTATTGTATAAATGCACGTTATTTCATACTTTTTGAGCAAAATGAGAGTTTGAGCTTCATGGTCATCCATGGAGTTTTCATGGTGATTTTGACTTTTTAGAGTCAAAGTATGTGAAATTGTATGAATTTGATGATAACCTTGATATATGATTGATGAGATATATGTTTAGTTGCTATTATAGTTAATTTGCCATGGTTAATTTCTAGGAATTAATTTGGATTTATAAAGTTGGTTGCCTAAATGAGCATATAAGTTATAATTTATAAAGTTTGGGTAACTAACTAGAAAATGAATTTATGTGCTTAATGGATTTTATTGATATATGATATATGCTTAACACTTAAAATGATGGCAAATTATAAACTATATATAAGAGTTGTGTAAAATTTGAGCGTAAAAGTTTATATATATGCATCTTACATATTGAGCGTAATTAAGAAAAATGCAATTATAGGTTAATTTGTTTAATTTATGTCATACATATTTCGATTGGTAACTTGTAGATGTCGAGAAGAACACGTCAACGAACCTAACATGTTAATTTGCCTGTAGATTGGACCCCTAACCTGTTATTATCCCAACACCCTGAGGAGATTAGACCTCAGTTGTTTTTGTACAATATATATTCTAACAAGGTGTTGGTAGAAAAGAGAGTTAGGAGATCAGATTTTGAGGACTACGGGATTTCATACCTTTTCGATTTCTTGGGTTGGGAGGGTGTGTTTGACTTAGGTGGCCCACTGATTCACCAGGCCGATGTAGTGGAGTGGATGTCTACCCTACAGAGGGAGACGAGTAATTCTTATAACGAGTTGAGGTTGATAGGCACAGTCCACGGTAGGGACGTGGCAAAGGATGCTCGCATCCTTCGCCAATTATTTAATTTGGATACTGCGGTAGGCAACGAAGGGTCTACCCAACGTGGGTATGAGTACAAATCTGAGGCCCAATTGGCCTTTACTGATATGACCTGGTCCGGAGATTGGGTGGATTAGGTTTGTAAGGTTTTTAACCAAACCGTTGATGAAGTAGAGACTTCTGCTTCCTATAATATGAAGGATCTGTCCCCGAGATGCAAAGTGTTTCACAAGATCATTGTGAATAACATCTTGCCACGAGATAGTGACCTGTCTAAGGTCAGACATCGGGACATCACGGTTCTTTGCGCCCTTCTCAAGGGTAAACCCAGACTGTCATTCGCATGGACAGTCATTAATGATATATGGGTGATGTATGATACGAGAGAGAGGACGATCATCCCCCACGGATGGTTGATCTCTAGATTTCTTGAGAGGATGAGTGCACTTTCACCTGAGTCCCTTGCCTCCCCAGTATCAGCGACGTATATTTCGGCCGTCATGTTCCCTACCTTGATTTTTAGGGAAGTAGATGAGGGGTTTGAGATATTCGACAAAGAGACAAATCAGTCGTATATCGAGAGTTACACGGAGGATGAGAGGAGAGAGAGAGAGAGAGAGCAGAAAGCCGCTAATGAAGCGGAGGTTCGGCCCGAAGAGCCGAACAGAGGGGAGTCTACCTCGCACAGTCGAGGTAATGACGATGCTGACTTTAACCGCGTTATGAGGCGATTAGATGATTTAGTGGTGGGTCAAGGGGAGTTCCGTGAGGACGTGACCCAGAGATTGGATGAGATGAATGGGAGAATGACCCATATTTACGATAGGGTCGATCATTTATATGACTGGGTAGATCAGATTCAGGACGGGCAAAGGCATATCAAAATGCCTTCTACCAGCACCATAATTGGGCATACTGGGAGAGGGTCCGACATCACGAGGACTCCCATGCCGGTTTGCCATATCAGTCATATTCTGATTACACTATGCCCAACTACCAATCCTACGGCCCTGCCGTAGATATTTATCAGCGCTATCCGGCGCATGGAAGGCAGGATTTACCAGACCAGGTCCCTAGTCACCTGCTTCCACATCAGCCACAAGACCCCGCAAATCAAGGCCCTTATGGAGATTTCTTCAGCAGCGTCTTCGGTCCGCCTCCTCCTCCTCCATACTGATTATTGGGTACCATCTTTCATGTTCTTTGTTTTTTATATTATGTCATTTTATTTATTTTAATTTTGAAGTTGCATTTAATTTTCTTTAGTAGTGTTATTTTTATTCTTAGCCGAGTCCTTATTTAGTTTTGTAATGATTATATAGTTTGTCTAGCCTTCCCCAATTGAGTCTTGTTTGCCGATCAGGCCGTGGAACATGATGATAATAGAAAATATATGTACCAGGGAATTGGCCAGTGTTGATAGGATATTCTATAATTAAGAAAAAGAGTCGTAATAATAGTTACATTTTTGTTATGCAAAGCAAAGTCAAGTAGGTTAAATTGTATTAGGGCTTAAATATAAGTAATGTGTCAAAAGATTTTGGAAAACTCATGCAATAAGGGGGAGAGCTTAATCTCGTTTTTAGCCTCAAAACATGGCTCAATTATAGTTTAGATGGTTCGGGAAATTAAGTCCTTTGGGGTACCATTCATGCCTAGTCCCCTAAAACCGTCTGGTTTGGGAGTTGACCTAAATCTCGCTACATGGACCAGCTAGATAACTTGAGTTAGAAAATTATAGATATAAGCATGTCATTAAAAAGAAAAATTTTGTCGTAAACATGCATAAAGGGAAAAGATGGTCAAAAGACCCACATGTTTTAAGTTTCGTAACCTTGAGCTAAAATGGTAATTTCCAAGAGTGAGATATATTATATAAATTCTAAGGAAAATATATTTTAACTGAAAATGTCTTTGGTTTGCATAATAAAAGTTTTAACGCATTGTTGCGAAGGCTAGCTTAACTTAGAATTTCTAGACACACTGCTAGTATATGTCCGGTACATAGATAGTTCTGATTCCAAAGGCTTGTTCGGGGACGACCAAGAGTTAAGTTGGGGAGGTTTGATAGGGCTATAATTTTATGTGTTTTCGGTATCATTTAGGCCCATTTTAAGCACCGATACTTCGTAACTTCCATATTATTACTCCAAATTTATGTTTCAGGGTCAAAAAGTCAAATGGAAGCAACTCGAGAAAATTCAACGCGAACAGAGCCAGAGGGGGCGCACGCCTGTGCCACCCTACGCTGCAAAACAAAACTATTGAGAACTAGAGAGCACTTCGAGCGCAGCTAGGGGTGTGCACGGTTTGGTTCGGTTCAGTTAGTAGTTAACATGTGAACCGTGTTTTCGGTTTCGGTTACCCGTTAGAAGCCGGTTACCCGCGGTTCGGTCCACGGTTACCCGTTATATGCTTAAAAGCAAATAAATTTATAGAAATATATATATTTTTTAGTACAAATTCTTTTTAAGTTTAAAGTCATAGTAACTATTTGATTATAATTTTTAAAAGTTACACTAAATTTATTTAATATAATAATTAAAATAAAAAATCATTTGAAAATATAGTATTTGATGTATTAGAATGTCTAAATGAAATTATAAATATAAGTTACTAACTTGTATATATATATATATATATATATATATATATATATATATATATATATATATATATATATATATATATATATATATATATATATATATATATATAATCGGTTCGGTTCGATTATCCACGGTTTTCTAAAAATGAAAACCTAAATCGCCTCGTGATGTTTCGGTTTCGAATCAAGCGGTTTAAGCGGTTCGGCTCGGTTTTCCGGTTTTGTTTGAATACCCCTAAGTGCAGCCCAGTCGTACCCCCAACGCAGGAGGGGGCGCAGGCCTACGCTGGTGCGGCGTATTCTGAAAGCAGATGCGTTTTCAAGCCTAAAACCCTAATTTCCACCTCCTCTATAAATAGAGGTCGATGGTGGTCGTTTTTGAGAGTCCCGAAGCGTTGAAAGAAGCGGCGAAGCCCTGCTGGAGTGGATTCACGAGTCAAGTACGAAGAAGGTGATTGCAACCGTTCGAAGCCTATGATGATGTCTCCAACCATTCCCGGTGAAGAGCACACGATGAGCGGCTAAACACCATAGCCGTTTGCGGAGGATCTATGGCTAAGTTTTTCTTTATTGAATTTCAGTTATGTTTCATGTGTTTTGTATTGCTTGAATATTTTATGTGTAATGAAAATGATAAGCATTCGGTTATTGTTATGATTATATGTTTAGATTGGTAAAAGCAAGATAGTTGATAGTGGTGTTATTATTTGTGCCGAGTCCATTAGTTTAGGGATTAAGACAAGTAATGAACGTTGCGTGCGCTATGCCGATATTTATTGATTAAAATTTGTATGATTAATTTAACTACGCAATTAATTATGTCTATGTGATTGTTGCAAGAAATTCAAGAGGGTAATAACTTATGCCGTAGTGATTCCATAAATGGCTATCTTCAATTTGCTTGTTAATATATTTCATTAGTTGTTTGCCGTTAATTTTAGTTATAATTTAGTCATAATCATTAATCCAAACAAACCATCCAATTCACGATTTAATCGCTTTTAATAAACTAAAGAAACTATCTAATTAACTCTAATTCACATACGCACTCCCTGCGGATTCAACCATTACTTCTCTAAGCTAAATAGTTAGATTTAAGGTTATTCTACGGGCCACAACGATGGCTCGTCAATTCACAACACTTATTTGACAATTCACATTTCTTCAACACTTATTTGATCATTCACAACACTTATTTGACCATTCACATTACTTAATTAATTATTTACAACACTTATTTGATCATTAACATGAATTATTGACCATTCACCGTATTTATGACATTATTCACAATACTTATTTGACTATTTACAATTCTTCTACACTTATTTGATCATTCACAATACTTATTTGATCATTCACAATAATTATTTGAGCATTCACACTTCTTCTAAACTTATTATAAATATTGTGACTGGTCAAATAATTCATCTGAATGATCAATTAAGTGTTATGAATGATCAAATAAATACTGTGAATGGTCATATAATTCTTGTGAATGATCAAATAAGTGTAGAAGAATTGTGTGGTCAAATAATTATTGTGAATGATCAAATAGTGTTGTGAATGATCAAATAAGTGTAGAATAAGTGTAATAGTCAAATAATTATTGTGAATGATGAAATAAATACTGTGAATGGTCAAATAATTCATGTGAATGATCAAATAAGTGTTGTCAATGATCAATTAAGTAATGTGAATAGTCAATTAAGTAATGTGAATGGTCAATTAAGTAATGTGAATGATCATTTAAGTTATGTGAATGATCAATTAGGTAATGTGAATGATCATTTTATTAATGTTGTGAATGGTTGTTGTAATTACGAAAATACCATTCCATCTAAAAAAGAGGGACGCGCATGCATTTTTCAACTTTTGATCATAACCCTTGTTTTTTTTTAATCTTGTGGTTTTGGAAGGGTACCTTTGGTACACTCAATTCTCATGGGTACTTTTTTGAACCCAAATCCCATTAAATCCCCCACTTTCTCTCAACATTTTTCTTTCTCTCTCTCTATCACACACACACACACACACACACACACCGGCCGCCCCCTCTCTTCCTCTTCCATGGTCGGCGACCACCCCGCCGCCCTCTCTCTCCCTCTCACATGGCCGGCGACCACCCCCTCTCTCTTGGCCGGCGAACACAAGGTGATGCTGATGAAGTCGAGGACTAACAAGATGATGCAAACGATGTAGATGAACATGCAAATGATGAAGATGCAAAACATGAAGATGAAGGTGCATCGTGTTTGAACATGAATCCGATTAAAGATGATGATGAAGACATCGTGTTTGAAGATGAATCCGATTAAATATGAAGATGAAGACGCAAAAGATGAAGATGCATCGTGTTTATGAAGATGAATCGTGTTTTTAGATAAATTTCGATGAAGATGCATCATGATAAATTTCGATGAAGATGAAGATTAATCGTGTTTTAATTGAAGATGCATCGTGTTTATGAAGATGAAGATGCCTCGTGTTTATGAAGATGAATCGTGTTTTTAGATGAATTTCGATGAAGATGCATCATGACTTTTGATGAATCCGATGAAGATGCATCATGTTTAAAGATGAATCCGATGAATTTGCATCACTATTTTGATGATGCATGATGGTGGGACGAAGATGATGAATATGGCCGAAGATAAGGATGAAATAAACCGAGCTGCATCACGAATTGAAAGATTAACATTAGATGCATCCACATCAAATCATCTTTTTTGAATTTGTTTAGATTTTGTAATTTTGGAAGTGTATCAATTAATTTAATTTAGCATTTATTGTTTGGTTATTTGATTAAATATTCAATTAATGTAAAATGAAATTTTATTTGATTAGATATATTATTATTTTTCCCAAAATACTCCTATGCATAACAATTATGTGCATCGCGGATGCACCAATGATCATTTAATCCAAGGGTTGTGTTTGGTTTTTTTTTTGTTCCAGATGCATATGGTGCCCCATAGAACCTGTCTCTCTCTCTCTCTCTCTCTCGCTCTATATATATATATATATATATATATATATATATATATATATATATATATATATATATATATATATATATATATATATATATATATATATATATATATATATATATATATATATATATAGAGGGAGGTTAAATTGAGAACTTTTATACATCGAGGTACAAAAGAACTTATATCATCCATTAGATCAAAAAATTGTATGGATTAGATTAATGACAAAAGGGTAAATAGTTGGACAATTTTATGCATATTGTGCATTATAGAAAAAAAGAAAGAAGGGCATTTTGGGGAATGTGCATACCTCATTAAATTTAATATTTCAACAAATAATCAAATAATAAATGCTAAATAAATTCAATTGATACATTTCCAAATTTAAAAAAATTACACAAATTCAAAAAAGATGATGGAGATCGATGCATTTCATCGTTAATCGTGTTTATCTATGCATTGTGTTAAAAAAACGCATTTAACAAAAAAAATACACAAATTCATTTATGCATCGTGTTCAACTTGTTCATCATTCTTTTATGCATCGTGTTTGTCGTTCATATTCTTCATTCAACTATGCATCATGTTCAACTTGTTCATCATTCATCTATGCATCGTCATTGTTCATTATCCATTTATGCATCATCATTTTTCGTTGTTCATCGTTCATCATCCATCTATGCATTGTCATTGTTCATCATCCATGTATGCATTATCATTATTAATCGTTAATCATCCATCTATGCATCATGTTCTTCATAATTATCATCGGTTACCTCTCTTGTTCATGTTCATCATCATCGTTGTTCATCGTTAATCTTCGTCTTCAAATCATCATCACTAAGAAAATCATGAAGAACACGATTAGAGAGAGAGAGAGAAATGAGGAGGAAAATGAGGAATGTAGTTAATATGAGATTTTAATTCAAAATGTAACTCCTAATTATCATTTAATGATTTTTAGAAATAAATTAATTATCATGTCTTTAGTTTTCCCTAAATGCCCTTTGTGCACCCTTGGTGGATTATCCGATGCACAAAAGTGCCTCGAGGTGCCCCGATGCATAAAAGTTCTCAATTGAACATCAATCTATATATATATATATATATATATATATATATATATATATATATATATATATATATATATATATATATATATATATATATATATATATATATATATATATATATGAGGGAGGTTACATTGAAAACTTTTGTGCATCGATGCACAAAAGAACCTCCACTAGCCATTGGATGAAAAGAATGTGTGGTTTAGATCAAATGACAAAAGGGTAATTAAATAGAAAGTTTTATGCATCAAGTGCACATAATGAAATTCGCAGAGGGGTAAAACAGGAATTATGCAATCCTTATTTAATTATTACACTTCCAAAATTAACAACAATAACACAAATTCAAAATACATGCATATCGTTCATCTCTTCATGCATATCGTTCATCTCTTTCAAAAATAAATTCCATACATTTAATATTCCCTAAATGCCCTTTGTGCACCTTTGGTAGATAGTCCGATGCACAAAAGTTCTCAATAGAACCTCAATCTATATATATATATATGGTCAGGTTCTATGGGGCACCATATGCATCGGAACCAAAAAAAGAACCAACCACAGCCTTTAGATTAAATGATCATTGATGCGTAACGCGTTGCATTTATTTGGTATGCAAAGGGGTATTTTGGGAAGAATAAATATAGCTAGTCAAATAAAATTTAATTTTATATTAATTAAATATTCAATCAATATCTAAACAATAAATGCTAATTAATATTAATTGATACACTTCCAAAATTACAAAATCTAAACAAATTCAAAAAAAAAAAAAAAAGATTTCATGTTGATGCATCTAATATTCATCTTACAATTCGTGATGCATATCGGTTCTTCATCCTCATTTTCGGTCATATTCAACATCTTCTTCGTCCCACCATCATGCATCATCAAAATGGTGATGCATCTTCATCGGATTTATCTTCAAAACACGATACATCTTCATTTGATTTATCAAAAATCACGATGCATCTTCATTTGATTCATAAAAAACACGATGCATCTTCATCGTATTGCATCTCGGCCATAAAAAACACGATGCATCTTCGTTCGTGATGCATCTCGGCAATATTCATTCTCATCTTCGTCCATCATCATGAATCGTGTTCGTCATCAATGTTTTCATCATCATGGTCGAATGCATCGTGTTCATCTTCGAATATCGTGATGTGCATGTTCATTCATCTTCGATAATATATTTTGATGAAACTTTACTCATCTTGAAGATGTCAATGCATTTTCGTTCATCTTTCGCGTTCATCTTCATGTGCATCTTCGTTCATAGTTCTTGTTCATCATTGTGTTTCATTAGGTTCAATGGAGATTTCTTTTTCTTCATCTAGTTTTCGATGGAATTTTTTAGAGAAAAAAACGATGGAGAAGGAAAGGTGAGAGAAGAAGGGGTATTCATGTTTTTGGAAGTCCAACTAATCAATAATGATTTTAAAATGGTTTCCAAAACTACTAACAATCTACCTTAATTTTAGAGATTCTAATTTAATTTTAATATCTAATTAACTTTAATTTTATTTTAAAAAATACATGAAATTAATTTTCCAGTATTACCCTTGTATCATTGTTATGCATTATTGGTTCCCGTGGTTCACTAATGCATCGAGGTTCCCTATTGAACCCCAATCTATATATATATATATATATATATATATATATATATATATATATATATATATATATATATATATATATATATATATATATATATATATAGACACACACACACCTAGTTGAATAAGACATAAATATTTTAAGGTGACGTTTGGTTCGTCGAAATTGGAATTTAATTTAGCTTATTTAGAATTTTTGATAACTAAGACAAATGTTATATTTTATGTATTTTCTATCAATTTTTCTGTTATAGAAATTTAATATTTCTACCAACTCATACATGATTCCAACGTAAATCACTAATCAGTGTTAAAAATATCTCATATCCTTAGTATTAACCAATAAGTAAATCTCAAATTCAATTTTTTTTCGAATTATATTAGTGAAATAAACTAAAACTTATAAACAATTGAAACAAAATAAACTATTAATAAATAAAATTCAAATTCAATTTTCTTTCTAATTATTTTCCGTGAAATAAGCTAGAACTTATAAACAATTGAAACAAAAGTTTAAGAACGTGATTAGAAAATTCAATATTGATCCTCGTTTAAATGAACCTTTTTCTCCAAATTCACATTTTTCACCAAGTCTCATTTCTGAGGCTCCGATTATCTGAAATCTAGAGGGCTTTCTTCCATGTCATCAATGGCGTTATACTCTTCGACAACAACACACCCTCCTTCTCTCTCTTCTTCCTCCAAAAGCCACATCTTTCACTCTCTAAAACCCAAAACACAGTTCCTTTTCTTCTCAATTAAAGCTACTGAAAATGGGTCTGGAATTGCCATTGTTGAAAACGATAACAAAGCTTCTGAACCACTGGTTCCGTTCGAGGCTTCTCTCGGTAACGGAGCTCCGCCGACGGAGGATTTAGTGGTGAAATTTGAAGACCCTAAATGGGTTTCTGGGACTTGGGATTTGAAGCAGTTTCAGAAAGGTGGAGCTACTGATTGGGATGCTGTTATTGATGCTGGTGAGATTCTTCAAGCTTCAATATTTTTTAAAAATTTTATGACTATGTTTGTAAAAAAATGTATTGAGCATGGACCTGATTATTGGGTTTAAAAATCCATTTTTAAAACCTTTACAGCCATGTTCTCATTGAATTGTTACTTTGATTATGGGTTTTTTCCCGGATAATCACTAGAAATAGCAACCCACTTTGCTAAATTTCATGGTTATAGCAACCTACTTTGAATTTTACTAGTTATAGGATGATTCTCAAAATAAATTGCTATAATCATGAAAACTTAGGAAGTTTATTGCTAAATTGAAAAAATTTTAAAGTATGTTGTTATAATTATGAATTTAAAGAAGATTGCTATAGCGTGGCAATGTGGCATTTCTATTATTGATCATATGCTTTAACAATATTTTGATTTAAATATGCTAAATTGATAGAATTACATTAAATTGTGCAATGGCATTTTGTCTCCAAATAACTACAACATTCACATTTGCAGAAATGAAAACGAGAACACTTTTGTTGGCAAATTACTTGTTTTTCATTGCTATGTTTGAAAATTTGGACAATCTGTTTGCTCGTTTCAATGGAATGAGAGTATTCTCAAAATGCAAATTAGTCTTTGCACGCGTTTACTTGTGTTACGTGGCAAGTTCGTTTCGTAGCCTGAACAAGCTGCTTCCCCTTCGTTAAAAGACTACTCGTGGCTACGAGACTCGCGTATTCGTGGTTCGTAACACTGCCTAAAGAAAATCTTTTGTACCGGTGTTTAGTAAGGGCCTTTTTAAATCGGAAAGAAAGGAGGATTGAACCCATGAATTTCCAAGATTCGGCCAACTGGCAGAAAATGAAAGTGAATGGCTACTGAAACCGTAAATCTAAACGGTCTCGTTAATCATTTTGCAGAAGTTAAAAGGAGGAAATGGCTCGAAGACAACCCAGAATCGTCCAATAACGACTTCCCTGTAGTTTTTGACACCACTATTATTCCCTGGTGGGCTTGGATGAAGAGGTTTCATCTTCCAGAAGCCGAACGACTCAACGGTTTGTGCATCATCTCTCTTTGTCAAAACGGTTAATTTCACCAAAATGTAACATACTTTCCATTAAATTCTGGGTTGAGTATCATACTTTTGGAATCAAAGTTTAAGGGTATCTCCGCTTATGTTATGAGTTTTTAATCAGTTACGGAGTAGGTTGTCTAATCTAGTAATTGGATTCTTTATTTGTTAGTTGGTTGGATCGTTTATTTCATCATAAACTTATAATATTAAACTTTGATTCCAAAAGTATGATCCTTAGAATAAAAGTATGTTACATTTTCATGCAAGTAATTGCGTTACAAAAAACCAAAAACAAGAAAGAAAATCTGATAATCTTTTTATCGTTGCTTTTAACCAATTTGTGCAGGCCGAGCTGCAATGATCGGGTTCTTCATGGCTTACTTTGTTGATAGCTTAACTGGGGTCGGTTTAGTTGATCAAATGGGAAATTTCTTCTGCAAAGCACTTTTATTCGTAGCGGTATCTGGTGTTTTGCTTATTCAGAAGAACGAAGACTTGGATAATCTGAAAAAACTACTCGAAGAAACTACGTATTACGACAAACAGTGGCAAGCAACTTGGCAAGACCAGAACAAAAACTAATCGATTAATCGTAGGGCTTTATGTTTTCCAACAAAATGATCAAAGTTTCAAGAATCAAGATCCGAACTTTCTAAAGTAAATTTGATAGCGTTCTGTAATGGTATGATGTGTTGTTCCCTTTTGAAGTTCAAAAAATTAGGTCTTCAACTAGTGTTGTCCAATCATCCCAAACTGGACCAAACAAAATATTACACCTTTTTACATTAGTCACTAATGAAATTACTAGTGGGTTTTGCTAATTTGTTCCTCTCACATCCACAAAGAAAAATAATTTATAAATGAGTTTTGCTAAAATGTGCTAGAGATGGAAATTAAAATATTAATTATATTTTATTGTGCTAAAATGCACTAGAAGAAGCTTTCTTAGACATTTTGAAAATAAGATTTATGTAAATTATATAATGAGAATGTTTCATGTTATTATATTTTTTTATTTAAATTCTAATTAATTCTTAGACATTTTGAAAATAAGATTTATTTTGGTTATAATAAATTTTGGTTTATAATAATTTTAGTGTTTTATAATGTCTTGTTTCGGTATCTTTGTGATTACTTAAAAAAATCAACTTTATTTTATATTCAATTTAACATAATGTTTGATTAATTCTAATCAGTTTATAATGTTTAGTTTATTAAATATTTTTTATATTAATAACATTATTATTTCAAATATTGACTACACCAATAAAAAGAAATTTAGAAATTATTTTGCTTTACTATATTATTAGTTTATCGTCATTTTCAGTTATGTATCATAACTTTTGTTTATTGTAATAATTACGATAAATGATAAACGTGTGTATGATTTAATCGTTTAAACTGTATCTATTAAAGCACAAAAAATACACAGCTATATATCCGTCGCAACGCGCGGACACCCCATAACTTGTTAAAAACATTATAACTGAGTATCGGATCGGAGGTACCAATACCGGTTCTGTACTAATGAAAAACTGCAAATTTGAACTGAAAAATAATAAATCGAAAAAATTTGAATCGAGACGTGGACCAGAAGATACATGTACCGGTTCGGTTCCGGTGATGCTCCTGACTTTTCCCTGTCTTTTTACAATGAAAAACTGCAAAAGCGGACCACACAGAACTAAAAACTAAAAATTATTAAAAATTGGAACCGAAAGCCAAAAATTAGTTCGGTTTGGCCTAAATCTGTTGGTTTTTTGGTTGAGCCCCGATACACGGACAACCCAACTTTGAACTAGGGGTGTTTACGGATGATTAATCGAACCGAAATCACATTTCGGATGGTTAAGCGGAGATACCGGTTTTGCGATTTCGTGAACCTAAACAGAAATAATCGGTTAATCGGTTTTTTCAATTCGGTTATTCGGTTAACAAATAATTTTTAAATTAAAAAACTTCAATAATTAGTTTCAAAAAATTTCAAATCTATCTATACTATTAAAAGAGTAACTAAATGCCACATGGCAAGCTCTCATTTAATTTGCCACATGGCATCCTCTCATTTAATTTGCCACATGTCGTTCTCTCCTTTTGCCACGTCATTTACTCATTTTATTTTAAATTTTAAATCAAATCAAATCTATGTAAATCTAATATGGATTAATTTAATAACTAACTAACTAAAATTAAGCAAATTTTATTATTCATATAATTATTATATTATACATATATATAAATATCAATTTCTAAAGTTAACCCATGTAATACATGGGTAATAACCTAGTGTCTAGTAAAAGCGATAACTAAAACTACAAATTATCTATATAATATATTACAAATATTGAACATTATCTTTTAAATTTAATAGAAACAAAAAAAAAAACTATTTTATGACCGTTCTAATTTAAATTATTCTAATATAATTTTTTGTTGTTTTGAATTTAAAAATTAGTATAGACTAATATAAGTTATAATTTTAAATTATTGTTGGGATAAATATTAATATTTATAGGCATAAAAGTTATATATATATATATATATATATATATATATATATATATATATATATATATATATATATATATATATATAATTAAATTTATTTCGGTTTTTCGGTTAACCTTCCGTCACCAAAATCATGAACCTAAACCAAAACCGAAGGTTTTTCGAGTTCGATTAACCAAACCAAAAATAATAGAAGAATCCGGTTCTGTTAACCTCAAAATGGGAACAGTTTTTCGCATTGGTTTTTGGTTTCGGTTCTTAACTGTGATGTCTGAGCTTGTTGTACTGATTTGTACAGTACAACCTTTCAGTGCAATAAACAGAAAAGTCTTATTGAAATGTGGTTGCATAATAACATGGGTGGTGACTTGAATTTGTTATTTCACTTATTTGTGGGGTTGTTATTTACCAAGAGCTGAAGTCATTAAAACTATATGTAATATGTACAAGTATTTATGCATGAATTACAAGTTATCAAAGCATCAAATCTTCTAGAAGGGATACGGTAATTTATGAGAAAATGGTCGGTTGGTAAGAAGATTATACACTTTTTGTACACTTCATTGAATAGCTTTCTACATCACGTCATCATGTTTGACAAACTGTTAATGTGTTCTTGAGTTGTACCATGGAGGGTTGTTAAATCTGAACCCATTAAATTTTTACAAAAACTATCAAGTTTAGACTTTAGATTAAGGTTGAGAAGAATAATATCCATTTAAAATTTTTTAAAAATACATTATATTATTTTATAAAGCGGTTTATCACTTCTTATATTGTGTGATTTGAAAATTACACAAAAATTATTCGATTGAAAAGTAAAACAAAATTCTCGTTATTTCTGCTACTACAGTTTGTGTATTTTGATATTAACATTCTTTCGTCACTTGACATATTTTCTGATATCATTGTTTTAAATCGTCTAAAATTATAACTTTTGACATTGATAATGAAGATATGAATAGAGTTGTAAACAAGGGCGGATCCAGAAACTTTTGTTATCGGTGTTACTTTTTTAAAGTATGTTTAATACTTAGATTTTCAAAATATTTTTCCAAAGATGGATCGGGTCAGCGTAACGGGTTGCAAACTGTCAAGACCTCCCCTTACGGGGCAGTCCTGAATGACTAGGTCCCAAGGAGCAATACAATATTAATCAAAACTAAGATAGATTAATAAATGCGGAATTAATTCATTACAGAGATTAAGATTTTTTTACAATAAGTTCAAAATAAACTACAAAAAGACACCAAGACACTAATCTAATACATAATCACAACATATATCATTGATCTACCCAAACCACCACCAATATTGCCTTCAATCAATACCAATTGCAGATTCAGTAGTGGTCTAATGACTTCAAAATTTCGAGCGAGCAGATCCTAAAGACTTGGGTCAGCTGGACCTTTTCCTTTGATTAAACCTGTAAAAGATTCAACAACAACTGTAAGCGGTGCTTAGTGAGATTATAGATTTAACAGTTAACATGCCATGACAATTTTAAGCGGAGACTTGACTTTTGACTTTGACTTTGAGCTCTGACTTTGACTTTAAGCGCGATTTTGACATGACTGCCGCTATCAGCCAGACATTGTGAGACATAGGACTTAAGATCGGATGATGTTTAATCCCACGCACACGCTTTTAATTGTGGGGATCAGCCACATACTGGGCTAGCTACCAGTAAGACAACGTGGGCAAACATCGAAGTAGACTTAATCATAGACTGACATAGACTTTCTCAGACTTGAATTATGCGGAAGCATATGAAACCATTGATATCAAGGCAAATGACTAAAAGCATTCAAAGTAACGAATCAAGATAGCAATAACATTATATATCCAAGACTAATTCAGATTGTAAAGACATTTGTGCAGGATGATATATTAAAAGCTATCATGATCCACAGGGTATCACCGTACCAAGGTGTGCACAGGTCACATTCTAGCTGAGGATATTAGACTTTCAAATAAAGCTAGAACAACAATATGTCTCACAGGAAGACAAGCATGTATACAGTTATATCTATAACTCACAGTTATTGATTTTATTGCATGACTGTTGACTTTGACTTTCGCAAGCGGATTAAATCCACCACTTGAGTTATTTCAGGATTTAGCTTTTGACTTTACTGACTTTAGCTCTGACTTGCTTCTCTGACTTTGGCTTGGCTTTATTGATTGATCTTGACTTTAATTACTTTATCTTGACTTTTCTGGCTTGGCTTTACAAACTTTGACTTTATAACACAGTTCAGATTCGATGAACCTGCTCAGTGTTTGGAAATCAATTTACATAAGCTTTTATGTCATTACACAACATAATTGTATATTTCTGTTAAATTCTCGGACTTTCTGTAACTTATTGTATAGGCTTATGGCATTTATTGACTTTTCATGTCATTTCAGACTTCGTTAAATCACAATTAAGCTTATTATTTAAATTGACACGATTTAATGACTTTATGACTTTATATGTATTTCATTTGTACTTTAAACTCAGATGAATGCATCTAATGACATAAAATGCTTATAAGTTACAAATTCATTTAAATGATTTATATAGTCATCTTATGTATATTCATGATCCTATATTTTAATCCTATGTATTTACATTTATTTTATAAGTCTTGCTTGCTATGCATACACATATGTAACATTCTACTAATTATACGTCCTTATATTTATTTATTCATAAGAATGACTAATGGGCTAATTTAAATAAAAACACACTCACAATCATTGTGATTTTAATTATGGTTGCCATATTCAATTTCTTGATAACAATTTCCCTTTTTATTGACTTGTGCACACTCTATTCATACATAGGCATACATATTAGAATTTAAAAGGAAAAGAGAAATGGTGTTGCTCACTGTTTCTGCTTTTATACATACATCACCACTGCACACACCTTTATTTCTGTTTTATATACACACACAATACGCATATATATATATATATATATATATATATATATATATATATATATATATGATGCTCATACATCGCACATACACCCTTTTATTTAGTTTCTTTTACACACACTGCACACACACATACTACAATCATGCAATAAAAAGAAAGGTGATGTCTCTGTTTCTGCTGCACATATATACTTTTTGGTTTACTTTCTCTGCAACACACACATATCACAAGCAACTATGTGTTTATATATATATACTTCGCTGCTGTACGCAGAACACACACATATATGAATATATATATATATATATATATATATATATATATATATATATATATATATATATATATATATATATATATATATAATAATATATATATATATATATATACATACATATATATATATATACATATATATATATATATATATACATATATAGACATATATACATATATAGACATATATACATATATACATATATACATATATATATATATATATATATATATATATATATATATATATATATATATATATATATATATATATATATATATATATATATATATGATGCTCATACATCGCACATACACCCTTTTATTTAGTTTCTTTTACACACACTGCACACACACATACTACAATCATGCAATAAAAAGAAAGGTGATGTCTCTGTTTCTGCTGCACATATATACTTTTTGGTTTACTTTCTCTGCAACACACACATATCACAAGCAACTATGTGTTTATATATATACTTCGCTGCTGTACGCAGAACACACACATATATATATATATATATATATATATATATATATATATATATATATATATATATATATATATATATACATATATATATATATATACATATATCGATTAGGTACTGCTGAGACTTTTGCTTTCTTGTTTTGGACAGCATACCCGACACATACACACACCACACTTACTATCTTGATGTAATGAAGGAAAAAGGAATGGAGAAAGCTTGCTGATTGTTTTGTTTCAATAGATTGACATTACCGAAACCTTGAGGTTTCAGTATTTACATTGTTTCGGTAATCTATAGAATGGTTTCTGTACGTATTTATCTCTCTCTCTCTCTCTATATATATATATATATATATATATATATATATATATATATATATATATATATATATATACATACATCACACACATTTAAACTTAGAAAGGAAATAAGATTGTTGCTGTTGGTCTGCTTCCTCCTGTTTCGGTATTGAAGATTACCGAAACCTTAAAAGGTTTCGGTATTGGTTTAATGATTTCAGCATTGTGACTGTTTTTGTTTAGTTTCAGTATTGAAATTACCGAAACCATCAAGGGGTTTCGGTATCTTCAATGGTCTCGATAACTTCATGGTTTCGGTATTGTGTGCATGGTTTCGGTAGGTTGCAGCTTGGTCTCGGTATTTCTCTTAAATTTTCAGTGGGTTTCGGTATTATATGGTCTCGATACTTCTCTGTATTCAGTGGGTTTAGGATGGTTTCTGCAGGCTTCCTGTAGCTTTTATGGATTTTGGTTGATTCGGTAATGGTCAATACCGAAACCATATTGGTTTCGGAAATATACATGCAAACACATACCCACACACAATGCACTTTTAACTTTCTGTTTCTTTTCTCTCTTCCAGCAGCAAAACAACAATTTCAAAAGGGGTTTGAAGTTTCTATTAATATATCAAAACACACATATATATGTATAATTTATGGCCTCAAATTTTCCATAAAAAAACAGAAGCATGAAGCAACATTCACAGCAACATATATATATTTAGTTTCTGAATTTTATTTGCATATATGGATTTAGACTCCCAAAATGCTAATAATTTCAATTAAACACTAAATCATTTCATGCATGAACTTATCATTTGCTTTTTAACACTTAATGATAACAAATTTTTAGATTTTGAAGACACATAAGACACTCTTTAATTTCCCAAAAACGATGGGTTTCAAAAGAGAATAAGAATAATTTTGATAATGCTATTACCTTGTAATCTTGATGTCAACTTGTAGTTTGAAAATTACTTGACAATTTCCTCTTAATCTTTGATTTTTGGGTGCTGATTTGAAGAACATGAACCGTGGGTTTGAGAAATGGGAGTGTTGGATAAAAATGAGCAGACATAGAAAGGATTTGGGTATTAAACTAAATAAAGTTTCATTAATTTATAATTTAACCCCAAAAGTTACATTTCTTTTATTTCTTTTATCTTGACATAACAAATTAATCCTCATAATTTAATTGTAAATTTTTATTAACTTAATAAATAAAATACATAGCTACTAAATGTAATTAAAATTACATTTAACATATTAATTAATTCTAAACTCGTTAATTATTGCTAATCATGTTTATCATTGCTGATTGACTTAATTAAAGTTCAGGTTGTTACAGAATGGGCTCCACCACGCATAACTTCGTCCCCGAAGTTGTGTATGTTCAGATAAATGTAACTGAGGAATAACAAAGTAGTTATGTATTCCCATAATCTGACATAAACATTCTGGTGTTTATTGAGCACCATCTGTATTTCATGATTTCTTGCATTTTTGGCTTTTATAACCATTACATTTACTAATTTCTCAATATCAACAATTTAGCTGGTGACTTGTGCAATCCTTATAAGAATTTTAGAATTTCTGCTTATCGTTTATACTTTTTTGTATTAACTCACACTTCGAGATTCAATATGACTTTCAATTGATTCGGATATCAATTTAGTTATTAAGACAACTTATATCTCTTTTCTTTTGATCTTAAATCAGTTGTGGCTTTTTGAATCTCACATCTGTTCTATTGAACATTTTTACTCATTGATGATGTTATTATCATCAATCGCTTCGCAAACTTTTGACTTGCGCCGACTATTATCATGGCTTGAGATGACTTTTCATTTGTAATCCCTGAGTCCAGGGTTATTTATTTGCTTCAGCCAAGACTTTTATTGACAAGACAATGGAATAAGAATTCCATATATACATGAGTATAGACTTATAGTTGACTTTCATTGGTCATTCAAGACCAATTGCTTAATTCTTATAGAATTTTCGCTTTATTTCTCAATTGACTCTAGCTTTGTATCTCTGACATCTTTGATTTCAATTCAAGCTAACATTGGGTGTTTGACAATCTGTTACATTGACCATCTTCTCATTTATCTTCATTGGATCATCAACTTCCACCTCTGCCTCATTATGAGACACGTTGTAATCATTCAGATTACTAGGCTTTATGAAGATGCTTGTGCTTAAAATTTTTATTTTGGGTTTCCTTAAAGCTTTTGAATCATACATGATTCAAATGCTTATACTTAGATCTCTTATAGGCAGAATTTCTTATCAGAAAACACATTAATGTTATAGCATCTACTGATACAACTTATATGTCATCCGCATATACACTATCGATGACAAAGTTATACAGTCGAATTCAAGACTTGTTTTGAAATCACAAGTCAATTTAAATCAAGAATAGAAAAATTTTCTCCTGATCTCCTTAGCGATCCTATTTTAAAAATGTTTCTATGGAATCGGAATGAGGTAAAAGCACAGTTTGTAGTAGAATCAAATGATACACGACATTTATTTAAATTTAGCAAACGTACTCATGGCCGCATCTGGCATTTCCTCTATTTCCTCGGCCGTGATATGATAAGCACGG
The DNA here is from genome assembly GCA_020465985.1 of Centrapalus pauciflorus. Lineage (NCBI taxonomy): Eukaryota > Viridiplantae > Streptophyta > Magnoliopsida > Asterales > Asteraceae > Centrapalus > Centrapalus pauciflorus. The sequence continues at coordinate 35,460 of JAANYP010006643.1, forward strand.
GCTCTAGATGACGGAGTTGCAGCAGTGCTCTTCATTGTTGAACCTCCGGCATATGACTGGGATTGACTGTTGCTTCTCATTGGACATTGATGATTAAAGTGTCCCGGTTTTCCACACGTGGAACAACCAAGACCTTTCGTTAGGCATTCCTCACTACTATGACCGATTTTGCTGCAAACATAGCATATCACATCAATTGAATTACATAACCCAGTATGTGATATCCTACACCTTTTGCACACTCGTTGTTCTGATTGAATCGCGTAAGACTTGGCCTTCTGAGGAGAGCTATACTGATCAGTGTGTTGAGACTGGTTCTTTCCTGTCTTGAAGAATCTGCTAAATCGTTGCTTCTTTGGTGGAGAAGGGCATGTAGGATTGATCTGAGTTACGCTTAGTTGTTCACCATACTCCAGGTATTCGCTTTCAATTTGTCTGGCTGCTTCCACCATCTCCAAGTACGTCTTGTATTTGTTACCACTCATCGGCTGACGATACTTTGGGTTTAATCCTCTGCGAAATCGATTCATCTTTCTTTCTTCTGTGGCTACTTGATAAGATGAATAGCCACACAGTCGTGAGAACTCGTGCTCGTATTCATCGACCGTCTTGTCACCTTGAGTCAATTGCATCAATTGAACTTCCATTCTATCTTGTTGATCTGTGGGACAGTACTTAGCGTTAAACATGTCAAGGAATTGTTCCCATTCAAGTGTTTGGATGACGTCCTCTCCGTAGATACTCCTCTGTGTCTTCCACCATGCGCGGGCAGCTCCGACAAACAGAGCAGTAGCATACTTGACTCTTTGTGAATCTGAACACTCAGAGATATTGAAAATCTCTTCTGTGTGACAAATCCAGTCCAATGCCTGGATAGGGTCTACGGTACCCTCAAATGTCAAGGCACCACTAGACTTAAAGTCTTTGAATCGACAGCCTTTTAGTCTTTCAGTGTGGACATTTTCATTAGAGTTATCAGAGTCAGACTTATCATTATAGGTTTGCTTATCCTTTCTTTTGTTCTTTTTATCAGCCTTACGCTTTGCTTCAGCCTCATCACGAGCCTGAAATTGTTCTTGGATTAATTTGACTTGTTGTTCATTTTGTTGTGCTAACAGTTGTTGTATCATCTCAAACAGTTGCTGAGGCGTGACATTATCAGGAATTCCTCCTTGTCCAGACATTCTTACTGAAAAATAAAATTCAAGTGACTTTCAGTTTAATAGACTTAGTGACTAAGTACCCTTTTTCCCATCCTAACGATCTGTACGTCCTATCTCAGTTCAAGCCACCTAGCATGATTGACACTTTATGTATTGCTTAAGTTTGAGACCAAGTATTACTTTCATAATACTTGATTCACTCAAACTATTGCTCTGATACCATCCTGTCAAGACCTCCCCTTACGGGGCACTCCTGAATGACTAGGTCCCAAGGAGCAATACAACATTAATCAAAACTAAGATAGATTAATAAATGCGGAATTAATTCATTACAGAAATTAGGATTTTTTTACAATAAGTTCAAAATAAACTACAAAAAGACACCAGGACACTAATCTAATACATAATCACAACATATAGCATTGATCTACCCAAACCACCACCAATATTGCCTTCAATCAATACCAATTGCAGATTCAGTAGTGGTCTAATGACTTCAAAATTTCGAGCGAGCAGATCCTAAAGACTTGGGTCAGCTGGACCTTTTTACTTTGATTAAACCTGTAAAAGATTCAACAACAACTGTAAGCGGTGCTTAGTGAGATTATAGATTTAACAGTTAACATGCCATGACAATTTTAAACGGAGACTTGACTTTTGACTTTGACTTTGAGCTCTGACTTTGACTTTAAGCGCGATTTTGACATGACTGCCGCTATCAGCCAGACATTGTGAGACATAGGACTTAAGATCGGATGATGTTTAATCCCACGCACACGCTTTTAATTGTGGGGATCAGCCACATACTGGGCTAGCTACCAGTAAGACAACGTGGGCAAACATCGGAGTAGACTTAATCATAGACTGACATAGACTTTCTCAGACTTGAATTATGCGGAAGCATATGAAAGCATTGATATCAAGGCAAATGACTGAAAGCATTCAAAGTAACGAATCAAGATAGCAATAACAATATATATCCAAGACTAATTCAGATTGTAAAGACATTTGTGCAGGATGATATATTAAAAGCTATCATGATCCACAGGGCATCACCGTACCAAGGTGTGCACAGGTCACCTTCTAGCTGAGCATATTAGACTTTCAAATAAAGCTAGAACAACAATATGTCTCACAGGAAGACAAGCATGTATACAGTTATATCTATAACTCACAGTTATTGGTTTTATTGCATGGCTGTAGACTTTGACTTTCGCAAGCGGATTAAATCCACCACTTGAGTTATTTCAGGATTTAGCTTTTGACTTTACTGACTTTAGCTCTAACTTGCTTCTCTGACTTTGGCTTGGCTTTATTGACTGATCTTGACTTTAATTACTTTATCTTGACTTTTCTGGCTTGGCTTTACAAACTTTGACTTTATAACACAGTTCAGATTCGATGAACCTGCTCAGTGTTTGGAAATCAATTTACATAAGCTTTTATGTCATTACACAACATAATTGTATATTTCTGTTAAATTCTCGGACTTTCTGTAACTTATTGTATAGGCTTATTGCATTTATTGACTTTTCATGTCATTTCAGACTTCGTTAAATCACAATTAAGCTTATTATTTAAATTGACACGATTTTAATGACTTTATTTGAATTTCATTTGTACTTTAAACTCAGATGAATGCATCTAATGACATAAAATGCTTATAAGTTACAAATTCATTTAAATGATTTATATAGTCATCTTATGTATATTCATGATCCTATATTTTAATCCTATGTATTTACATTCATTTTATAAGTCTTGCTTGCTATGCATACACATATGTAATATTCTACTAATTATACGTCCTTATATTTATTTATTCATAAGAATGACTAATGGGCTAATTTAAATAAAAACACACTCACAATCATTGTGATTTTAATTATGGTTGCCATATTCAATTTCTTGATAACAATTTCCCTTTTTATTGACTTGTGCACACTCTATTCATACATAGGCATACATATTAGAATTTAAAAGGAAAAGAGAAATGGTGTTGCTCACTGTTTCTGCTTTTATACATACATCACCACTGCACACACCTTTATTTATGTTTTCTATACACACACAATACGCATATATATATATATATATATATATATATATATATATATATATATATATATATATATATATATATATATATATATATATATATATGATGCTCATACATCGCACATACACCCTTTTATTTAGTTTCTTTTACACACACTGCACACACACATACTACAATCATGCAATAAAAAGAAAGGTGATGTCTCTGTTTCTGCTGCACATATATACTTTTTGGTTTACTTTCTCTGCAACACACACATATCACAAGCAACTATGTGTTTATATATATACTTCGCTGCTGTACGCAGAACACACACATATATGAATATATATATATATATATATATATATATATATATATATATATATATATATCGATTAGGTACTGTTGAGACTTTTGCTTTCTTGTTTTGGACAGCATACCCGACACATACACACACCACACTTACTATCTTGATGTAATGAAGGAAAAAGGAATGGAGAAAGCTTGCTGATTGTTTTGCTTCAATAGATTGACATTACCGAAACCTTGAGGTTTCAGTATTTACATTGTTTCGGTAATCTATAGAATGGTTTCTGTACATATTTATCTCTCTCTCTCTCTCTCTCTCTCTCTCTATATATATATATATATATATATATATATATATATATATATATATATATATATATATATATATATATATACATACATACATACATCACACACATTTAAACTTAGAAAGGAAATAAGAATGTTGCTGTTGGTCTGCTTCCTCGTATTTCGGTATTGAAGATTACCGAAACCTTAAAAGGTTTCGGTATTAGTTTAATGATTTCAGCATTGTGACTGTTTTTGTTTAGTTTCAGTATTGAAATTACCGAAACCATCAAGGGGTTTCAGTATCTTCAATGGTCTCGATAACTTCATGGTTTCGGTATTGTGTGCATGGTTTCGGTAGGTTGCAGCTTGGTCTCGGTATTTCTCTTAAATTTTCAGTGGGTTTCGGTATTATATGGTCTCGATACTTCTCTGTATTCAGTGGGTTTAGGATGGTTTCTGCAAGCTTCCTGTAGCTTTTATGGATTTTGGTTGATTCGGTAATGGTCAATACCGAAACCATATTGGTTTCGGAAATATACATGCAAACACATACCCACACACAATGCACTTTTAACTTTCTGTTTCTTTTCTCTCTTCCAGCAGCAAAACAACAATTTCAAAAGGGGTTTGAAGTTTCTATTAATATATCAAAACACACGTATATATGTATAATTTATGGCCTCAAATTTTCGATAAAAACACAGCAGCATGAAGCAACATTCACAGCAACATATATATTTAGTTTCTGAATTTTATTTGCATATATGGATTTAGACTCCCAAAATGCTAATAATTTCAATTAAACACTAAATCATTTCATGCATGAACTTATCATCTGCTTTTTAACACTTAATGATAACAAATTTTTAGATTTTGAAGACACATAAGACACTCTTTAATTTCCCAGAAACGGTGGGTTTGAAAAGAGAATAAGAATAATTTTGATAATGCTATTACCTTGTAATCTTGATGTCAACTTGTAGTTTGAAATTTACTTGACAATTTCCTCTTAATCTTTGATTTTTGGGTGCTGATTTGAAGAAGAACATGAACCGTGGGTTTGAGAAATGGGAGTGTTGGATAAAAATGAGCAGACATAGAAAGGATTTGGGTATTAAACTAAATAAAGTTTCATTAATTTATAATTTAACCCCAAAAGTTACATTTCTTTTATTTCTTTTATCTTGACATAACAAATTATATAATTAATCCTCATAATTTAATTGTAAATTTTTATTAACTTAATAAATAAAATACATAGCTACTAAATGTAATTAAAATTACATTTAACATATTAATTAATTCTAAACTCGTTAATTATTGCTAATCATGTTTATCATTGCTGATTGACTTAATTAAAGTTCAGGTTGTTACACAAACACAAAATTAACAAATAACAAGATTTTTCTAATTAAAATAAATTTAACAAATATACACTTAATATATAATTTGTTCATTAACCTAAAATATACAATAAGATAATTCAGTAATTTAAACATCTATATTTTATATTTCACCAAATTAAACATCTACACTTAACAAATAAACACTTAAAATGGGAAAGACAAATTTTTATACCTACATAGAGAGAGACCGACAGGCGAGAGAGAGAGATCGACAGAAGACCAGAACTCTAGAAGTGTGGTCGTCTCTCGTCTGTTAGCCGACACCGGTCGTCATCGAGACACTGAGCAGAAGGCTAGAACTCAAAAACGTTGTAGGCTTAAGCTGTGAAAAGGTGAAGCGTGGTTGGAAGCAATGAACAAATGAAAGCGATAAGTGGTTTTTCAAAGGTTTGGACTGTATTTTTTTGGGGTATTTTATAAATTCTATTGGACTGGTTGTTTATTTTTGTTTTTCTTTTTTGTTGGGCTTTTTTCTTTTATATTTTTATGATTAAAACTCAGTAATATTTCAATAAATTTGAATAATAAAAACAACAAATATAATTTAGGTATGTATATAATGATTTTATTAACTTTTCGTAGGTGTCACTAAAAAAAAATTCTAGGTGTCACTCGAGTTTTTGATACATACGTACCTCAGTATTTTGAAAATTTATCGGTGTCGAGTGACACCCCTAATTATACACTAGGTCCGCCCCTGGTTGTAAATGAACCGAACGTTCAACGAACCATTCGCAAGTATTTCTAAGAGTCAAGTATGGAGGTTTCCAATGTTAAAAGTATCTTTTGCCACAAGATTTAAACAACTAAAATTAGCTTCAAAATTAATTTTGTATACACGTCAAGCGTTCCATTTTTTAACTTTGAAGATTCGGTTTAGTTGATTAACTACATATTATATTCAGATAAATTTAGATCAAACTAATTATGTGATCATAATATTGTTAAGTGCCAATTTCATACAATAATTTTACTGTCCATCAATTAATTACCATTTCATCATCAAAATATCGCTAGAAATAGTAACCAACTATAAATCATGTTAAGGGTAAAAATAATTCAGCAATTTAATCTAACAATATTCATGACATGTTTTTGTGTTAAAATGTGGGTTATTTTGCAAGTTAATTGTTTGTTTCTTGCCTTGGGCTTTTTCTATTATTCTGGGCCGTATCTTGGGCTGAAAGTTTTGGATTTACAAGAGTTGCTGCTGGGCTTCCAAGAGGTTGCTTTTGTGCGTTTTTTCTCCCTTTTGACAGCTAGGGTTCTCATCTGCTCGTCCTATTTAAAGGTAAGGTTTCTGCTTGTTTTTTCTCATATGAGAAAATTGATATTCTTCCTCTCTGTTTCCAGAAAATATTGAGGTGCTCTTCTTGTTGTTAATAGTTCCTGATCGTTCTTGTTGTTGTAGTTTCTTTGTTGGTTATATTTCCCTTCATTCTTTGTAATAGAATAGGGGAGAGGGTGATTATACCTGTTGGTATAAGTCACTGTGTGATTTTCATGTAGTAAGGTTTTGTTGATGTAATTAGTTTTGGTCTTTCACCGGTGAACGGTTAGGGTTAATGAAATTTGTTGGTTGTTAATTGGTGGTGTTCTTGATATTTGATGCTATTTTCTGCTTTAACGAACATGGTATCTGAGCCAATTCGTGGTTCGTATCTGTTTGTTTCTGCGCATTAGGGTTTGTGTTCATGAACTCCCTTGATTGAATGCAAATCTCCTTGTCTTGTTGAGGTCCTGGTTCGATTTCTTGGTGGTTCAGGGTTTGATCTCATAACCCTAACCCTCACGCAAATCTTCCTGTCTCGTTGCGGTCCTGGTTCGATTTCTTGGTGGTTCAGGGTTTGATCTCATAACCCTAACCCTCAGTTTTCGAAACCCTCTGTTGATTGGCTGTTTTTTATGGGTTCAATCTCGGACCCCCTATTGATTCGTTACTATTGTTTCCGCTGCTGTTGGTCGTTGTATTTTAGGGTTCAGTTTCGAAACCCTAAGTTGTTGTTTTAGCTGCTATTGTTTCCGCTACTGTTGGTGGCTGTATCTTCTCCTTCAAGAAGTCTAAATAGTGGATCCCTCTGTAAGTATCTCTTCACCTAGCTTGTGTGTAGCAAGTACCTGCGGTGGGCGTTTCTATGCTTACGGGAATCAACTGCCCCCACCTGTCACACTTGGCCTATATACAAGTACCTATTCTCACTTGTACTTCTGTTATTAATTTTTCTGGATCTGGCTAGGGCTTGACCGGACTTCTTGAAAGTCTTGGAATCCTGTCCAATATACGGCCATTTCCTGTTTTTTTTTTCCTTGTGTTGGTGTGTTTTGTTCATACTTTATCTGTGCTTACTTTTTCCTGTTTCATATGGCGAATCAAGATGAAACCTTCATTAGTAAGCTTGACATTGGTGACCCCTTATTTCTTCATGTCAGTGACATTAATAACACTCCGTTAATAAACTTTAAACTCAAAGGCACAGAAAACTATAAATCTTGGTCATGTGCTATGGAATTAGCCATTCAAACCAAGAATAAAACTGGGTTTATTGATGGATCTTTTGAAAAACCTTTGACTAATGAAGTTTCAGCTAAACAGTGGGACAGATGTAATGCTGTTGTGTTGTCTTGGATTTTGAATTCTATTTCTGATGAACGTTATAGTGGTCAAATTTATTCTAAACTTGGATCTGTCGTGTGGAATGAATTAAAGGAAATGTATGACAAAATTGATGGTTCTGTGATTTTTAATCTTCACCATCAAATACACTCTTTAACTCAAAATGGTTCCAATGTTTCTGATTACTACCATAAGTTGAATTCCCTATGGAAAGAATATGATACTATGTTAAAACTGAATGAATGTACGCGTGATGCTTCAAAGGAAATCCAGAGTCATTCTCATTTGTTAAAATTGATGCATTTCTTAACGGGCTTTGATTCAAGTTTTCAAGTTATTAGAAGAAATATTTTGACTCGTGATCCTTTACTTAGTGTTAAAACAATTTTTCTATAATCTCTAGAGAAGACTCTCATCGTCGTTCTTCTGTTGACACAAAAATTAGTGGCCAAACTTCTGTTTTTTTTTTGTCCAAAACTAACCAGGGACGGCCACTAGCTAACCCTGAGTTAAAATGCAAAAAGTGCTTACGAAATGGCCACACTATTGATCGATGTTTTGAGATAGTTGGATATCCCAACAAAACTACTAACACTACTTTAAAGTGTACTAAGTGTGGTAGGACTAACCACACAATTGATAAATGTTTTGAAATTGTTGGCTATCCATCTACGTGGAAAAAAGGTAACGAAAGTAGTACTTCTTTACCAAAAACTACTAATAATTCTTCTCTCACACAAGAACAGATTTCCAAACTTCTCACTTTATTGGACGATAAGGGCAAGCCTTGTTCTACTCAATCTAATATGGCTGGTACTTACTTTAACTCAAATGTGTTCTTTAATTTAAAATTTCCCAATTTTTTTGGCTCTATGTCCAATACTGGATCTTGTAGTAACCACCTTGGATGGATAATAGTTTCTGGTGCCAATCAGCATATGACACATTCTGATCAAAATCTAACTAAAATTGTTAATTTCTCTGATTTAAACCTAACTGTCACCTATCCTAATGGTACCGTTGCAAAAATTTCTAAAATTGGAGATTTCCCTTTAACTGATAAGATTTTGTTATCTGGCGTTCTTGTTATTCCTGACTATGGTGTCAAACTGTTATTTGTATCCCAACTTGTTAGAGACACTAATTTAAATGTTGTATTTGATAAATCCTGTTGTTATATACATGATTTAATATCCAAAAATCATCTGGTGACTGATAGTTTATGTGATGGTCTATACATTCTAAAGTCTCACACCAGAGGTAATTATATATATATATTGCCGACGGAGCAGAGAGAAAAAATGCTCACGTGGCGCAATATTAGTGGTAAAAATTCCGAAAATTATGGCTTATTTGGCGCAATATAATTGGCTAAAATTCAGAAAATTATGGCTACTGATTTGACGCAATATAATTGGTTAAAAATTCCAAGAATAATGGGATTCTCCCCACTATTTTAGCTCGATGAGATTCCACATAATTATCAAGATTTTTCTACATATTTTAATGTTTCTGCAATTTAAATATGTAGATTTTCCGGAAAGAAAAAAAATGACAATAAAATTTCAAAATTTCACTGTTGGAAATCGTTGTAATTTGGTTTATCAAGTAAAATAAAAATAACAAATCTGATTTAATCCGCTAGAAAATTTCAAATTTGCAGTGCTGGAAATGGATGCAATCTGATTTATCAAGTTAAAAAAAATAAGAAATCAAATTTTATCGGCTATTGTATAACTGAAATATTAAGATATGCAGAAAAACACTGGATAATATCATAATGCAGGAAAAAAGACTCAACCTTGAATAATAAATATTCCCAGCTGCATATTTATCAAGTTATCAATTCTTTATATAATTTGAAACCTGATAATTATTATATGTTTATATAACGAGTTAATTGTAACCAACTAGGAGATAAAACATGTTTTATTGAAGTTACGTACTAATATATATTTACACACACACACACACACATACATACATACATACATACATACATACACACACACACACACACAGAGTCAGTAGGCATAATCAATATTGATAAAAAAAACTGCATCAGCAGTGTCTGCGTGAAGAAAACTATACCGTTTCAAGATGAACTTCACGTATGCTAATCAACCAGATGAAGAGTCGAAGACGTTTTCAACTCCTGCGAAAAAAAATTGTATTCTTTAATATTTTTTCAATATTTTGAAAATGTTGTACATATATACTATAATACGCATAGCATATATATGTTTGATACTTATGATGCTGCTGTTTCTTCCTTTATTTCTGTATCAATTCAATGAACACACACAGAGGTTACGAGACACACACAACACTCGGAGACTATTTAGTCTCGGAGCCTGACATTAACATGCAAACACACATATTCAAACACATAATCGCACACTGCACACACTCACAACTCATATCTTTCTGTTTTTAACTTTTTCAGCAGCAACATAAGGTAGGATAAATGGCAATTGATACATAAAATTGATCAATAAACATCCTTGCTAATTAAGTTGCCAAAGGTCGAAGGCCATTTGACCTTCTTGCCCATTTTTTACGGACAGAACTTAAGCTAAACACACCTGGACAGCACACTAATACTGCACTTATTTTCTGTTTTGATCTTATTTTCCAGCAGTAGAAATGTAAAGATTAATGACAATTAATACTTGCATTTGAATCAACAAACCACTTAGAAATCAATTAAAGGTTAGGCCGAAGGCCAATTGGGCTTATTGGCCAGCCATTTCTCGATAAAAACGAAATCTAATATACACATATGTAATTCACGCACAACACAAAGACTTAAACATTCTGTCTTTTATCTGATTCAAGCAGCAAAATCAAATAAATAAAGGGCTATTTAGACACACAAATGGTCAACAAACACTCCAAGATAATTATGAATTCCAAATTGGCCACAAGCAATGATTATAATGATGGAAAATACTTGAGAAAAACATTTAACAAAATAGCAAGGTCAACAACTTGGCAAACCTTTAAAGAAAATTAAATTGAAACTAAAAGCATGATATACGAGTAGTTGAGTAATACAAGTTATATAATTTTGTTCATGTAGTAAGTGTCTTTCTTGTATTTGAATTGCATTGTTTTTTTTATGTTTTAAATTAGTTTGATGTATATTTTTAATTTTAAACATAGAAAGGATATTTCATAACGATATGTTGACTTTTATCGAACAAAATATAACAGTTTCAAAAAAATATAATGTAAGGATTAAAATGATTAAAAATAATAATATTAAGAGACCAAAATTATATAACATGAAAATATAATGATTTTTTCAATATTAACACTGATATTTACGATAGATGAAACTAAGTTTAGATATAGCAAGTATAATATGAAATATATTTGATGTTGTATTAAAACTATTACTGGAATGTAAATAAAATAAACAGACAATAATGAAGATTATAAAATTTTAAACAAACAAACCTCAAATATAATTGCGTGTAGTAATTTTTATGATAAAGTTAAATTTTTTTTTTCTTAACAAACAATGTATAAGAGAATATATGTAGTCTTTCAAAATTAAATATTTTTTTGTGTAATTGTTTAATTAAAAAAGGATTAATTTTGAAATAAATCACCCGGGCACCGCACGGGTATTCAACTAGTTCCTCTTGTTTAAATAGAGTAAATGTGAGTATTCACTCTTATGAGACTTGGCACAATAGACTTGGCCACCCGGCTGACGAGGTCTTAACTTTCCCTTAAGTGAGCACAAAACCACTTTCGTGGGTGAACTTGTTCATCTTGATGTTTGGGGACCATATAGGGTCCCAAGCAAAGAGGGTTAATTGTTGATGACTTTTCTAGAGGGGTTTGGACATTTCTTTTAAAGTCTAAAGATGAGGTTGTTGATCATATAATAATATTTTCCCATTTGCTTAAGACTCAATTTGACAAACATGTTAAGATCTTTCGAAGTGATAATGGAACATAGTTTAAAAATAACAAAATGAATACGTTCTTAAATCTTCATGGAATTGTGCATCAAACTTCTTGTTCCTACACTCCCCAACAGAATGGGGTCACTGAGAGGAAACATAGGCACCTATTAAATGTTGCTAGGACTCTCTTATTTCAATTTGCCTTACCATTAAATTTGTGGTCTGAATGTATATTAACTGCCACATATCTGATTAACAGGTTACCCTCCTCTGTGTTGAATGTTCAATGTCCCTTCGAACGTGTGTATATGTGTAAGCCTAGTTATTCTCACTTAGAGCCTTTGGTTGTTTGGGTTTTGCAAGGATTTTAAATAACTCTGACAAATTTGGTCCTCGTTCTGAAAAATGTGTTCTTGTGGGTTATTCTAATGTTCAAAAGGCCTACAAATTACTGAGCCTTGACACCAAAACATTTTTTTTACTCCAGAGATGTGCAACTTTATGAAACTATCTTCCTTTTAAAACATCAAACTCCTCTCACGATAGTTCTGATTTAAATCATAACAATTTTTTTAATACAAATGACCATTTAGCTCATCCCAATGATGACAATCTTAATATAGAAGGTGACGATTAAGGTGACGGTACTGATACTAGACCAGAGCCTAGAAATGAATGGGAAGACTTCTTTGAAGATTATTTTGCAACACCCCAAGTTGGTGATGGCAATCATCTTCCCACTGAACAAATAAATCATACTGGGTCTGAGCCTAGTACACATGCAACACCTAATGATATAAGTAGTTCTGAGGGTCAAAATACCGGTAATAACCCCACAAGGAGGCCCTCTAGACAAGGAGTTCTTCCAAACAAATTTAATGACTATGTGATCGAAGGGAAGGTTAAATACGATATAGAAAAGGTTGTAAATTATTCAAATTTGAGTCCTTCTGATATTTGCTTTGTATCCAACGTAAATAAAGCTAGTGAACCTTCCACTTATTGGGAAGCTGTCAAGCATCAACATTGGGTTGATGCTATGAATAGTGAAATGGAGGCCTTGTATAGAAATAAAACATGGGTCTTGGTTGACCCTCCAAAAGGCAGAAAGCCTATTGGATGCAAGTGGATCTATAAAATTAAATACAAATCCTCTGGTGAGGTTGATAGATACAAGGCTAGACTTGTTGCCAAAGGCTTCAATCAACGTGAAAGGCTGGACTTTGATGAAACTTTCTCTCCTGTAGTTAAAATGGTCACCATAAGATCCTTAATTTGTCTGGCTGTTAATAATAAATGGCCTTTGTTCCAATTAGATGTTAATAATGCTTTTTTATATGGTGAAATTAAAGAGGATGTTTACATGACCCCCCCCCCACCCCCCATTAGGATATTATGATAAAAATGAAACCAAAGTGTGTAAATTCATAAAGTCCCTATATGGTCTAAAACAGGCCCCTAGAAAATGGAATGAAAAACTCACTTCAGTTCTATTAAGTTGTGGTTTCTGTCAAAGTAGGAGTGATTATTCCCTATTTGTCAAGGTGCAAAGTGCTGTGTTTATTGCTTTGTTAGTTTATGTTGATGATATTGTGATTACTGGTAATGAATTAGGTGAAATTGAAAAATTTAAACGGTTTTTGGGTAGTCAGTTCCAGATTAAAGATCTTGGTCCCTTGAAATATTTTCTGGGTATTGAGGTTATTAATGCTGGTTCTAACTTGTGCTTATCTCAAAGAAAGTACTGTATGGACCTTTTATCTGAGTTTGGGTTACTTGGTTGCAAACCTATCCAAAATCCCATAGATCCATCTGTTTTCATGAGTTCCAAAGGGTATGAAGGTAGTAGTGATGCCCTTCTTGTTAATGTCACTGATTATCAGAAATTGGTAGGAAAATTAATTTACTTAACCTTAACCACACCTGATATTGCATATGTGGTACATGTTCTTAGTCAATTTATGCATAGTCCCAGGCAGTCTCACTTGTCATGTGCTTTAAGGGTTCTTCGGTATCTTAAAAATGAACCTGGAAAAGGTCTTAAAATTGTTCCTTCTAAGTGCTGATAGTTTTGTGCTTACTGCTTATGTTGATGCTGATTGGGCTAATGCTGTCATGCTCAGAAAATCAGTTACTGGTTTTTGCGTTTTCTTAAATGGGAACTTAATTTCTTTGAAAAGTAAAAATCAAAAGATTGTTTCTCGTTCCTCTGTTGAGGCTGAATTTCATGCTTTAGCCTCTGTTGTGTCTGAAATCATTTGGCTCATTAAAGTGCTGCAAGATGTTAATGTTGTTGTGTCTGAAATCATTTGGCTCAGTAAAGTGCTGCAAGATGTTAATGTTGTTGTTCAGTTGCCTGTTAAGATTTTTATGGACAGCAAAACTGCTATTTTAATAGATGGTAATCATGTTTTTCATGAGAGAACTAAACACTTTGAAATTGATCTTTATTTTGTTAAAGAAAAAATTGTGGCTGGTATTGTACAACCAGTTAAAATTGATTTTGCTGATAATATAGCAGACCTGTTTACAAAAGGTTTGAGTGTTAAGCCTCATGAGTTTTTGTGTGACAAATTGAACTTGTTAAATTCCTTTCACAATTAACTTGAGGAGGAGTGTTAAAATGTGGGTTATTTTGCAAGTTAATTGTTTGTTTCTTGCCTTGGGCTTTTTCTATTATTCTGGGCCGTATCTTGGGCTGAAAGTTCTGGATTTACAAGAGTTGCTGCTGGGCTTCCAAGAGGTTGCTTCTGTGCGTTTTTTCTCATTTTTGACAGCTAGGGTTCTTATCCGCTCTTCCTATTTAAAGGTAAGGTTTCTGGTTGTTTTTTCTCATATAAGAAAATTGATATTCTTCCTCTCTGTTTCCAGAAAATATCGAGGTGCGCCTCTTGTTGTTAATAGTTCTTGATCGTTCTTGTTGTTGTAGTTTCTTTGTTGGTTATATTTCCCTTCATTCTTTGTAATGGAAATAGGGGAGAGGGTGATTATCCCTGTTGGTATAAGTCACTGTGTGATTTTCATGTAGTAAGGTTTTGTTGATGTAATTAGTTTTGGTCTTTGACCGGTGAATGATTAGGGTTAATGAATTTGTTGGTTGTAATTTGTGGTGTTCTTGATATTTGATGCTATTTTCTGCTTTAACGAACATTTTGCTAGAAAATCAAACCAAACACTAATTTTGCTAAATCCATCGCATAAATCATCAATCACATAAATATAACATAAACTTTTAACCCAAAACATCGAGAAACTTCCATTAATCCATCAAGAACAATATACAAGTGGGTGTTTATTAAACTACAGACTAATCATGTTATAAGCAATAGACAAACCAAGAACTATGTATTTCATTATAAAATCAAAAAGTTAGGAGAAGATTATACCAAAATCGTAGGTAGAAATTGATGTAATTGACGATTAAATGATGACCGAATGCTTTAATCTTCAATACAACCATAAGCTGCTAGAATCCATTGCTAACCTACCATAAACCTAAGCTTAATAACCAGAAAATAAGTTGAAATCATGGCTGGAAAATGAAGCTAAAATTTAACTAAACTAGTTTATAACCCACGTATTACGTGGATATTTTTAAAATTTATATATAATTAAAATAAATTTTTTTTTGAAAGCTAGTTAAATTAAAGATAAAAAAATACTTAGTTGTTTGATATTAAATAAAAAATATTAATATATTGTATTATTAAAACAGATAATATGTGTTTGCAAAAAATGTTTCTTTTAATTTTTATTAACTTCAAATAAGAAATATCAATGTAAGAAACAAAACTTCAATTATATGAATGTGTATATGTTTTGAAAATGATAAAATATAAAAATGGAATATCTAAAAATCAACAATCAAAATTTATCATATTCACAATTGAAGTTTTATCAATTAAATTTTAAATCTTGTTAGCAAATTAGTTAACAAAAATATTTAACTTTATTTACTACACTTCTACATTTAAATCCAAATTTTTACATTTGAATTTAACTATGATCATTAAGGATGATAATGACACATATTTATTTTTGGTAAATATTAATTCATTAATGAAAAAATTAAAATCAAAATTTAATGTAATTAAGTTAAGGTTGTAAATTTGGAAAATGAATTAAAAAACTGGCATAGTATAATTATTGATTTTAATTAAGGGTATAAGAGACATTTCATAAATAATTATGAGTTGTCATTAATCTGGACCATTGATTTTTTTCCATCAAATGGTCCAGAAACTCAAAGTGATTTTCTTATTTTATAGTATAGATTATAAAATTTATATATAATTAAAATAAAAAAAAATTACAAGCTAGTTAAATTAAAGATAAAAAAATACTTAGTTGTTTGATATTAAATAAAAAAATATTAATATATTGTATTATTAAAAACAGATAATATGTGTTTGCAAAAAAATATTTCTTTTAATTTTTATTAACTTCAAATAAGAAATATCAATGTAAGAAACAAAAAATTTCAATTATGTGAATGTGTATATATTTTGAAAATGATAAAATATAAAAATGGAATATCTGAAAATCAACAATCAAAATTTATCATATTCACAATTGAAGTTTTATCAATTAAATTTTAAATCTTGTTAGCAAATTAATTAACAAAAAATTTTAACTTTATTTACTACACTTCTACATTTAAATTCAAATTTTTACATTTGAATTTAACTATGATCATTAAGGATGATAATGACACATATTTATTTTAGGTAAATATTAATTCATTAATGAAAAAATTAAAATCAAAATTTAATGTAATTAAGTTAAGGTAGTAAATTTGGAAAATGAATTAAAAAAATGGAATAATATAATTATTGATTTTAATTAAGGGTATAAGAGACATTTCATAAATAATTATGAGTTGTCATTAATCTGGACCATTGATTTCTTTTCATTCAATGGTCTACAAACTTCAAGTGATTTTCTTATTTTATATAGTATAGATAGATGCTTGAATAGACAACCGAATCAAAAGCAAGCAAAAATAAACTAAATTTAAAACTAATCTCTAACTAATAATTTCAAGAGAAAAAAAAAAACTCAAGGAAAATGTTGATGATGATACGAAAAGTCAAAGATCCATTTGAAGTTCTTGGCTACTTGCTTCCCTACTAGACACACCCAAATATGGCTGCCACTCTCGGTCCAAGATGATCAACAATGGCGGTTCTCCATTTGAAATGCCCTTCTTGCTTGCCCTATCTTTTTTCTGCTGCGCATTAAATGCATATGAAAGTAAATCAATATTATTTTTTGACAAATAGAGGTTAAAATCATCAAAATGCAAGATACAATGAAACTAAAAAATATGCATGATTTGCATCATATCATGTTTTTTAACTCAAAATTTTTTATAAATGATTTTTCCTTTTTTTAGTTGATATAATTTTCAAAACAATTTTTTCTAAAAATATCTTTTCACTCGATTCTTTTTGCTCACTTTAAATTTCATCAAAAAAATTTGACATCAATGAAATTTGACATAATTACATAAGTCAAAGATTATATACCAACTTTAAAGTACAATTTAAAAATCACTATAACAAGTTAAAAAATAAATTCTAAATGATTATGTGTGATTATATATATATATATATATATATATATATATATATATATATATATAGATGAGATCATTGCAGAACCTAAATTTAATGTAGAACTGTAGAACCAATATCGTCCATAGATTAAAATAATCTAATGGTCTTGATTAAAAGAGTTAAGTTTGGAATTAGTGAAAAAAATATTGGTAATAGTGATATTTTAATTCTTGGAGGGGTAAAAAATGAAAAGATTGGAAATAGCAAAAAGATTGACATTAGCAAAATAAATATCCTTTTTCTTTAAATTAAAATAACATTAATATTATTAATTTTTAAATCAAAAAAATTATACCATAAAAACGAGAATTTTATACTCTTTAAAACGAGACCGGTCATGATATATTTTTTTCGAAAAAATTTTACGTGTTTATTTTTCGTAAAAAAAAATTACCCACACCACGATGCAATATATCATGGTGAGATAATGAGATCATTCGATATCGAATGAACACTTTGATATCGTATATTTAACGTCAATGCAACACTGCATATACGCTCATTATTAACAGAGCTAAAATAATAGTCACAATTGGTAGTCAAAGTTGGTGGATTAACGAGAACGGTTATGATATATATTTTTTATTTTTCGTAAAAAAATTTTTACCCAGACCACGATGCAATATATCATGGAGAGATCTTGAGATCATTCGATATCAAATGAACACTTTGATATTGTATATTTAATGTCAATGCAACATTGCATATACGTTTATTACTAACAGAGCCAAAATAATAGTCACAATTAGTAGTCAAAGTTGGTGGATTTAACGAGAACGGTTATGATATATATTTTTTTATTTTTCGTAAAACAAATTTTACCCAGACCACGATGCAATATATCATGGTGGGATCATGAGATCATTCGATATCGAATGAACACTTTGATACCGTATATTTAACGTCGATGCAACACTGCATATACGTTCATTATTAACAGAGATAAATAATAGTCAAAATTAGTAGTCAAAGTTGGTGGATTTAACGAGAACGGTCATGAATATATTTTTTTGAAAAAAAATTTACGTGTTTATTTTTCGTAAATTTTTTTTACCCATACGACCATTCGATGTCGAATGAACACTTTGATATCGTATATTTAACGTCGATGCAACACTGCATGTCCATTATATATTAAAAGAGTAAAAAAAAGTCAAAGTGGACAGTCAAACTTGGTAGGCTGCTATTAATTCAATGTTAATTGTATAATTACCATCTTATCCCTAGTGTTATATTATAATCTAATGGTTTGAATTGATTCTATGATTCTGCACTAAATTAAGGTTCTGCAATGATCCCAACCCTATATATATATATATATATATATATATATATATATATATATATATATATATATATATATATATATATATATATATATATATATAGATATATATATAGTATTGATATAATAGTTTTCTAATATGAAGCCATTGCATGATTTCTTAATTTAATTGTTTGATCAATTAATTAAAAAATATTGTAAGTTGTTTTTGTTGGTTAAATTTGAATTTTTTAAATTTAGTTTGAAGTGAGTAGAAATAGAATGAATTTGAAAAAAACTTCTTTTATTAAAAATAAAAGTGAGTAAAAAAAAAAGAAGAAGAAATACTACCTTGGGTTTATTATGAAAAAAATCAATATGTTTTCACGGTTTTTGCGTTTTCGTTATTTAATGTTATTTTTCCAGAAAAAGTCTTAAGTTCAATTTGTTTGTAGTTTTGTGAAATTTGACTATTAAAAATCGATTATAACTAGTAAATCAGATTTTTAAAAATCTGAAAAACCGGCTTCTAATATCTAATTTCATTAAACTAAAAAGAAAAAAACTAACTTAAGGACTTTTATGGGAAAAAATAATATGGAAGGACGAAAACGCAAAAAAGTGAAAACATGTTGATAAACCCTTTAAATTTTTGGGTAAAAAAATTTAAATAAAAAAAGCTTGAAACCACCATCTTTTATGTAGGTTTAAAATCAAAACTACTATTTTTTACTAAATGAAATTAAAATGTAACATCCCAATAAAAAAGGTATTAATTAATTAAATCCCAAATGAATTTCAATTTAATGATTATTATGGGATTAATAACCACAAGCTTTATTTACTTGTACTATGTGCTTAAACCTTTGTAAAATTAAGCTCATACAATTTAGTACAAGATCCTAAAACTCCATGTACAAGTAACCCATGCACACATGGGAGTTTAGGAAATGTAAAGAAAAAGAATAAAAGAGTTTGGGTGGCTAAGTTGGAACATGTGAGACTTCAAGGGGTTATGTGGAAAATTGTGGACTAATTGGGGGCAAAATCCCTCCCCAATCGGCGCCTTCCCTTCATTTCACATTTCTTCCCTTTTCTTTACTTCTAAAAATCTTGCACGTAGAGAAAAGAGAGAGCAAAGGTTAGGGCCGAAATTATTGTGACAATAGTGGCTAAAAGGTTGAAGAATCGGTGCAGCCCAAACTCAACAAACTTAAGTTAGTCCTTCCTTCATTTCATGGTGCGTGTATTCTTCATCTCTTTCCCTAACCTAACCATACTCATAGTGATGTGATAGTGAGTTTAAAGTATGTTGGTTCAGGGAATTTGATTGATAGATAGCAAGTTAACTAATTGAGTTATGAAGTAATAAGCATAAAACATCAATCAGGACTCAAGGAATTTAATTGGTTTGGTTAGAGTGAAAGATGAGTGGATCGGCTAAAATTTTATGTTATATATGTTACAATATGTTTACATATGTTTATAATAGCCAACTAATGTACAAAAGCAAGTTATTCTCGTGATTTAGTGTGTTGTAAACGAGTTTGGGTTGGAGAGTTTTCGAGCACAAGATTAAAGCAAAAATAGAATGTGCAGGTCTGTACTCGACTCGGCGAGTCACCCTCTCTGACTCGGCGAGTCGATGCTACTGGAATGTGGAAATTTCTCCGATTTATTGGACTCGGCGAGTCAACCATATGACTCGGCGAGTCGAGCCTCTGTTCCTTTAAATCTCATGATTTAAGCCTTATAAAGCTAGTGTAAGCTTATGTAAACACTATACCCTTATATGACACGTAAATTAACATTAAATTACTACCTAAAGGTTTATAAAAACTAATGAAATACATGACATGTTGCTAGAATTCGATAACTCAAATCAGGAATAATTAAACACTCCAAACAACTTCCAAACCTTATATAATGCAATAAACTTATAAATGATTTGAATATCAATGTTTAATAGGTTTGGACCGTAATGAAGTACCGGTTGCCAAATTAAGAAGATAAGGGCGGAATTGAGCTTTAAAAGGCTTAATGGCGGTTTTGCGACCTAAAGGCTACTTTTAGCCTATTGTGTTGTGAGTTTTAACATTGATATGTGTGTTGCATACGTAATTACATAATTACATGTTTACTTTTAATTATGACATTGTGCATATATCTCGGGCATCATCCTCTCATATGATGCATTGCACTAACTGACAATTAATTACATGATCTTGGCCTATGACCATGGAGCCTTATTTGATACCACCAGTTATACACATTGACATCCTTACTATGCTCTGATCATTTCTTTCATACTAACCATGCTTATATTTGTTGAAATCCATTGTTGAGCTATGCTCATTCATTTGGCCACACTGGACGCCCATATTATTAATTATATTTAAACGGCTTACTGCGTGTTTGTGCGTATAAATTCCTACTGCTGGAAGCTTACGGAGTAGGTGGCCGGACTTCGGGTGCCGGTTAGGGTTGTCTAGACTCGGTTCTAATCCGGGCTCGCAGCGCGCGGGTTCACGAGTCTCCCTCGCGACCTGTTTGATAGTGGATTCTATTCCCACAACATTTTTTTAAGATATTGCACATGTCCTTTTTATAACAACTTTTATTATTGTTGCATGTTTTATGTTACACACGCCATATCGATCTAGTAACTCACTTAGGTGGCGTTTGGTTCGTAGAATGTTTTAAAAGGAACTGAAATCTGTTAAGGAATTGGAATCTGCAAGGAATTGTAATTGGAATCCAATCATGTTTGGTTGGCTAAAAATGAAATTGGAATCCAATTTTATAATTCGTTGGTAGGGTAGGATGATGTGGGTGGGTAGAGGTGGATAAGTCTCTAAGGCAGGAATAGGATGAGATGGATATGGTAGGATGGGTGGGTGGGATGGGGTGGGTAGGGTGGACGAGGGATGAATGGGTGGGTAGGGGTAGGCATGGTGGGTAGTAGGTAATAGTAGGTTGGATAGTGTAGGTAGGGTAAGGGTAGGTGGGTTGGGTGGGTAACGTATTATGGATGTGTAGGTGCGTAGGGGTAGGTATGGTGGGTAGTAGGTAAGAGTATGTTGGACAACGTAGGTAAGGTAGGGGTAGGTGGGTAAACGTGGGTGGGATGGGGTAGGGTGGGTGGGTGCGTAGAGGTGGATAAGTCTATAAAGTAGTAATAGGATGAGATGGATAGGGTAGGGTAGGGTGGGTGGGGTAGATGAGGGATGGGTGGGTGGGTATGGGTAGGTATGGTGGGTAGTAGGTAAGAGTAGGTTGGATAACATAGGTAGGGTAGGTGGTTCGGGTGGGGTGGGGTGGGTAATGTATGGTGGATGAGGGATGGGAAGGTGGGTAGGGGTAGATATGGTGGGTAGTAGGTAAGACTAGGTTGGATAACGTAGGGAGGGTTGGGGTAGGTGGGTGGGATGAGGTAGGGTAGGATGGGTGGGTATGTAGGTAGGTAGGTAAGGGTAGGTATGGTGAGTAGTAGGTACGCGTAGGTTGGATAGCATAGGTAGGGTTGGGGTAGGTGGGTGGGTGGGTAGGTAGGTAGGTAGGTAGGGTGGGTGGGGTAAGACAAGACATGGGGTAGTGTAATGTGTTAAACGTAAGGGGTATTTTTGTAATCTACCACTTTCTTTTTTATAAGGAATTGAATTCCATCCATAGTGTGAAGGATTGTTATTTTCCTTCATTTATTGGAAAATTTCAATTTTGATGGAATCAAATTCGTTTTTATAGTTGAACCAAACACATGAATTGACTAGAATTAGATTCCTTTCCCCTCCAATTCCCTCGGATTCCACTGAACAAAACGACACCTTAGCATATTTTATTTGCTAATCCCTCACATTTTATTTATCTCAGGTGATGTTAGTAAGGGCAAAGAGATTGTCGATTCTTGCCCCAAGGCTTAGTTAGGCAGACTTTGAAGTCGTGATTTTTGGTAAAACTAAATGATAGTGTTTTGGAAATTTTGGGGTAGATTGTCTACCGACTAATCAAATGTGTATATATATACATGTTGTCTTTTGTCGAGGATAGTTATTGTAATTACTTTTGAAGTATTATGTATATTTACTTAATATTTTAAAGTATATAACTTCCAACTAAACAGGGATTATGGACCCCGTGCGAACGGGTGATGCCCGATTTTATTTTGAACCATATTAATATATGGTTGGGCCTAATTCCCTGTTAATTGCTGTTAATCTAATGGAATTCAATTAAATATTATATTATGTTAGAATGGGTGTTTCATAAAACAACCACTATTTGAAAAATCAATATTCAAAATACAATGGTCTAGTCGGGACAAATATGAGTGATACTAACTAATAAAACTTACCGGTGTCAACATCAAACAATGTTGAAAGTGGGTCACAAAAAATTTCAATCTATTTTTTCCAGAATCCCACATAATTATAGTAGTTAATGGTTTAATGTTCTTATTCTGGCGAAACGAGTATTACTTTTAAGTGGAGAGATATTATTTTTGGTAGGGGAGGGAAATTTTTGAAGTAACTTTCTGATGTATGATGTATCTAAAGGGAAGAGAGTATTGTTCTCAGGGGAATATATATGTTTATACTAAGTTTATCATTCTTTGAGTCTGTATTTGTGTGAGGGCGAGCAAGACACAAAGTATTTTTGAGATTATGTTCGTCAAAGGGGGAAAGTACCGTGTTTAAACATATTCTGTCATTTTTCTAAGTCTGTATTTGTTTGAGTGGGAGCAGAAATCTATTTGAGGGCGAGCAAGACAAAAAATATTTTTGAGATTATGTTTGTCACAGGGGAAAAGAACTACGTTTTTAAAAATTGTGTCATTTTAAGGGGAGCATAACAATTCAAAAAATGTTCTAACAAAAGTTACCTTGTTCAGACTCTAAATTTGTATTGCATGACGATCATCATTCTTATGTTTATCATGATGGAGAAAAATGATAAAATTTAGATACTACATGTTTATCTGCTTATAGAAAAAGTCTACTAAGTTTGAAAACAATGTTTTAATTAAAGTCAAGATAAACGAGTTTATAGATGAATTCAAAATTTTAGAAACAATTATGAAAGTTTTTAACTAAAGATCTATTATGATTCAATCTTTTAGTTTCTAAGTTTATTATCATTTGAAGCTTATGTATTTGTGAAGATCTTGAAAATATTTTTAAGTGTGTTGACTATTTGATTTTGCTGAAGAAAAATCACTGATTTGAAAAAATAAAAGGGGAAAGTCATTGGAATTTATTAAGGTCTCGTTTGTATTCCATTAAGAGCCTCTTAAAAACGTCTGAAGTCTAAAGTTAAGATCTATAATAAATTAAGATTGTTTGTTTAGGTTCAGTTATAAGAGGTTGAAACCTCTGAATTTTAAGAGGATGATAGTTGTCTTAATTGAAATTAAGAGTTTCTTAATTTCAGATGTTAAGGCCTCCACTTAATTTCAGATGTGGTTTTCAGACTTCAGACATTTAACCTCTTAAAAAACAAACAACACGTAAGTCAAGGGAGAGAGTGTTCATAACAAGAAGAAGATCAAGATCGAAGAAAAGATATGAAAATCAGAGAGACATTGAAAAAGATATTATCTAAGGATTCTAAGTTCGTAAATCATAAAAGAAGAGCTGATGAATCTTTATAAAGATTTACTTCCGAAGAAACAAAGTCGTTAAGATTTTTAAGATTTTATTCTTTTTTTTTTGTAATTGTTGTTAAGTCCTTGCTCTGTGTTATATTTGTAAAAATAATTTTATATCTCTAAGGGAAAAATTGTTCGGAA
Source organism: Centrapalus pauciflorus (assembly GCA_020465985.1). Taxonomy (NCBI): domain Eukaryota; kingdom Viridiplantae; phylum Streptophyta; class Magnoliopsida; order Asterales; family Asteraceae; genus Centrapalus; species Centrapalus pauciflorus. The sequence goes on from JAANYP010006643.1 coordinate 59,871, forward strand.
TTAATAATAGAGATGGAAATTATGAATTCAGAAAGTCAAGCACTTAGTGTGTGATTAGTTAATAGGTACAGTTAAGGAGTATATAATACATTTTTCAGGGAAAGTTTGTATCACTTTGCAAGACTTTCATTTTATTCTTTGATGTAAACTTTCTAAAAAGCATTAAATATAAAAAGTTCATTTGAGATTACAAGAGTTAGATTCACAATCCTTACGTATTATAGTGATTGTTTATGCCTCTCGGCAGCTTAGAAGTTGTGAATTGAATATTGGTGCATGGTTTATATCTTGATGCTACGGTGTTTACACTGTAGATTTGGCAATAATCTTTATGGACACGCTTCACAATGTACACAGATCATAAAATTCTTCTATTCATCCAGAAAGAGCTGAACATTAGACAGAGACGTTAGACAGAGACGTAGTAGCTACTCAAAGATTAGAATTGAAATGTTGAATGGCTAATGTGGTAACATGAAAAACCCTCCTCACAACTTATTAGGATATTTCACACACATTAATAGATAATTCATATATCAATACTTGCAGAATTAGCGTCAAATTTAAATTTTTCATAAATCAGAGTTTTCAACGTGAATCATCCCACTTTGCTACCCATAATGAGCAAAGTGTGATAATTCACGGATCAATGTATGTCGGGTTAGTATCTATCGTCAATTACATATTACATATTGAATCAACTACATTCATTCACATGTAATATCAAAAAGGAGGTGCACTACTACCAAACCCGAGCTATCCAAAAACTATACCAAAAGATGGGGAGCTCTAAGCTAGCTCCAACCGAATTCAGTGAGATGGACCGGCCGGGTCAGTGCCTGAAAAGGTTAACAACTAAAGGGTCAACATAAAGTTGAGTGAGTTACTAGATTAGATATAACACAAGGTATATAGATGCAATGATGATCAACATAACGATTCCAAACGTCATAACTCAACTGCACAATATGAGCGATCAAATACCACATGCCCCTTCATAATGCGGGGTTCCCTATCATAGTCGGGTGTGGCGTAGCATCTAGCATTGTCGAGGCTGTCCCTATCATAGTCGGGATTGTCCCTATCATAGACGGGACTTCCGAGAATTCAAGTACGTCGGCATCCGACATCCAAAGGGGCCAGGAATAATCCATGGATATCCAGGTGAGTCCAAACGAATGGTATGATCAACAAATGAGGTCCAAGATGCCTCGAGTATACAAATATGTCATGCATTAATGAAATGAATGAATAAGCAACAAAAAGTATAATTCCATAGTATGAATCAACAACGAATGATCAATCATGAAGCAACAAGTTCATCATATATGACTTTATGAAAATCTAATGCTAGCACTCACAATGATTGGTTAACAAGATTCCAAAGCCGTCAATATAACCACAATATCCCCAAGAATGGCTAAGACTCGTGACCAAGCCTATTTCGACTCGATTCACCTATAAGCATTCATAAGGCGTACACATAAGCTCCCGAACACAATATAAGACTCTAATATTGGAATTAGGGTCATCGAACTTGGGTTTTCACTTCACAAAACTAACTCAACACAAACATTTACATATTTAAGACTCAAATGCTTCAATAAACCATAAACATTACTATATACATGATTTTAGAGTCATTTACTAACTCAATCACAAAAACCCACTTAGGGTTGTGTTCTTCCAACTTGAAGAACAACAATGGAGATGAAGAAAAAGATGAAGGGGACGTGTTATACCTTCAAATATGACACCACAATATGATTTCCAAGCCTCTAATCTTCAACCCTTGATTAACCAAGCAAAAACCCTAGTTTCTTCTTCTCTTTTCTCTCAATGTTGAAAAAAATGAAATGTGGAGTGTGTGTATTTGTGTTTGGACGGTCAAAGGGAAGAAGGGAGGGGGAAGTTTGGCCAATGATCAACTTTGCCCCTCTCACTTACCCCCATACACACATAAACCCCTTATTTAAATATACATCCATTTCAATATACATCCATTTCATTTAATAACACAACAAACCATAATACCTTAATTCATATTTAAGCTAATTATAACAAGGTATTACATTAAATAACTCAAATATTATAATTAGCTATTATTTAATTGTTTTACAAATTTTGGGGTGTTACAATTCCTCCCCATTAAAAAGGATTCCGCCCACAGAATCAATTCGACTCAAATAGCACCGGATATTTGGCCTTCATCTCGGCTTTGTCTCCCATGTCAACATAGAGCCTCTATGATGTTTCCAACGCACCAACACCATTTCGATCTCTTTGTTCCTCAACTTGGTGGTCTTCTCGCTCAAAATGGCTTCCTACTCTTCAATATACCGAAGCTTCTCATTTATGTGCACATCATTCAAAGGGATGGTCACATCGGGATTTATCGGGCTCTTCTTCAGATGAATCACATGAAAGGTGTCATGGATACTGATGCGAGTGTCGTTAACCCGTCAAAAATACCACTAAATACCTTAGAAGCTAGGGTAAGTAGGGATCGTATCCACAGAGAGCGAGAGGTTAATTGCACGTATTTAAGCGACTAGCATTGTAAAATAATTAATTTAGAAAGATTGATTTGGTTGTAAAAAGGTGATTGCTTGATTTATAAAACTAATTACTTGTGAAATTTGTGAAAAGAAAACTTAAGAAAATTGTTTGATTGAATAAAGTACGAAGATAACCATTCCCGGATTCCACACCTCGCTTTGCATTTAATTTATAAAAACGATTTGAAGATTACATAGACATAATCTTTGTTATAATTATTATTATAATTGTTACGTGATCTTGGGCATAGCGCGTGACACGTTTGATTACTCGTCTTAATTAAACAATTAACTCGGCACGAATAATAAAATGTCTACGAACTATCTTGCGAAACGCAACAACAAAATAATAACCATTCGTTTACAATCAAAATATAAATAATAAAAACCATGCAAACTTAAAGTAATCGTTCATAAAATAAAACTTAGCGATGTGCTTCCTCCGAGAATGATTATGGTGAGACTAGCCGGACATAGTTGATGCAATATTCAAGAGTTGTGTATCCATCTCCGTAGCTTGACTCGTGTGTTCGTCGTACGTGTGTTCGCTCAAACAGGGTTCTTTTCCTTAGCCTCCTCCTCCAATAAACGATGATAAACTCTGAGATATGTCTTTGTATTTATAGGAAAAGATAGAAAAACCCTAAAAACGGCCGTCTAATATTTTAATGGGCTGGGCGCAGCCGTAGGCGCAGGCCTGCGCCCCCCCTGCGCCTGTCTGTAAAATCCGTATTTTTGTGAATTAATTTCTTCTGTCGAACACGCGGTCTGGGCGCAGGGCTGCACCCCTCTCTGCGCCTGGCTCTGAATTTTTGTCCTTTTTGCGCCATTTTAAACCAGATTTTGTTTACCTGCACAAGCACATAATTTATTAAATAGCGGCACATTCTATAACACTTTCGTATTAAAAACAACTCTTTTACGCTTAATAAACATGATAAATTATAACCCGATCAAACTTCCCCAACTTAATTCTTGATCGTCCCGAGCAAGCAACAAAAATCAGACTTTTAAAACATCGGGTTTATCAAGCGTGCAAAACATAATTAACTCATTTAAACAAGCACCAGCCTTCATAGACGTGATAAAACTCGCAGACACGAACAGAATTTAATTCAGATATATCGTGATGTTTCTCGGATAGTTGTTCAATAATTCCTCACCACTATCATCCTTTTATCTCAAGGTTACAGAATTGAATTCACGTGGGTCACTGGACCATCTTTTTCCTCGATGCATGACTTGAGCTACTAATTTTTCTTTTCTTTTTATTCTTTTCATGCAATGTCCATGTTTTTTCGTTCAAGTTTAACATGACTTTCTAGCTGATCCGTGTAGCAGGATTTGGGTCAGCCACTCCCAGACCAGTTGGCCTTAGGGGACTAGGCATGATGGTACCCTTCAGACTTAATCTCCTGAATCAACTAGGTCACACTTGAATTGAGGCTCTATTCGTGTTCGCTTCCTCCCCCTTATTGCATGAATAATTAGCGGCTATTAGAATCCTCGTTATTTATCACTCGCTACACATAATATATCCTACTCCAAACTCAGTTCACTTCCTTGGTTTTAAACATCTGTGACTCTTTGTGTTATATTTAAACTCATATAATTACGTCTTTTTGCTTGAAACCGACCTAACTAACATCATCATATTTAAGTTGCAAGCTCAATACTAAAAAGTTATCGGGTTAATTGATCGGATCATTTATGGCTCGCTTTTCACATAATCTTCTTAAAAAGAAACACATTTATTCAATCAAAGTAATGCATGCAAAACAAAAAAGAACAATAATTCATCCTACTTAAAGAGAGGAACGGAAGAACCTAACTACTGCGGTGGTGGTGGCGGTCCGAAGATACCAGCAAAGAATTCCCCGAAGGGGTTTCGGTCTTCTTGCATATGAGGTGCAGGTGGGTATGTGTTTGCAGGGTGCACCACGCTCTCTCCACGTGTCGTGGTGGGGACTCGACCATAGGCTGGGAAGTATTGAGGAGTTCGATCCTCAATGTTCAGCCTTTCGAAATTCTGCCACTGATAGTCCTCATATGGCTGATGTGGTAACCCATCATTATAATTCATGTGATTTCTCACTGCGTCCGTGTACGCCCAGTGCTGCTGGTTGTAATAGGCATTCTGAAAGGATGATGCGCGCACACCGGTGTAGATTTCGTCGATTCGGCTAGTCTGGGTTTCCAACTCATGTTGGAACTCGTCCATTCTTCCAACCACGTCCTCTTGAAAAGTGCCCAACCGTAAGTTCATCGCGTCCAACCGAGCAATGACCTGGGACATATCATTGGCTCCCCCCGCTGCATGTACTCTTTCAGCTTGATGTTGATGGTAAGCCTCTGCCTCTTCTATACCGTATAGCTCTCGGTGCGTCTTCCCCGTGTCGGAATCAAAGATCTCGAATCCTTGGTCTGTTTGGCGCAGAGTGATGCTTTGTATCATCGCCGCTGTAATAACGGCGCCAGAGACTCCCCTCGGAACAGATATGGGAGAAATTGCTGCTTGAGCCCTTAGATACTCTGATAAAATCCATCCGTGAGGGATTATTTTCCTCTCCCTCGCGTCGTACATCGACCACAGGTCATTCATCACAATCCAAGCAAAAGAAAGGCTCGGCTCTCCTGTCATCAGTGCGTAAAGGATGGTTACCTCCTTGTGTCGAATCTTTGTCAGGTCACTGTCTCTTGGCAGCACGTTGTTGGTAACAATCTTGTGTAATACCTTCGCCATGGGGCTAAGGTCACGCCTAGCATACGCCGTATATCCAGCCGCGACATTATAATCAATCTTTAGTATCTCTGCCAACTGTGTGGTCCATTCACCCTCCCAAGTTCTGTCGGTGAATGCTAATTGCGCGTCTGTTTTATACTCATAATTGAAATTCCTTGCCCCGTCTTCTCCAACACCAATATCTATCCCACAGACTTCCCGTAACGCTTGTGCATTCATTGGAAATTCATGCCCATTAACGCGACCTATTAATGTGAAGTCGCCTCTAAATCGTCCTTCTTCGCGTCTTAGTGTGGACATCCACTCCACAACCTCATCGTGATAAATGTGCTCCCCTCCTAGATCCAATACTGCCTCCCATCCTAACCGGTCGAAGCATCGCACTACCCCATAATTCTCGAATTCGCCTTTCTTAACTCTCTTTTCGACCAAAACCTTGCCGGAGAACTTCTTTGTCATGAACAATTGTCGTCGAATATTTGCCGGATGCTGTGATAAATTGAAGTCCGGCTTCCACTCTACCCTCGATTGGGTAGAGGAACTGGCGCCTTCCCCCACTCGTTGTCTAGTTCGGCGAGACATCTGCAATTACGACAACTTAAGTATATATATATAATTATAAAATTCTTAATTCGTTCTATTTTCACAACAAAGAACCATAATTGATAAATTGTGCAATTATCATATTAAATGTAACATAAGGATGCATAATTAATTCATGTCAATTTAACCACTTTTTCACATCTTAATAATTTAAGCAAATTGCACAAAATAACAACCAACTTTTCGGAAATTGACTAGCATGCCTTTTTCTTACTCGTGCTCATACTTCCACTTAATACTCTATTCTATACTATAAAAGCACTTAGAATTATCATGTATAAATGGTCATGCAAAAAGTCAATCTAAAAGTCAAAATTCATCTTCAAACTCCATTAAAGCTTACTAGTTCAAGAATGGTGGAGCTTTTTGTACCTTGTTCTTGATGAAGGATGAAAAAGAGGTTGAATCTAAAGTGGTGGTGGATGATTCCTAGCTTAACTTCAAACTTCCCCAACTTGAGTTGCAAACTCAAGTTCCTTGCTACTTCTTGCGTAATGTCAATCACTAGCTTGATTTTTAGTGATTTTTGTTGGAAAAATTAAGTTTTTTTAGGTGGAAATATGTGGAGAAAGTGAAGGAACCGTAAGGGGGGCGCAAAGGGTGCTCTTGTAGGGTTTTGAAAATTTTTTTTCTATTTAAAATGAAGGAGTTTTAGGCAGGCGCACCCCTGGGCGCAGGCCTGCGCCGGCGGCTGCGCTTGGGGGGCCTGTTCGGTTCAAAATTTTTTTGTTTTTTCAGTTGTTCGGGTGCATGCTTGGTTTGATAATTTACGTTTTTTACGATAAAAATTATGGTTTACAAGCATCTATCCTACACTTTTTTAAACACATATATGTGTTTCCCCTTCCCCAACTTTAAAGATTGTGTCGTCCCCGACACTACGGAGGCTAAAATCAGTCTATGAGCATAATAATATGTAGGTAACAAAGATGTGCAAGTCAAATGTTTAGTAGGCATAGCATGCAATTGTTCCGAAAAAAGTCTAAGGTGCCAACACGAACACCATGCAGATTTGTTATGGCCTAAGGCCATTTACACAACCATGTAGCAATTGTTTCAAAGTTCAAAACCATAGTTTGTTAGAGAGAATTTCCCGAAAATATGGAATCAGTAGTCATCAGGAGACGTCAGATGAGAGGTGTTGGTGGAGACGGTGTGGGAACTACGGCGGCCGACTGCCCGCTCAAGCTCCTCTATCCTCGTTTGGAGGCTAGCAAGCCAACGGGAGTGAGCTCCCACCGTGATTCCGTGAACATTAACTTCATGTTTAAGCTTGTCAACCTCCGAAAGGACCGCAGTGTTTGCTGCCAGGAGTCCTTCCACCGCATTCTTGATAGCGGTCAGCCGTGCTTCCAGAACCTCGTTCTCCGACAAGTGTGCATTTGACAAACCTCCTTTCTCAAACTTCACCTCAGCTTTCACAAACTTTACTTCATCTTTCTCAAACTTAAACTCACCGGTTGATCATATCGATAAAAAGATCGGCTAGCAGGGATGATCGAGACAGTACCATGCGCGGGGTCCCTAATCAAGAAAGTGCCCGATACTTGTTCAAATTGTAGACCCGCCATAGTATGCCGTGTAAACCAAACGTCATTGGGTCCCAAAAGTCGTGGGCTCGCCCCTGCCGATATGACTCCCATACTAATAAAGAGTTCAGTGAGCATACGTCCATACGGTATTTCCATGTGTGGTTTGACGAGGGTTGCTTCCCAAATATTTTGCATCATGATGTACGCGAGGGAGATGGCCGGTTTTCCCGTGAGCAAAGCATGAATAAGAATAACCTCGCGGGTTCGAACGGCAGTGGTGTTAGCGGATCTTGGCAAAATATTGAAGACAATGAGCTTCCACAAGACTTTAGCCCAAGGGCGAAGATCACCCCGATAGTACTTTGAATAGACCCTTGCTTGTTCGATCGTAAGATTGAAAACCTCAGTTAGCTTTTTAGCCCATCCCTCCGAGTGTCTCAACACCCCACTAGATAAGTCTTGTTCAGTCCAATATTCCCGTGCGACCGGGATGTCCGTGTCAAAATCAAAATATTCACACAATTCTTTCCCAGAGATGACAACTTCTTTCCCATTGATACGACCTCGTAATTCAAAATCATGTTCTACAGCCCCCTCTATGCGAATCAGAGTTGTCATCCATTCATAAATTTCGGTTTCATGAACATATGGAGTTTCGATTTGCAACGCCCCTGACCACCCAATCCGATCAAAGCTCTCGATAATCCCAAAGTGTTTAAAATCGGATTCCTTAAGAGTCTTTTCTATGAAAAAGTGTGTGGGTGGTTCAGAAACCGGTGGTGAGGGTGGTGGTGAGGGATACTCAATATTTATCGGGATAGGGGTATGGACACGCATTCTCGGAGTACGAGTGATACGCCGGCGAGAATTCCCTGTGAATTGTTGTGACATCTACGCACATATAGCAAAGAGGAACGGAATTAAGCACGTATAAATGCACATAATGGCACACAAGCATGTGAATCTCGGTGGAGTTCAAAGAACCCGGTGAGAAATACATAAATGTTAAGTGCAACGTGTTTCGCAAAGTGCAAGTAATTTTAATGCAATGACCATTCTTCATGAATTTGGTGCATGTGCATAAGTGATGAATGTTACGTAGCATGGCAAGAGTTGTCGTGACGTGCATGATTATGAACGACAAATGGAGCGATTAACAACACGAATCATGAAATTGTAATGGAGCAACATGTTCATCCTGATTTTAACATAGAAGAATGCACATATATGGAAATCATCTCTTGACATGGAATTTCTAAACACATCACAGTGGAAGATTCTTTGAAACCCTATATTTAGAAGTTACCAATAAAACATGAAATGTGCACATTCTGAGAGTATTTACGCACTTAAGGATACATGATGCATCTGAAACTATTTTCATCTTCAAGATTGTGGGATTTAGGGCAAAGAGTTATTTCAAGACAACCTACTATTTCTTGCTTGAAAAATAAGAATAATGGAAGGATATGCACTTACATTGAGGATTATGAGCAAGAAGATGAGTAATCTGGAGTAGATGTCACGTTCGTTGAAGCTTGAGAGCAAAAAAGGAGCAAAAATTCGGAGTGTTTTTGAGAGAGAATGGAGAAAATGAAGTGAAAAGGGTTTAAAAATCGCAGAAATGCATCGAGGCGCAGACGCAGGCGCACCCCTGCGCTGGCCGGTGCGCTTGGGGCGCAGCGCGGGGCGCAGGCCTGCGCTGGCCGGTGCGCTGCACTGCTCCCAGGCGATTTTTGTGTGTGCTGTTTGTAGCGTTTGGTCCCCCCAAAAAACTAACGAATTGTCGTACATCGTATAGAATTTTGTCCTCTATTTGTCCAAATTTTCGTCTTTCTTCGGCTCGGGATTTGCAGTTTTTTTTAATGGGTAAATTTTTCCCCAACTTAGTTGGTTGCGATAGGTACCACCAGAATATAGGATGAACTATTATTTGACTAACTAATTTATAAGAGCAACATACTAAGGCCTAATAAAAATTTAATCTGCAAAAATTAAAACACACTTTCGTGGTGAAAACGATTGCACTTAGCATGTGCAACAAGCCTTTAAACCCCTCAGTAGCCTGAGTGGACGAGTTATAGTCTCGTGAGGGTTTCTAAGGAACACACCCACAAAGTTCACTGGATTGCCTTCCAGAAAGCGCTAAGTTTAATGTCTTCAGCCAGACATTTTGGAACTCTTTAGTATTTAAGTGATATCTTCCAAGACCATTGTCTCAGATGATATAATTTCATTGTCAGCCCATTGTACAAATAATTTTAATCTGTGTCCGTTTACTTTAAACGGCTCACCGCCTTTTTGATCTATTATTTCAACCGCACCATAGGGGTAAACGTTAGTTACTGTGTATGGGCCTGTCCACTTACTTTTTAGTTTGCCTGGGAAGAGCCGCAGGCGTGCGTTAAATAGCCAGACTTTGTCACCTTTATTAAACACCTTTCGTTTAATTATTCGATCGTGGAAAGCTTTTGTTTTTTCTTTATATATTTTAGAACTTTCATAAGCTTCCTTGCGAATTTCTTCTAATTCGTTTAGTTGGTGTTTTCGATTTATACCGACAGCTGTGAAGTTAAGGTTTGCGTTTTAAATGGCCCATAAGGCTCGGTGCTCTAACTCAACCGGAAGATGACATAATTTCCCATAAACTAGTTTATAGGGAGACATACCAATAGGGGTTTTATATGCTGTACGATACGCCCAAAGTGCATCATCTAATCGTATTGACCAATCTTTCCTATCGGGTCGTACTGTTTTTTCTAATATTTGCTTAACCTCCCTGTTAGATACATCTACTTGTCCATTAGTTTGTGGGTGATATGGGGTAGCTATCTTATGCGTTACTCCATAATGCTTAAGTAGTTTGCTAAAGTACATATTTTTGAAATGAGAACCCCCATCACTAATTATGGCTCTAGGAATTCCATGACGAGAAAATATATTACGTTTGACGAATTGGCAAACTACTTTGTGGTCATTAGTCCTTGTGGCTTCGGCTTCTACCCATTTAGAGACGTAATCAACTGCCACTAAGATGTATTCGAAACCGTATGACTTAGGGAATGGTCCCATAAAGTCTATGCCCCACACATCGAAAATCTCTACTATGAGGATTGGTGTCATAGGCATTTGGTCTCTTTTTGAAATACCTCCTATCTGTTGGCATCGTAGGCATGACTTAACAAACTCATAGGAGTCCTTAAAGATAGTCGGCCAAAAGAATCCACTTTGTAGGATTCGATGACCTATCTTTTTAGCACTAAAATGGCCTCCGCATGCATACGAGTGACAGTGATTTAAAATGTCATAATGCTCATTATCTGGAACACATCGCCGGATAATCTGATCTACTCCTATTTTGAATAAATCCGGCTCCTCCTAAATATACTGTTTAGTTTGAGAGAAGAAATACTTTCTCTGATGTGAATTCCAGTGGCTTGGGGTTTTCCCTGTGACAAAATAATTTACTAAGTTAGCAAACCAAGGCACTTTTGCGACGAACAATAATTGTTCATCTGGGAAATTGTCCCGAATGGAGTCCAGCATATCAGTGGTGATTGCTGGCAATCTCGAGAGATGGTCTGCTACTACATTTTCTGAGCCTTTTTTTATCTCGGATTTCTAAATCAAATTCTTGTAGCAACAGGATCCAACGAATTAGCCGTGGCTTAGCATCTTTCTTAGCCAAGAGGTGTTGTTGGGAAATAGTTTAAGTACATTCAAGCTGTTAGTTTAGACTTCTCAGACTGTTAGTAGATTTTACATGTAAATACAAAGTTCATGCTGCTAGTTGAAGAAACTCGAGCTGCCAGTGTAAAAGTTCAAGCTGCCAGAGCAAAACAACTCAAGCTGCTCAGTTCATGCTGTCAAGAGATTCAAGCTGCTCAACAGTTTCACAAACAGAAAGTGCTGATTTTCAGGAAACGATATCTACATGAAGATTCAAGCATATCTACTATCAGAGAAGTCATAGTTCGTCAAGGAAACATATCAAGAAGCAATATAAATACAGAGAATAGGTCGTTCTATTATATAGGAGTTTCTGCATATTTTGAGTCTGTAATTGCTTTGTTGATTAAGTTTTCTTAAGCCTCTAAGGTTGTAAAACCCTAAGAACAGTCTGTGTTCTTCGTCTAATCAAACAGGTTAGAGGTGATTGTAATTGATGAATTCAGCAATACAAACAGTCTTGATTAATTCCTGTGTGTTTATTTATTATTGATTCTGAAAGTTTTTGTTAAAATAATTAAGTGTTATTCCGCAAACTTCTTGATTAAACTTTGATTCAAAGCAAGATTATTGATTTATACTCTGATAGATTCAAATCAGTTAGTCTTGGTAATTCATATTTTAGATCATGTCAAGTGGTATCAGAGCCAGGTTTGTCAAACCAGGTTATTCAAATCAGGTTTTTCAAACCAGGTTACTCTTTGTTTTTTCAAAGTCAAAATTTTTTTTTTTATCTTTTTACAATGGAATTTGAAAATAGCAGCAGTGGATCTGGGCAAGGACTCAAAGTGCCTATGCTCAAGCCCACTGAGTTTGAGATGTGAAAACTCAGGATTCAACAGCATATTCAATTCATTGATTATCCCATATGGGAAGCTGTTGAATTCCCTCCTGTAGTTGATCCAGAACTTGATGATGAGGGAAAACCAGTCAAAACTCCTCCAAAAACTGAACTTGAAAGGAAGGCTAGAATGAATGAAGTGAAAGCACTCACACTATTACAAATAGCCATTCCTAATGCTTATCAACATCAGTTCAAAAAGTTTTATACTGCTCACTCTCTTTGGAATGCCTTAGAGAAGAGGTTTGCTGGTAATGTCAGTACCAAGAGAAATCAAAAAGACCTCTTGAAACAGCAGTATGAAAACTTTTCTGGTGGCAAGAATGAAAACCTCACTCAAATCTTTGACAGGTTCAACAAACTGATAAGTGAACTGGAAAGTGCAAAGGTCAATCTGGATCAAGATGAAGTCAACAGAAAGTTTCTCAGATCTCTTGGAGAAGAATGGACAGTCTATGCTGCACAGTGGAGAACAAAAGACACTCTTGATGAGATAGAATTGGATGATCTGTATAACAGTTTAAGAGTGTTTGAGACTGAGATTGATGCTAAAAAGAAATCTTTTTCTTATAATCACAATACTGCTCTTCTATCTTCTGAAAAATCTAATAACTGTGATTCTTTCTTAGGTGGTGATGGCAACTCTGCTGAAACTCACTATGAGGCCTTTGTTGCCAATGATGGATTATTTGCTCTAAATGTTGAAGACTTGGAACAAATTCATCCAGATGATCTTGAAGAGATGGATTTAAAGTGGCAACATGCAATGCTGACCATGAGGGCCAAAAGATTTTTGAAAAGAACTGGTAGGGCCAACTTTCAAGCCAAGACAGAAGGCAAACCATCTTTTGATAAATCAAAAGTGGAATGCTATAAATGCCATAAGCTTGGTCACTTTGCCAGAGAATGTAGATCTCAAGGTCAACAGCCATCAAGGACTTCACAGCCCATCCAAACGTCATCATCAACAGCACTTGTCTCTCAAGAAGACAATGTGTTTGACTGGAGTGATCAGACAGAGGAAGAATTTCAAAATCAAGCACTTATGGCAGAAACATCAAATGTCTCCTCCACTGAACTACCATCTGAGGTAAATTCTAAGCTCTTCTCTCAATCATGCAAAAATATGGTTAAAAAGTACAGAGATCCTAATGAGAGCATGTGCAAAACTCTAGCTAAGATGGAAGAAAGGAGATATGAATACATGCAAGCCATAGAAGATCTGGAAAAACAGATAAATGATTATAAGGACAATGAGATTCAAATGGGTTATGATAGAACCTATCATGAGTGGGAGAAAAAGGAGCTAAATAAGAAAATAGAATCTCTAAACAAAAAGGTAGAAGAGACTGAACAAAAGGTGTTTGAGGCTAATAAGAAGCTAGAATCTGTTAACATAGATCTAGGAAACTTCAAGTTAGCAAACTAAAAGCTAGAACACCTAATGGAAGTTCAATTCAAAGATAGAGTGAAATCTCAGGTCAATCCCAAAGAAGGAATAGGATATAAAGCTAGTCCACCTCCATACAATAACAAGTACATTCATCCAATGAGTGAGGTTGCTGATAGACTTGTCAATGAACCACTAGATGAGTCTATGACTATTGTAGATCCTATCCTTGATAACAGTCCTGAATTAAAAGAAGATAAGAGTCAAAATAGAGACTGTGACACAAAGAGTGCATCCAAAGAAGTCCAAGCTCCCAGTAAGAAAGGAAAAGAGAAGATGAGTGTATGAAATGCTACTTCACAAGTTTCTGTACATTCTAACTGTAACACTGCATCTTCATCAAAAGGAACTAAAAGAGGTAAAACTGTTTCTATCTGCACATGCCAAAAGCATGGTGTTCAAAAGTTTCCTAAACAACAGCAGGTAAGAGGAAACCAGAGAAACAAGAACCAGAAATTGACAGAAAAGTCTGGTGTTCCAATTCAAACTGTCAAAAGATGCTTTCACTGTGGAAGGAAGAATCACTTAGCCAAGGATTGTTTTTACAAACCAGCTGTTGCAAAACAGACTGTGCATCACACAAAATCAAATCCTAATCAGGCAAAGCACTCAAAAGTGAAACCTTCCACAGCAGCTCCAAAGAAAACAGTTGATCACAGATTCTCAAAAGTTAATAAAAAACAGTCCACACATCAAAAACAAGTTTTGGCAAAGCCTAAATCAAGTTTTAAACAAATGTGGTGTGTCAAGGACAAATCTGTTGCTCAAACTGCTAATGCAAAAGATCAGACTGCTAAGTCAAAATCTGATGCTGTTAGTGCAAAAACTGAAACTGTTAGCACTACAAACACAGCTCAAGCTGCTGGGCATCAATCTGGAGCTGCTAGTGAATTATCTGAGACTGTCAGAAGAAAAGATGATCAAAATAGTTGGTTACCTCATATTATCACTAAATACTCTCCAAAGACTCCATCAGTTGATCTCACTAAATATAAGAAGTCAAAAACAGTTTTTAGTTATGTCAATGTACAAGGCCAACCTAAAACCAATTTGGTTTGGGTTTACTCCACTACTAACTAAGCTGTTATTTGTGCAGGGCAACCACAGGTCTCCTCATAGATCAAGATGGCATCTGGACAGTGGATGCTCTAGGCACATGACAGGCAATTCTGAATGCTTGTCAAATTTCAAAGGTTTTGATGGAGGTTTTGTTGCATTTGGAGGCAACTCAAAGGGAGGTAAGGTTACAGGTAAAGGTACTGTTAATGCAGGCAACATGACATTCCATGATGTTCTGTATGTTGAACAGCTTAAGTACAATTTATTGAGTGTCTCTCAAATCTGTGACAAACAAAACATTGTTCTGTTCACAGATTCTGAGTGCATTGTTCTTTCAAAGGATTTCAAAGTTCCTGAAAATCTTGTTTTACTTAGAACACCAAGAAAGGACAATGTTTACTGCCTGGACACAGATCTTTTACCTAAGTCAAATACTTTAAGCTGTTTAATATCCAGAGCATCATCAAATGAGTCTGCTCTTTGGCATAGAAGGATGTGTCACATGAACTTCAAGTCCATGAATGCTTTAGTTAAAAAGAATCTGGTAAGAGGATTACCACAAAAGGAGTTCATTAGTGATGATCATTGTGTAGCATGTCTTAAAGGTAAGCAACACAAAACTTCTCATAAGACCAAAGAAGTAAATTCAATTTCATCTGTTCTTCAGTTGCTACATATGGATCTATTTGGTCCAACATCTGTTTTGAGTTTGAATAAAAGGGTATACTGTTTAGTCATTGTTGATGATTTCACCAGATTTACTTGGGTATACTTTCTTAGGTCCAAAGATGAAACTGCTGAGCTAGTTAAGTCTTTTGTCCTTAAGATAGAAAACCAATCCAATTCCAAAGTTAAGGTGATAAGATCAGACAATGGAACTGAATTTAAAAATCACATTCTAAATAGTTTTTGTGAGTCCAAAGGCATTGCTAGACAATATAGTGCACCAAGAACACCACAGCAAAATGGTGTAGCTGAAAGAAAGAACAGAACATTAATTGAGGCTGCTAGAACAATGCTAGCTGATTCAAATCTGCCAATGACTTTCTGGGCAGAAGCTGTTAATACAGCCTGTTATGTTCTAAATAGGGTTCAAGTAGTTCAATCACAAGGGAAAACTCCCTATGAGTTATTCCATAACAGAAGTCCCCTAATAGCTTTCTTCAAGCCCTTTGGATGCCCATGTACTATCCTTCACACTAAGACTCACTTAGGGAAGTTTGAAAGTAAGGCAGAAGAAGGATTCTTTGTAGGATACTCAATTCAAAGCAAAGCCTATAGAGTATACAACAGTGTGTCTAAAACAATTGAATAAAGTGTCAATGTTGAGTTTAATGAAAATACTGCTAATATCAAAGGCACTGGTCCTGATTGGTTGTTTAATTTAGATTCACTAACAAATTCTCTGAGCTTTGTTGAGTATACTGCAGAAGCTGATGCATACAGGGTTGAAGCTGCTAACACGAGTTCTCATGCTGCCAATACAATTTCTCATGCTGTTGGCACAAAGTTTCAGACTGCTACAGATTCAACAAGTTGGGATGATTTCACCACTCTACCACTTCTGTCATGTGATCCTCCAGGGGTCCTGAATGCTCCACTTAATGCAAATCCAGACACTGAAGTGCCATTCCCAAGTCCTGACAGTATAGCTCCAACACAAAAGGAAACAGTCCCAGATTCTAGGCTAGCAGTCCCAACAGCTTCTCAAGCTGTTAGCCTAGAAACTCAAGCTGTTCCAGAAACTGAACCATTCACTGGTTCTGATGGAGATGATACAAACCTTGGAACTTCATTTCAAACAGAGAGAGAGCCCACACTAAGAGTTCACAAGTATCACCCTCTCAATCAAATACTGGGTGATCCGAGCACTCCTGTTCAAACAAGGAAAATGGTTCACAATGAGACTGCTGCTGCTGAACAAGCAGTTTCTGAATTCAGTCTAGCTGCTTTTGAACATGCCTGTTTTATGTCTCAACTAGAACCCAAAAAGGCATCAGAAGCACTAAAAGATTCATCCTGGATTGAAGCCATGCAAGAAGAGCTTTTACAGTTCAAAATTCAGAATGTATGGACTCTGGTGGATCTTCCTAAAGGAAAAAGAGCAATAGGTACAAGATGGGTGTTCAGAAACAAGAAGGATGAGAGAGGGATAGTCATCAAGAACAAAGCAAGACTAGTAGCACAAGGGTACACTCAAGAAGAGGGAATAGATTATGATGATGTCTTTGCTCCAGTAGCAAGAATTGAAGCCATCAAACTATTTCTAGCATATGCAAGTTTCAAAGGATTTAAAGTGTATCAAATGGATGTTAAGTCTGCTTTCCTGTATGGGACAATTGAAGAGGAAGTATATGTGTGTCAACCTCCTGGTTTTGAAGACTACAAGTACCCAGACAGGGTGTACAAGCTAGACAAAGCTCTCTATGGTCTTCACCAAGCCCCCAGAGCATGGTATGACACACTGTCATCATATCTTCTACAGAATGGATTCAAGAGAGGCACTCTGGACAAAACACTCTTCACTAAATCCATCAAAGCTGAGATTCTACTTGTCCAAATCTATGTTAATGACATCATCTTTGGCTCAACTAATGATAGTTTGTGCAAAGAATTTGAGGCCCTAATGCACAAAAAGTTTCAAATGAGTTCAATGGGGGAACTCACATTCTTTCTAGGGCTGCAGGTTAAACAGAAGCCTACTGGTCTATTCATAAGTCAATCAAAGTATGTCAAAGACATATTGGAAAAGTTTGGCTATCAAGACACAAAGGTTGCAAGCACTCCAATGGATCCTCATAAACAGCTCCATACAGACAAAGATGGCATAGATGTGGATATTCATCTATACAGATCCCTTATAGGATCTCTCATGTATCTAACATCTTCAAGACCTGATATTATGTTTGCTGTCTGTGTGTGTGCTAGGTTTCAATGCTCTCCAAAGGATTCTCACTTGGTTGCTGTTAAGAGAATCTTTAGATATCTTAAAGGCCAACCACATTTAGGTCTATGGTATCCTAAAGACTCTCCTTTTGAACTAACTGCTTATTCTGACAGTGACTATGGTGGATGCAACATTGACAGAAAATCCACAACTGGTGGATGTCAATACTTAGGAGCAAGACTGGTCTCTTGGCAATGCAAAAAGCAAACAACTGTCTCCACATCATCCACTGAAGCAGAATACGTAGCAGCTGCAAGCTGCTGCTCCCAGGTAATGTGGATTCAAAATCAGCTAAGAGACTATGGTATGAATTTCTTATCCACTCCTATTTATATTGACAATTCAAGTGCAATTAGCATTGTGCAAAACCCAGTGAAATTCCCAAAAACCAAGCATATAGAAATCAGGTTTCACTTCATCAGAGATTGTAATGAAAAGAAGTTAATCCAAGTTACCAAAATACATACAGATGATCAGCTAGCTGATCTATTTACAAAACCTTTTGATGTGGGAAGGTTCACTTTCCTAATATCAAATATTGGTATGGTAAACATGGATTAATTGGTTTTCATTATTATCGACTCAGTATGCTAATTTAAGGGGGAGACACTGTTCCATTGAAAAGTTGCACAATTTTACACTAACAGCATGAGTATTTTCTCATGCTGCTAGTTCATTTTCTCGGACTGCTAGTTATTTTCACTTGATCTGTCAAAGTGTGCAGGGTATTTGGGTAATCTTCAAAATGTGTGCGCGGGACCCAACCTTTAAAAACCTTTAAAGGTCCCAGTTTCGTTCAGTTGTAACTACCAGTTACATATTCTTCTTCCACGGCCTTCTGCTTTCTCTCTAAACGAATCACACATTCTTCTTTCAAACCCTAAATCCATCGTTTGTTCATCCATGGAGTTCGTAAAAGAACACAACTGCCTCCCATACACTCTAAAACACGCTGAACTCCAACCGTTCCATGCAATAATGGATTTCCTCAGGCACTCCCATATCCATCATGCACTATCCATAAACCCTACTATATACATCTCCCATATAGAACAGTTTTGGAACCATGCATCTGTTCAAACCATCAATGGAGTGCCTACCCTCCTTTCCAAGATTGATGGAACTGATATCCATATCACTGAGGAATCCATCCGACATCACTTGCATCTTCAAGATGCCACAGGTATAACTGACCTAACCCTTGATGCTTTACATACAGGTCTTTTTAATATCGGTTATAGGGGTCCTGCTGATTCTTTTACTTTCTTAAAAGCCCATTTTTCTCCTAAATGGAAATTTCTTGTACATATCATTCAGCAGTGCATAAGCCCCAAAAGAACTGGTTGGTCTGAATTTTCAT
The DNA here is from genome assembly GCA_020465985.1 of Centrapalus pauciflorus. NCBI lineage: Eukaryota > Viridiplantae > Streptophyta > Magnoliopsida > Asterales > Asteraceae > Centrapalus > Centrapalus pauciflorus. Next base: position 78,693 of record JAANYP010006643.1, read on the forward strand.
CTAACATTGCCACTGCCTTAGTGTGCTTTTCCACAGGCCAACGGTTCAATTTTTCCAACATGATTTTTCAGGGGATGTTAAGGCATCATTCCCTAAAGAGTGGGAAATTTTTGATGTATCCTAGATTTTTAGCAGAAATCATTGCACACACCTGCACATCTTCTCATACACATAAAAGGATACATGTTTCCCACAGGCACTCACTATCCTCTATTAAGAGACTTTTGAAACATAGTGCCAACTTTTTGAGTGTTGATGTTCCATTGCCTTCTGCAATGATGAACATTATTCCACAACACAGAGGAGAGGGTCCTGAGCAGGCTCAGCCTATCATCACTGCTACACCCCCAGGACCCCAACCCCCTCCTCCCGATACACAAACTCCCTCTGATCCTTTTGTACAGCCAACACGCCCACTCAGAAACATATACAAAAGAAAAAGGGGACCACGAGCTCCTTCCTCCTCCTCCCATCAGCAAGAACCATATATCCCTGTGCAGGAGGATACTCCTGCATAGAATATCCAAAGGGAACCAGTTGAGGACACTCCCATTCTCTCTCAGGAGGTGAACATCTCTTCAGAGATGGTTCATATGGGTTCTGTGGCTGGCACTACTGATGTCTCTGCACAAGAGGCACAGGACAGTGCCAACATAGCTAAGACCACGCCCATGGCAACAGCAAGTGTGCAAGCACAAGCTGGAAGTCCCCAGAACCAAGAAAAGAGGGGCCCAGAAGTTTCTACCTCTGGTATTAATGTCAGTGATAGATCACAAGCACCTCAGGTGTTCTCTGATCTTGAGGCTAGTCTGCAACACATGCTCTTAACGGATCCCAGACTCAAACCTGTTGTAGCTATGTTGGACCATCAAATGTCCATCATTGCTGCACAGGGGGCTCAAGTTTTTGTTCTCAAGCAGGCAGATGCTGCTCAAAATAAGCGAATGGATTATCTTCACAGAGGCTTCACACTCTGTGGAAATAAAATTATGAAGTTAGAGCAGATGATTCAAACCCAAGGGGCACAAGTTGTGGTTTCTTCTGACCAAACCAATGCTTCCAAAAAGGGGGAGAATCAGGAGGTTCCCACATCAGTCCAAGCAGCTCCAACAACAACAGTCCAAGCAGCACCAACAGTTCCAGTTTCTAGGCTAGCAGTCCCAACAGCTTCTCAAGCTGTTAGCCTAGAAACTCAAGCTGTTCCTTCAAAAGCCACTGGAGTTGTGATCAGAGAAGTAATTCAAGCTCCATCAAGCACAGTCCAAGCTACAACATCTGCTACAAAAGACAAGGGCAAGGGCATTCTCATTGAGTCTCCAAAGCATAAATTTTCCTCAAAAGAAGCCCAAATTGCCTTTGATGCTGAAGTTGCCAGAAAAATAGCAGAAGAACAAGACAAAGAATTAGAGCAGCAAGCCCAAACCCCAATGGATGATGATGAGACTTTAGGTGATTACTTAAAGGGGTTTGTGGTCAAGCAAGGAGCAAGGAAAAGAAAGATGCCAACAGGGCACTCCAAGGCTGAGCATAGAAGATTTCTTATCAATTTTGCCTTTGCAGCAGGTATTCCAAAGAAAATGGCTCAGTCCATGTCTACTGAAAGGCTGCAGGAGATTCATGATAAGGAGATGGACAAAAGACAGAGAACAACAGTCTCTCCAGAAGCTCAACCATCCCAAGAAGTCCAACCAACAACCCAATCAGTCCAAACTGAAGCTGGTGCCAGTGCACCTACTCCCACTGATCAAGCAGTTGTCCCTATTCCTTCATCGGTTAAGAGAGTGCTCTTTGAGCAACAACTACAAAAGGCTATGGAGATAGAGAAGCTGATTGATCAGCATGATTTTACAAAGCCTCAAATTAACTACTGGTTTGCTAAGTCACTGGATGACCGTGACTTGAGAATAAAGTTTGTAATCAGAAGAGAGTCCGGACCTGAAGAAGAGTATGACACTTTTTGGCAGATAGTACAGAAGCTGACCAGAGATGAATTGATAAAGATGTACAATATAGGGTCAGTTACACAAGTAAGGTCTGCTCTTCCACAAGTCAAGCAACTCATCAAAGATCTAAGTACAGTGGTTGATTCTGAGTTTGCAAGACAAGAGATAGAAGATGCTGAAAAGAAAGGGAAAAAGATCAAGCAGATTGATCTGTTTGTCAAATCAAAGACATTCAGAATCAAATTCACAGATGGGTCTGGTATTTTCTTCAATCTTGAGTATTTCAATTTTTCAAAAGATATGCTGCTGCAAATAAAATCAGCTAGAATATCTTGTGATAAAGAAGAGATGAAGAGAGAATTTTTGAAGGCTATAGATCATAAGCTTGCACAGTTGTGAGTTTTTGAAAGCCTTGGTTTGTAAATAACAGTTTACTTATTTATTTCCATGTTTTTATAGAACTTAAAGTCTTGTAAAGAATTTAAGTTAGGGGGAGATTGTTGGGAAATAGTTTAAGTACATTCAAGCTGTTAGTTTAGACTTCTCAGACTGTTAGTAGATTTTACATGTAAATACAAAGTTCATGCTGCTAGTTGAAGAAACTCGAGCTGCCAGTGTAAAAGTTCAAGCTGCCAGAGCAAAACAATTCAAGCTGCTCAGTTCATGCTGTCAAGAGATTCAAGCTGCTCAACAGTTTCACAAACAGAAAGTGCTGATTTTCAGGAAACGATATCTACATGAAGATTCAAGCATATCTACTATCAGAGAAGTCATAGTTCGTCAAGGAAACATATCAAGAAGCAATATAAATACAGAGAATAGGTCGTTCTATTGTATAGGAGTTTCTGCATATTTTGAGTCTGTAATTGCTTTGTTGATTAAGTTTTCTTAAGCCTCTAAGGTTGTAAAACCCTAAGAACAGTCTGTGTTCTTCGTCTAATCAAACAGATTAGAGGTGATTGTAATTGATGAATTCAGCAATACAAACAGTCTTGATTAATTCCTGTGTGTTTATTTATTATTGATTCTGAAAGTTTTTGTTAAAATAATTAAGTGTTATTCCGCAAACTTCTTGATTAAACTTTGATTCAAAGAAAGATTATTGATTTATACTCTGATAAGTTCAAATCAGTTAGTCTTGGTAATTCATATTTTAGATCCTGTCAGGTGTCGTAAGGCACTGTGATCGGAATACACAATTACCTTAGCTCCCCAGACGTAAGATCTAAACTTATCTAGCGCATATACGACTGCAAGCAATTCTTTTTCAGTTGTTGTGTAATTAATTTGAGCTTCAGAGAATGTTTTACTTGCATAGTATATTACCACTGGCTTTTTGTCCACTCTTTGACCAAGGACGGCACCTACTGCGTGATCACTTGCGTCGCACATGATCTCAAATGGTTGAGACCAATCAGGTGATTGCAGAATTGGTGCCTCCGTGAGCTTCATTTTTAAGGTATTGAATGCCTCTATACAGTCTTTATCAAAATTGAACGGTGCATCCTTAAGGAGAAGGTTACATAGGGGTTTGGTTATGGCACTAAAATCTCTTATGAACCTCCTATAGAAACCTGCATGTCCTAGAAAAGAACGAATCCCCTTAATATTAGTTGGCGGTGGTAACGAGGAAATTATTTGTATTTTAGCTCGATCAACCTCCATTCCCCTTTCAGAGATTATGTGTCCTAAGACCACTCCCTCTTTAACCATAAAGTGACTTTTCTCCCATCTTAGTACCAAATTGGTTTCAGTGCACCGCTTGAGAACTTTTTCTAAATGAGAGAGACACCCTTCAAATGACTTATCAAATATAGAAAAGTCGTCCATGAAGATTTCGAGAGACCCTCCGACCATGTCTGTAAATATAGCCATCATACATCGCTGGAATGTGGCCGGAGCATTACATAATCCAAATGGCATTCTTCGGTAGGCGAATGTGCCATACGGACATGTAAATGTCGTTTTATCTTGGTCTTCTGGGTGTATCGGGATTTGGTTATACCCCGAATAGCCATCTAAGAAACAATAGAATTTCTGCCCTGCTAATTTCTCTACTATTTGATCGATCAATGGCAGGGGGAAATGATCTTTCGAAGTTGCGGCATTTAGCTTTCTATAGTCGATACATACTCTCCACCACGTTACAGGGCGAGTTGCAATCTTTTCTCCTTCAGGAGTATCGACGACAGTGATTCCAGATTTCTTTGGAACCGTCTGTGTGGGACTAACCCATTGGCTATCTGATATCGGATAGATAATTCCAGCATCTAGCCATTTTAACACTTCTTTCTTCACTACCTCTCTAAGGTTAGGGTTTAGCCTTCTCTGAGCATCTCTGCTTGGCTTAGCTGTTGGATCAGTTATAATCCTATGCATACACAGCGTTGGGCTGATCCCCTTAAAATTTGCTATGGTCCAGCCTACCGCTTCCTTATATCTCGATAACACTTCTAACAAGGCCTTTTCTTGTGCAGCAGTAAGGTCTGTGGCAATGATTACAGGCAGTGTACTCTCAGGGCCAAGAAAAGCATATTTGAGATGAGATGGAAGTGGTTTCAACTCTAACTTGGGTGGTTGCTCTAAAGATGGTTTTGCTGATGGTGGAAGGTCAGTCGGAAGTTTTTCGATCTTATGTGTCCATGGTGGTTGAGTAGAATCCACTGACTGAACACATTCAAGTTCGAACTCCTTAGCTTCAAGCATATTATCTAGCATATGCTCATTATAGTACAGGAGCAGCTCCACTGGATCTTTACATGTTATTGTTGATAATTGTTGTTGTGTTAAATCGTCAACTAGATCGATCATATAGCACTCTGAATCCAATGGTGCATTGGGTACATTGTTAAAGACATTAAGTCGGAGTTCGCGGTTTCCGAATGCTATGTCTAATGCACCTGTCCTGCAATTGATTTGAGCGTTGATTGTGGCTAAGAAGGGACGTCCTAAAATGATTGCCGGTTGGCTTTCTTTGTAAGCACTATCTGAGTCCAACACTAAGAAATCTACTGGATAATAGAAATCTTCGACCTTAACGATTACATCAGATAACATCCCTCGTGGTACTTTGGTAGACCTATCTGCTAATTGTAGGATGACATCTGTTGTTTGTAGGGTTCCTAAATCATGTTGGTCAAATAAATTACCAGGTAAGATGTTAACACTCGCCCCTAAGTCTAGAAGTGCTTTTTTAATTTGAATATCGCCGATAGTTACCGGGATCAAGGGTGATCCTGGATCTTTTAGTTTAGGCGGCAGTGAGCTAGTGATAACTGCACTGACATGTTCAGTGAGGTTAATTTGCTTTGGAAGAGTTATTTTAAATTTTCGCTTCAGAGTACAAAGGTCTTTTAGGAATTTAGCGTAAGAAGGGACTTGTTGTATTGCTTTGATTAAGGGAATGTTAATTTTAACTTGATTAAAGATATCCCATAATTCTTCGTTTTAGGTCCTTTCTTACCATAAGGAAATGAAGCTGGATTTTCTAAGGCCGTTGGGTAGGGAACAATTTCAGTATTGGAACTCCCTTCCCCAACTTTAGTCTCTACTGGTTTCTTGGCTTCTACTTCCTTAAAGGTTACTTTCTTAATTTTTGTTTCTACCCTTGACTCTGATCTGGGTGGTTCTTCTTCATAAGCAATTTCTACCTCGTCGTCTGTCTCACTCTCCTTAGGAATTTCTATTTTGTTATCTACTTCCTTTCCACTCCTAAGGGTAGTGACTTTATTAACTTCGTTCACTTCGTTGACTTCATATTTCTTTTCTTTGCCATGGTGGTGCGATGGGTTAACTGTGGTGTTGCTTGGAAGCTTCCCTTCTTCTCGTTTAGTCAGAGACTCTGCAATTTGTCCCATTTGCCTTCCGAGCATTTCCATAGTTTTCGCTTGAACCATGGTTTGTTGTTTCATGAATTCCATAAACTCGGAAAACTCTTTCGAGTTCCCCGACACTTGTCGTGAATCATTTTCTTCTTTAGGGTCTTGGCGTTTATAGTACCGATCATCCTTCGTAGCTGAGGTTGATCCATATTGGAAATCTCGGTTTTGTTGACGAGGTTGCTCATATCTTGGCTTCGGGGGAGCATCATTATCTTGATTATCCCTACAACTAAAGTTCGGGTGTTTTCTCCATCCCGGATTGTAGGTCTCCGAGTATGGGTTCTCCCGTTCTCTTAGTTGCCGAAAGCCAAAAGCTTCGTTCACATACTCTTCGTGCGTGAAGGTATGTGGGCAATTCTCGGTTGGATGAGAAGGATCTCCACAAGTGACACAGCAGACCTGTGCCGCTGTAGCCTTTCCCATTCCTTTCATCAACAAGTCCATCTTTTTGCTTAGTTCGGATATGTCAGATTTAACTTCCTTCTTCCATGCGTTGTCTATGCCCATAACTTGGACACCAACACTATTATCCGAACCCGCTTGGACTTTTAAACCTTTACTTAACTGGGTTAATAATTCCTAAGCTTCGTCATCTTCCTTAGCTAAAAAGGTTCCGCCCGAAGCAGCGGTAATCATATTCCTACTTTCTTGACTAACCCCATCGAAAAAGGTTTAAATTAGCATCCATTTAGGAATTTCATGGTGAGGGCATGTTCTTAGTAATTCATTCAACCTATTGAAAGCTTCGTGAAATTGTTCCCCTATTTTCTGTTTAAATCCAGTAATTTCTTTACGTGTTTCTGTAGTTTTGCTAATTGGGTAATATTCGGTTAGAAATTCTTTTTTCATCTCATCCCAGTTAGTTATACTATCAGTGAGAAGTGACACGAACCAATTTTTCGCTCGTTCCTTCAAGGAGAAAGGAAAGAGTCTGAGTTTTAGAGCGTCTACGGTCATCCCCCTAACGTGATTGGCCTTACATATGGCAGTGAATTCAGCTAAGTGCTCATACGGTTCTTCGCTTGGTGCTCCGCGAAAAACTGGTAATATGCTAAATAGCTGTGGCCTAATTTCGGGCTCATTCTCATTAATTGGATAGAGAATGGGTGATGGATCAGGGATATCACCTGGCCTATAATGGGATTCTACAGTTCTACGGTCTCCCATCGGTCTTTGGTTTTGTTGGACGTTAACAAGAACGTAATCGACGTTCTCGTCTTCCGAATTAATTATTTCTTCTTCCACGTTTACTTTAGGAGTAGTATTTTTAGTTTCGTTCGTTTGAGTTGTGGCTCGCCTATTAGATCTAGCAGTTTTTTCGATTTCTGGATCAAACTTCAAGGGTGAAATTCTACCAGAATATCGTGTGTGCATAAACCTATGAGGGCTAGATGAAGAATTTGAATTAGTTACTTTCTTTTTGGTGAGAATCGATGCTTGCGCCACGATTCCCTTTTTCTTAATAAACTAAGGCAATAATTAAAGTTTAAAGACTAATTAAATAGAATAATAGCAAAATAAGGAAACTTAAACTAAATTAGGTAAGCAAATAAAAGCAAATAAGTAAATAAATTGAAATTAACCAAATTAACTAAATTACCTAAATCACTCTAGAACAAATAAAGTAACTTAACTAAGCTAATTACTAAAATACGTGATTTAAGCGCAACCGCTCCCCGGCAACGGCGCCAAAATTTGATGCGAGTGTCGTTAACCCGTCAAAAATACCACTAAATACCTTAGAAGCTAGGGTAAGTAGGGATCGTATCCACAGAGAGCGAGAGGTTAATTGCACGTATTTAAGCGACTAGCATTGTAAAATAATTAATTTAGAAAGATTGATTTGGTTGTAAAAAGGTGATTGCTTGATTTATAAAACTAATTACTTGCGAAATTTGTGAAAAGAAAACTTAAGAAAATTGTTTGATTGAATAAAGTACGAAGATAACCATTCCCGGATTCCACACCTCGCTTTGCATTTAATTTATAAAAACGATTTGAAGATTACATAGACATAATCTTTGTTATAATTATTATTATAATTGTTACGTGATCTTGGGCATAGCGCGTGACACGTTTGATTACTCGTCTTAATTAAACAATTAACTCGGCACGAATAATAAAATGTCTATGAACTATCTTGCGAAACGCAACAACAAAATAATAACCATTCGTTTACAATCAAAATATAAATAATAAAAACCATGCAAACTTAAAGTAATCGTTCATAAAATAAAACTTAGCGATGTGCTTCCTCCGAGAATGATTATGGTGAGACTAGCCGGACATAGTTGATGCAATATTCAAGATTTGTGTATCCATCTCCGTAGCTTGACTCGTGTGTTCGTCGTACGTGTGTTCGCTCAAACAGGGTTCTTTTCCTTAGCCTCCTCCTCCAAAAAACGATGATAAACTCTGAGATATGTCTTTGTATTTATAGGAAAAGCTAGAAAAACCCTAAAAACGGCCGTCTAATATTTTAATGGGCTGGGCGCAGCCGTAGGCGCAGGCCTGCGCCCCCCCCCTGCGCCTGTCTGTAAAATCCGTATTTTTGTGAATTAATTTCTTCTGTCGAGCACGCGGTCTAGGCGCAGGGCTGCGCCCCTCTCTGCGCCTGGCTCTGAATTTTTGTCCTTTTTGCGCCATTTTAAACCGGATTTTGTTTACCTGCACAAGCACAGAATTTATTCAATAGTGGCACATTCTATATCACTTTCGTATTAAAAACAACTCTTTTACGCTTAATAAACATGATAAATTATAACCCGATCAGATACCCGCAAGCTCCTCCGGAAAATCTAACTTATAATCTTGGGCTCCAATACGTTCAACGACCTTAAAAGGTCCAACATATCATGGACTCAACTTTTCACGCTTTCCAAATCTCACAACACCCTTCCACAGAGACACTTTCAACATCACAGAATCTACGACATTGAACTCCACATTCTTGTGGTGCTTATCTAAATAAGAATTCTGGCGATCTTGTGCGGCTTTAATTCGTTCCCGAATTATTCAAATATTTTCATTCGTTTCTTGATGTAACTCGGGTCCTGCCAATTGAATCTCGCCCGCTTCGTGCCAACAAGTTGGGGTTCTACACTTGCGACCATACAACGACTCGTAAGGTGCCATTTTTATTGAAGAGTGATAACTGTTGTTATAGACAAACTCTACGAGTGGCAAGTGTGCATCCCAATTTCCTCCTAACTCAATCACACATGCCCGAAGCATGTCTTCCATCGTTTGATTGGTCCGTTCGGTTTGGCCATCTGTCTGGGGAAGGAAAGCCGTACTCAAATTTACACGAGTTCCCAGTTGCTCTTGCATACTTTGCCAAAACTGAGAGGTGAACCGCGAATCACGATCATAGACGATGGATTTTGGGATCCCATGCCGCACGATAATCTCATCGATGTACATCTTTGTTAGACGTTCTAACGGATAGTTCTCCCGAATGGGTAGAAAGTGCGCGGACTTCGCCAACCGATCAACAATAACCCAAATTGCATCATGTTGTCGTTAGGTTTTCGGTAGCTTCACAACGAAATCCATCGTAACGTGATCCCAGTTCCATTCCGGTATCTCAAGCGGCTGCATATTACCGGATGGTTTTTGATGTTCGGCATTAACTTGCAAACATGTTAAGCACCATTCCACATGATTCCCCACATCTCTTTTCATTCTGCGCCACCAATACTCTATCTTCAAGTCATGATACATTTTTGCACATCCCGGATGAATTGAGAATTTCGAATTGTGGGCCTTTTCAAGGATCACACCACGAACTCCACTAAGTTTCGGTACCCATATACGGCCTTTAAACAGTTTCAAGTCGTTATTCCAAACTGTCAACAAGGCTAATTGGCCTACCATTCTCTTAGCTTTCACATTCTCTTCCTTGATAGCTTCTACTTGCCATTTCCGAATGTCATCAATAATGGTAAAAGTTACCATTACATGAGTGAGCGCGTAGCAAGTAGTCTTCGGGTACCGCCTTCGGCTCAAGGCATCAGCTACAACATTAGCCTTTCCCGAATGATAAAGAATCTCGCAATCATAATCCTTTATCAATATCATAGCCCGCCGTTGCTCCATGACACATCTTTTTTTTATCACAGATGTGCTTCAAACTTTTATGATCTGTAAAGAGTTGGCACCGAGTGCCATATAGGTAGTGACGCCAAATTTTCAGTGCAAAGGTGACATCATCAAGCTCAAGATCGTGAGTCGGACGACTCTTCTCATAGTCTTTCAATTGTCGAGATGCATATGCTATCACTTTTCCTCTTTGCATTAGCACACAACCCAACCCGTTTATAGCAGCGTCACTATACACGACGAAGTCTTCATTCCCTTCGGGCAAGGCAAGTGCAGGGGCCTTATTTAGCCGAGCTTTCAGGGTCAAGAATGTCTCCTCATGCGGCTCTTTCAACATAAACTTTGCGTTTTTACGCGTCAAAGATGTAAGTGGGACCGCAATTTCTGAGAAGTCTTGGATAAACCGTCGATAATATCCAGCTAACCCCAGAAAACTTCGTATCTCCGAGGCATTCCTAGGCGCCTGCCAATTCTCTATGGCTTCGATCTTGGAGGGATCGACTGAAACGCCCTCACAAGAAATAACGTGCCCCAAAAATTGCACCTGATCGAGTCACAACAAGGTGTTAAGTAATGAAATTCAACTTTTACACTATAATAAAAGGGTATTAGAGCTAAAGTTTAGAGTTTCATACCTTCCGCAACCAAAATTCACACTTGGAAAACTTGGCGTATAACTGCTCCTTGCAAAGAAGTTCAAGTAATTCACAAAGGTGAATGGCATGCTCCGATATCGTCTTAAAATAAATCAAAATATCGTCGATAAAATGATTACGGACTTGTCGAGCATAGGGCGACATACACGATTCATCAAGTCCATAAAGGCGGCAGGTGTATTGGTGAGCCCAAACGGCATCACCAAGCATTCATAGTGACCATAGCGAGTTCGGAAAGTGGTATTCGGTACATCCTCCTCATGCACCTTCAATTGATGATAACCCGATCGAAGGTCGATCTTCGAGAAATAAACTGCCCCTTGCAATTGATCAAACAAGTCATCGATGCGAGGCAAAGGGTACTTATTCTTAACGGTCACCTTCTTTAACTCCCTATAGTCAATACACATTCTCAAGGATCCATCCTTCTTTCGCACAAACAATACCGGTGCACCCCAAGGCGAGGTACTTGGTCGGATAAAACCTTTATCCAGAAACTCTTGCAGTTGTGCCATCATCTCCTTCATCTCCGAAGGTGCTAAACGACATGGAGCGCGTGCAATGGGCGCGACTCCGGGCACCAAGTCTATCCGAAACTTGTTGATACACCCGGTGTGAGGACAGCAGTCTAGTTATGTTATTGATGGTCTATTGTAATAGATAGTGCCTAATTAACATGATTGTTGAATAAGTTCATGAGGTATGAACTTATGAGAATAAGTTCATGGGGATATGAACTTAGGTCACATAAGTTCGTACGAACTTAGAAAGCATAAGTTCGTACGAACTTAGCCCTAATAAGTTCATACGAACTTATCTGAATGGGCTTGAACTTATAAGTTTGTGGGCTTGGGCCCTGCACGAACTTAAGGGTTATATATGAACTTATCCTTGAGAATTCAGTAACTTTTGGCTTAGAAACTCAGACGAGTTTGAGAGAAAAAAGAACACTTCAGAGACTTTGGGAGAATTACGAAATCAGAGTTTTTCAGAGCTATCAGGACGAACTTAGAGAGTTTTCAAAGAGTCTAGGAGCGATACATCGTGTGGGGTCGGTGTGCGTGATCGATTCGTTAAGCGTCTAACGAGGATTCCGCACTCGTTGGACAATGTCGCGCCTTGATTCGATCCGTAAACGTGGTAACCTTTTACAAAACTCAATTAATCTATCGGGTGGCAGACCTGGTAAGTCATCCGGGAAAACATCCGGATACTCATTTACTACTGGCACATCCTTCAAATTTCTCTCATCCTTCTTGGCATCCGACACATACGCCAAGAAATTTTGACATCCTTTGCTTATACTCCTTCAGGCTTTAGCCACAGAGTTGATTGTAATATCTCTCTTTCGCTTATCGCCATAGACGAAAAGCTCTTTGTCGTCCAGAGTCACCAAATGAACGACTCTTTTGGCATAAACAATACTAGCATGGTTGATAGCCAACCAATCCATACCCACTATGACATCAAATTCTTTTGTATCGATGGCTACAAGGCCGATAGCAAAATGATACCCATCTAAAGTGAGCACACAATCATAATAAATTTGGGTAACTACAACTGATTTGTCACTAGCAACATCGATAGTCAAAGGAAAAGTCAACAACGAAGGCAATTTATCCAACTTTCGAGCAAATAATTTAGAAACAAAAGATACATTTGCACCCGAATCAAACAACACAATAGCAGGTAAGGAGTCGAGAAGTAAGGTACCAGTCACAATGTCCGACACGTCTTGGGCTTCTGTGCTGAAATCTGAGATACTCTTGCATGTGCTTTTGGCGCGTTCCCCTTTGATTGGGAGGACCGCCACCAATAATCGGCTTTGCTGCCAAAGCTTTGTTCTTAACCGGTGTAGCCTTTCGATTAGGACACCCCCACAATTTATGCCCCGTCTCGCCACATTCGAAGCACGTGTCCGCCAACTTGGGGCACCTAGGCCGGGCGTGCCCCAACTCTCCACAATTATGGCACACAAGGTTGTTTGGAGGCACTCCCCCTCGTGAAATTTCCCACACTTCCCACATGACTTGGCGGAATTCGACCATTGCCGCTTTGATTTTCCTTGAAAATGTGATTGTTGCTTCGAGAATGATTGAGAGTGAGAGTTCGCACCCTTGTTACCACAATACAAAGATCGTGGCGGTTTTGACAACTCTTGAGGAACCTCAGATTTTGCCTTCTTAGGCACAGGGACATCAAAATCGTCCCGAGAAATCTCATACTCTCTTCGGCGTGCACACTCCACCGCCTTAGCAAATGTTGTAATCTCTCGAATCGTTACAAACTCCCGAATCTCCCTATGAAGTCCCTCAATGAAGTACTCCGTCTTTTGTTCCTCGTCTGCCACCAAGGCACCCACAAACTGTGCCTTGGAGTTGAACTCCAAGATATAGTCGTCCAAACTCAAATCTCCTTGACGAAAATAAAAAAAGCCGCGCTTTATCTTCTGAATGGAGATGGTAGGACAGAAATTCTTTTAAAATCGGAGCCTAAACTGCTCCTACGTCATCGTTCCCACCATGTCTTGACCCAAAATGGTGACTTCGGAGTCTCACCATGTTAGAGCTGGGCCAACAAGAAGAGCAGCACTGTATTGGACCATCTTTTCAGGTCTCACTTCTGTCACTCGAAAGAGCTTCTCGATCTCTTTCAGCCAGTCTAACGATTTCTGCCGTGGTAGCTCGGCCATTTAATTCACGGGGTCGGCACCCGATTAAACTCTTGAAAGACATTCCCCTCTTAGACTTGGACGAAGATTTGTCTTTCTTGGTCTTGTCTTTCCTTTTCTTATCCTCCTCTTCCTCATTGTTGTCACCATCGTCCTTGCTTCCACCCTCACTATTATTTCCGGTGGATTTACGGTCATCATTATCTCGCTTGCCCCAGGCTTCTTGAAATGCCATCATTTGGGCTTGCATCATCTCGTTTTGTTGGCGGTTTTGATTCAACATTTCCACCACCATTTGAAGGACCCTATCATCCCTCGAACCTTCTTTAGAACGATAACTCATATCGTAATCAGACTCATTGGTGTGGACCGGCTCAATCACCGGACTAACATTTCGATTGGAGGTGTTGTCCGACATGGAACTGAAATAGGCAAGTTTATAGACCGATCATTTAGTTGTTTATATATATGAGTATTCGCATACTAACACAATATAAACTTAATGTCTACCCTTTATTTTCCCAAACCTAGGCCAAGTAAATTTTTTGCGATTGTTTTACTATTGTCGCCCAGGTGGGTCAATGGTAGCATCTGAAACTCCGTTCAGTGTTGAGTATCGTCGACTATACTCAGTCGATGAACACAGGATTTGACACCAAATTGAAACACCCTCACAACTAATTAGGATATTTCACACACATTAATCAATAATTCATATATCAATACTTGCGGAATTTGCGTCAAATTTAATTTTTTCATTAATCAGAGTTATCAACGTGAATCATCCAACTTTGCTACCCATAACGAGCAAAGTGTGATAATTCATGGATCAATATATGTGTATCTATCGTCAATTACATATTACATATTGAATCAACTACATTCATCACATGTAACATCAAAAAGGAGGTCCACTACTCCCAAACCCGAGCAATCCAAAAACTATACCAAAAGATGGGGAGCTCTAAGCTAGCTCCAACCAAATTCAGTGAGATGGACTGGCCAGGCCCTTACCCTTGTCAGTGCCTGAAAACGTTAACAACTAAAGGGTCAACATAAAGTTGAGTAACATACTAGATTAGATATAACACAAGGTATATAGATGCAATGATGATCAACATAACGATTCCAAACATCATAACTCAAGTGCACAATATGAGCGATCAAATACCACATGCCCCTCATAATGTGGGGTTCCCTATCATAGTCGGGTGTGGCGGTTCCTCTAGCATAGTCGAGGCTGTCCCTATCATAGTCGGGACTTCCGACAATTCAAGTACGTCGGCATCCGACATCCAAAGGGGCCATGAATAATCCATGGATATCCTGGTGAGTCCAAACGAAAGGTATGATCAACAAATGATGTCCAAGATGCCTAGAGTATACGAATAAGTCATGCATTAATGAAATGAATGAATATGCAACAAACAGTATAATGCCATAGTATGAATCAACAACGAATAATCAATCATGAAGCAATAAGGACATCATATATGACTTTATGAAAATCTAATGCTAGAACTCACAGTGATTGGTTATCAAGATTCCAAATCCTTCAATATAACCACAATTGCCCCAAGAATGGCTAAGACTCGTGACCAAGCCTATTTCGACTCGATTCACCTATAAGCATTCATAAGGCGTACACATAAGCTCCTGAACACAATATAAGACCCTAATATTGGAAGTAGGGTGTTGGGATATCAAACCGAAAGTACTAAGTCCAATTGAGGCCCTAGGAGTTTCGTAATTGATTAAAGGCCCTCAAACACTTTAGACTTAGAAGTGCATTGGACGCATAAGACCCAAGAATCAACTTGCAAAACGGAAATTTGGTGAAACCTTATGATCATGGTGCGACCATGAGGGGGTAGCGCCGCTGCCACCCTTCTACCCACCATTTGACTGCATCTTTAATGTCCATAAATGCACCAAATTCCCCAAAACTCTCATAAATGCTTCTAACAACTGAAATGGACTTTACCAACCATATATTTAACCTATTAAGGTCATTTAAACCACTCTAAATATAATACAATCATTTCACAACATTCCATGATTCCATGGATCTCATACGGACTCCGAACGAGTCCAAAAATGACCGAAAGCTACAACCGACAACACCAAGCTCCATTTGAGCTCATATTCACTTTTAACCAATCCCATAGCATTATTAAACATATTTGGGCTATGTTTAGACATTCAACTTACATCTAAGAATTAAAACCCAATCCCAAAATGCTTTGGAACTCGCTGTGGCATTTCACTGAGCACTTGGTGTGCGGTTTGGGCCTAAAACGCCAAATTGAGTTCTTGCACGTGTTTTGTGTAACCCAACATATTAAAACACTTTAATAACATAAATAAACACTTTTTAAACATATTGGCACCATACATATCATTCTATGGTTCCATGGAATTCGTACGAACTCAAACCGAGTTCTTAAATGCCCAGTACCTAAATAAGCCTTTGAAACTCCAATTAAGTTCCTACTAACTTCCATTCAACTCCATGGCCCTAAATAACACATTTGACTCATAATTTATCATATGAAATATGCAAAAACACTACAAACCCATTCCATCCACCATGGGAGCTCAAATGGAGCTCCAACTTGGGTTTTCACTTCAGATAACTAACTCAACCCAAACATTTACATATTTATGACTCAAATGCTTCAATAAACCATAAACAGTACTCTATACATGATTTTAGAATCATTTACTAACTCAATCACAAAAACACACTTAGGGTTGTGTTCTTCCAACTTGAAGAACAACAATGGAGATGAAGGGGACATGTTATACCTTCAAATATGACACCACAATATGATTTCCAAGACTCCAATCTTCAACCTTTGATTAACCAAGCAAACACCCTAGTTTCTTCTTCTCTTTTCTCTCAATGTTGAAAAAAATGAAATGTGGAGTGTGTGTATTTGTGTTTGGACGGTCAAAAGGAAGAAGGGAGGGGGAAGTTTGGCCAATGATCAACTTTGCCCCTCTCACTTTACCCCCATACACACATAAACCCCTTATTTAAATATACATCCATTTCATTAATAACACAACAAACCATAATACCTTAATTCATATTTAAGCTAATTATAACAAGGTATTACATTAAATAACTCAAATATTATAATTAGCTATTATTTAATTGTTTTACAAATTTTGGGGTGTTACATAACAGACACACTGAGCCATGTGAAAATTGGTGGCTTAGAGTTTGTCAAAGTGAACACGTGGAGAGACCATGTGAAAACGGGGTTACATGTTTAGTTTTATAAAAATATTGCTTTTTCAAATAAGTCGTTATTTGAACTGGGTTTTAGCGGCATGAAATTTGAAAACTTGTTAATCGGATGAGTAATAGGTCGTGAACAGGGTTTAAATGGAAACATAACCACTTGACATAGATCAAGTGGCCACCACAAAAGGTGGGAGGGTTTCTCCTTGGTTGAGGTCTCGATCGAGCCTTGCCAATGATGTTTCTCTTTAGGTGGAGGTGTGGGGTTTGATCCTCACTCTCAAGGTGTCTAAAAAATAGATGCTAACCACTAACATTAGTTGTTTAAAAAATATGGAAATGTATTTAAAGGCCGCATATATGTCTCCTTGCTTTCCTCCAAAAATTATTATTTAAAGGCACTTACCAATTTGAGCAAAATATTGAGTAGTTAAGCCAATTTGAACAACTTTTAAGATTTTTACCGAAATAAGCATGCATTTGTCGTTAAATTTTTAAGAATGTCGTGAAAATTTTAAAAAGTGTCGTAAAAAGTACCATCGTAAGAAAATGTCGTGAAAAATTCTGATTTTGCCGTGAAAAATCATAAAATTGCCGTGAAAAAATTCTCAATTTGTCGTGAAAATGGTACGGATTGTACATCACAAGAAAATGTCGTGAAAAATACGGATTTTGTCATGAAAAAATCTAAATTTCCGTGAAAATGTCTTTAATTATCGTGAAATGCAAATTTTTATTCATTGTGTTGTCAACTCAAGATATTTACTCATGTGTCACTGTGCTGTCAAGTCATGAAAAGAAAAAAAAAAAGAAGATCTTTGTGTATTTGTTACATCCATTTGTGTATTTGTTGTTGAATGAAAAAGATCTTTGCTCTCCGTGTGCCTTCATTGATTTTGTTTCTTTGAGGAAGAATGGATAACAAGGTAACAATTTTGAACTCTATGTATTTAAATATGATTATTTTGAACTCTATGTATTTAATTAAATATCTCAAAGTTGTTTATTAAGTTATTTATGTCTATAAAAATGTAATTTTTAAATATATTGATAGGGTAAGAAATTGTTTAGAAATGTATAAGTTTGTTAGAAATTGTTTAGAAATGTGTAAGTTTAATAAATTATTTGTTAAATAGGCTATTCATTATCCAATTGTTGAATCCAACGTAAGAAATTGTTTAGAAATGCTAGTTTGCTAGACTGACAGTCGACTCATCGAGTCGAACCTACTGACTCGTTGAGTCGCCTCAGCATCCAATCGAGGTTCACTTCAAGTACAACCGAATTTCAGGCCAAGCACAACCGAAGTTCGGGCCAAGGACAAACGAAGTTCGGGCCAAAGACAGTTGAAGTTCGGGTCAACCAAATAGAGCGACTCGTCGAGTCACCATAGTCGAATTGTCGAGTTGACCCTATATTTCAATGTTTGAACCTTAGGGTCAAATATATTTGTAAACTTGTTTACTATGATTTATAAATTTGTTAGAAACTGTTTAGAAATATGTAAATTAAATTTCAAATGAATGTAATTTTCAAACTTCAACAATTACTAAATATAATAATAACTTTTTAATATTTTATCATTTATAGCAATATTATTTATTTTTATCACTAATAGCATCAACTTTTGTAATTTTCATATGAGTAACATCAACTTTTGTAATTTGTATCCTTAATAGCATTAGTTTTTGTATTCTTTTTATCATTTATAGTTACAACTTTTTCAATTTTTGTTAGGAAAATGACCAAAAATAGTAATAACTTTTGTAATTTTATCATTAATAGTAACATTATTTGTTTTTTTATCATTGATAACATTGACTTATATTTTTTATCGTTTATAATAACATCTTTTTTTCTATCACTAATAGTAATTGGTGACCTGCAAACCTGTTTAGCAAGTCACCAACAACTTTTCAGTTATTAAATACAGTAACATCTTTTTATATTCAATAACAATAAAATATCAAATTAAAGCCACCATTTTTTTTATTTTATTAAGTTTTCTAAGATTTCGTAAACATCAAAATAGTCACTAAATAATAATAATATAATTACAATCTCTCTCTCTCTCTGTATATATATATATATATATATATATATATATATATATATATATATATATATATATATATATATATATATATATATATATATATATATATATATATATAGACACACACACACACACACACACATATATATATATATATATATATATATGTATATAAATATAATAGTAGAAAAATAAAAACTAAAATTTTATTATAAAATTTCACAACAAAATTTGAAACATAAATTGAGTTTAGTTTGATGTTTATGAAATCTTAGAAAACTTAATAAAATAAAAAATGGTAGTTTTATTTTGATATTTTACTGTTATTGATAAAAATATAAAAAAATGTTATTATTTTTAATAACTGAAAAGTTGTTGGTGACCTGCAAAACACGTTTGCAGGTCACCAATTACTGTTAGTGATAGAAAAAAAAGGTGTTACTATATACAATAAAAAATATAAATGTCAATGTTTTTAATGATAAAAAATAAATAATGTTACTATTAATGATAAAAATTACAAAAATTGTTACTATTTTTGGTCATTTGCGCTAACAATGGTTTTTTTTATAAATGATAAAAAAATAAAAAAAATTAATACTATTAACGATAACAAATAGATAATGTTACTATATGTATGCTAAAATGCAAAAAAAAAAAAAAAAAAAAAAAAAAAAAAAATTCTGTTTTTAACAATAGGGTATCTATCATGTATGTTTTTTATATTGACAGAGTATCTATCATGCGGGCCTTAGTTGCAGATGCAAAGTAGAAGTGGGGGAGAAGGTGAGGGACAGACTAGCAATAGCTAGACCATCATGTTATAACCCATTGTTTGCAGGTTGTTTTGCTCAGTTTCTCAATATGCATGATTATGAAAATCATCCTATTGTTGTACATCGTCTTTTGTGTCACCAAGTGCACATGAAGACCCGTAGGAGAATTTTTTTTTTTTATAACTTGTCACGCAATGAGATGATGTTCGGCCGTATGGAGTTTCGTTTGTTGAATGGTATGCGGTTTGGGTTGGCTGAGCTTTGGGATGATATGCCAGGCACGGAGTGGATCAACCGTGTATTTCCTGAACACGTAGGGAGTACTTTATATGTTAAAGATGTTGTTAAGCAGTGGAGGATAGAGGATGATTTTAGCGGCTTGATTTATGACGATGTTCTTAGGTTATCGTTGTTGTGCATTTTATACCATGGTTTATTGGGGTGTGAAGATAAATTAAAAGTCTGGGTAGGTGTTCTCCACCTACTTGATGATGGGCGTTCAACGCATTCCCGTGGGGGTCGTTTGTGTGGAGCTTCAGTTACAACCATCTGTACAATTTGTTTAAGCGGGAAACGAAGAGAACAACTTCAGAAAAGCATCATGATAGGTTAAAGGCCCACATATACGTAATTACACAGCTTTACTTTTTTGTTTATCGTAATTGTATAATTTATGCTAACATGTATAACTTAATTTTGTTAATTTAGTGTTGGGTATACGAGGTATACCCTCAAATTAAACATGATCTTTGTCATGATCCATCGATACCCAGATGTATGGGTATGAAGAGCCCAAAGAAAAGATACATTGTTGATACTATCCTTAGGTTTTTTTGCCAATTCTGCCTCGGTAAGTTATTTCGTATATGTTGTAAAAGAGGCCAAACATATACTTCGTCATCCTCAGGTTTTCTTGCAATGGGTTATAACTCAAATATACATTGTATAACTTTTCAGGAAGGACATCATCCTATTCCTTTGTTCCCAACGGATGAGGAGGCAGGGGTTTATTTCTTTAGTTCCAGCATTCCATATTTCCTTGGCGCCGCAGGGGTGCGTCCGGAGGATGTACCGGCGGGGACAAGATGGAGGCATGCGGAGGATTTACCTACTGGGCTCGCAGGGGTCCGTGTGGAGGAGTTACTGACTGACTTTGAAGAGGCTGGATTCAGTAATCCTCGAGAGTACAATGTTCAATACCCTAGTCCTCCTCAGGAGGGCCAACACGATAATGGTCTTGTGCAGTGTATTTCCGATAGAATCGATGAACTCGAAAACTTGATTCGACATACGGATTCGTTTTACAACGAGGCTTTTTCGAATGAGAAGTTGTGCAAAATAAGTAATGCCCAACAGCTGATGAAGAATGAGATAGAGTCGTTGAAGACATACGTCGAGCAACTGGTAAACCAGATGCCAATATGTTTAAAGTAATTGCCAACCTTCTTTAATTGGTATGTTCAATAAAACCAATAATATTAAAGGATGCTTTTTATTTCCTTACACGCACAGGCACAGAGAGTAGAGACCGCTGGACCATTCGAGAACGACGGTGCAGGTCCTTCGGGGTCTAATGCATTGCATGCTTTATGGAAACCTCAATAATATGTTTGAAAATTATTGCACATAGTCTTATTGGTTGTGTTTATTATTAAAGGAACCGGGTAATTGGGTTCCAAAGATCCTTTTCAGACTGTCGGAGCAGCACCATGCGGGTCGCAGCATGTATATTTTATCGAAAAACATATTTTATGTTTAGAATAATATAGTTTTTTGAATTGTAAGTATAATGGGTGTGTATTACTCATTTGGACAGAATTCGACCTTTGACGATATGTTTCAGCATGGTGCAGGGTTACAGGATGAGCTTGTCATGACTGCCCCCTCCCTAACACCTTCTAAGGGAAATATCGGTGCGAGGTTGAAGAATCACACTCGACAGACTAGACCTTCCCGTTATTTAGAGTCTCTGTACAACGCACAGCCGCAAAAGCAGGTGCAACGGCGTTGCGGAACACTTAATAGGTTTGTTCTCAAATGGCATAAGTCCTTGGCCGATGGTGGAAAGCCTCTCCTTTCCACATCTGACCTAAACTATAAGTTACATTAGAAGTTTTGGTCATCTCTACTACACCTTTCTGGAGATAAAACAAGTGGTTGGCTTGAGTCCGAGGTATGTAGTTCATTGACTATATGTCACGTATGACGTACTTATATATAATTTATTGTTAAATGCATATATGTTGATGTACAACATATAGCGCTATGGCGGGGTTATTTGATGAGCCAAAGGAAACTCGAGAAGAGGTGGACCATAACGCATACTTGGTTCTTAGAGAAATTGAAGAAAAATTTTAAAATAATTTCATGACATGTTTACAAAATTCCACGACATTTTTAAAATTTCACAACATTTTTTTTAAAATTTCACGACATTTTTAAAATTTCACGACAAACCCTTGCTCAAATTGTTAAATTTGATTAAAAAGTGCTCAAAATCGCTTAAGTCTCGTACATTCTGCACATTTTTGCAAATAATCCTTATTATTATGGCTCTTTGCTTTCATTCACAACATCTATATTAAATCTAAACTAGTGTGTGCTTGTACAATCAGAAAAGTAGAAGCAAATTTTTGGGATTGAAATTAAGAATAGGTTGCTGAAATCAATCAAAGTTCATCAACTTCGTCTTGATATTGTTCTAGGTGTGTGGGTAAACAGGGCCGTCCCATGGATTTTGGAGGCCCTGTACACATGCATACGATATAGGCCCTTAATTACGAAAAATTTAAATAGTAGATTACTCATTTTGCAACTGAGTTTTAATATATAAATTAGATGTCGTGAATGACAAGTTTAATGTGTTTGTATATTCAATTAGACTTCTAAAATGGTATATAATATGCTTAAAACGAAATAATGATTAATGAAAACTTAATATTCAAAGTACTTCGTTTCATACTCCGATCATTTTTACGATTGTGAGGCCCTACAAAATCGGAGGCCCTGTGCGGTCGACCTTCTCGCACGTCTTAAAAGACGGGCATGTGGGTAACCTTAAAAGGTTCGAAGTATGGTATTAATTCTGTTAACTTATGTGAGAGTACTGGGAATATGTTACTACATGTTAGAGCTTAGCTTCCGGTAATTAGTTTTGTTAGGCACAAAAGGCCTCAGTCAAACCTGTTGTACATCTGAGGGGGAGATTGTTAATCAAACCTGTTGATGCACTTGAAGGTTGAATTTAATGCCTATTACATGCCTTGTTGAAACCTGAAAGTGATTTGCAATATCAGCCCAAAGCTGTTTACCATGTTGCATTCGTTGCAACAAAGGCTGTTTGTCCAAGCTGTTCTGTCTGCTGAACAGGATGGACATAAACTGTCTACGTTGCTCTATTCTCTTGGGCAGCTTGGACAGTTTACAAGTGTTCTGTTCTTTGTGAACAGAACCTGTTCTTTGTGAACAGGCTAAACACTTTATGGAATATGTTTCCAAGTCCTCATGTATTGTTTTTTACTACAAGACCAGTTTACAAGTCGAAGACAAAGTGGAAAAGAGAACTGCACAGCCTGCCCACGCTGTTCTGATTACATGAAGACAAACGGATATTTGAAAAGGGTGACAGACCTTTTTGTTATATCAAAACGACATTAACAAAAGAAGAAAGATGCAAAGTTGACATTCCTCTTTTGGTTAAAGCCTTATGCAACAG
This sequence comes from Centrapalus pauciflorus, assembly GCA_020465985.1. NCBI lineage: Eukaryota > Viridiplantae > Streptophyta > Magnoliopsida > Asterales > Asteraceae > Centrapalus > Centrapalus pauciflorus. The sequence goes on from JAANYP010006643.1 coordinate 101,742, forward strand.
TGACAAAAAGGAAAAGACAAAGATTCTGCCATGTGAAGACAAAGATACTTTATCAGAACGTGCAGAAAGGTGTTTTGTCCTTTTGGAAAGACTTTCCACTATCTCATCTGTCCAATGAAGTAGCTTCACTGAGATTCACCTTTTGAGTATAAAAGGAAGCTTCTAAGGATTATGAAAATATCAAGAGTGTGAAATCAGAACGTGCATTGAAGTGTGTTATTCCATGCATGCAAGTCTGCTTATATAAAACAGTAGAGTGTGTCTAAGCTGTTCTTGTGTAAGCTGTCCATCTGAGTCTTGTAAAGACAGTGAGTGCATCTAAGTGAGCATAGTCATTGTATCTAGTCTGAGTGTGTCTTAGATTAGCTGAACAACTGTTGTATCTGTCATCTCAGATTGAACCTTTCCGCATTCAAGCTTGTTTGTAATTAACACTTGTTAATAATATACACAAACATTGAGAAAAAGATTGTTAAGTTTTAAATAGTTGTATTCACCCCCCCTCTACAGCTTAGAACTATACACTTGGGAAACCTTTTGGGACCTACAACTGGTATCAGAGCAGATAGAGTGTGTGTCATCTCTAGATCTCTTATTCTCCCAAATTTTCCATGGACAACAGTGCTGCAAATTCCTCATCCTACTATGACAATGGGTCAATGGCCAAACCCCCAAAGTTCAATCATCAGAACTTCTCTGGTTGGAAGTGCAGAATGATGCTCTACTTAGAGAATCTAGATGTACAACTACCAGAGATAGTAATGGAAGGTCCCTATGTGCCAACTTTTGTTACTACCATAACTCCTGCTGTTGAAGGAGCTGCCCCTGAAATCAGAACCTTTGAGAAGGCTAAAGCTCAATGGTCTGATGAAGACAAACGACTGGTTGCTCTGGATGCAAAGGCAAGGAATAACCTGGTTATCTCTCTGCTTGATGATGTGTTCAAACAGGTTGAGAAGATGAAGACTGCAAAGGAGATGTGGGATACTTTGTGTACCGTCTATGATGGACCCACAATCATACTGGACAACAGGATTAACAATCTTGTTAGACAGTATGAACTCTTCTTTGCAAAACCAAAGGAGACACTCACAGAAACCTACACAGGTTTACTGCTCTTGTTAATGATCTCAAAGCTGTTGGGATCAAAAAGGACAGCCTGACCCTGGTGAACAAGTTCTTGGACATCTTTCCTGAAGAATGGAACTATTTTTCTACCATCTTGAGAAATTCAGGTACCATTAAAGGTATGGATCTTGTAAACTTATACGGATCCTTACTAAATGATGAGCAGTCAAGGCAGCAGAAGAGAAATGCCTTGGAAATGTCCAAGAGAGGTGCTGCCTTAGTGGCCAGCGTGAGACAACCTGTTGGACATGTATGTGATGTGTTCACACAACCTGATCAACAAGCTGATGGTGAAAGAGAGGAAATATCTGATGAGGAAGACGGTGCAGATCTTGCTGAGCTTGATGATGAGCAGATGATAGCCATGCTTGTCAAAAGGTTCAACAAGAAGAGGTTTGGAAGAAATATGCTGCAGGGAAACTCAAATGCTGTCAAGAAGAAGGCATTTGATAAATCTAAAGCTGAGTGCTTCAAATGTGGCAAAACTGGCCATATAGCTGCTGACTGTGTGTCAAAATCTGTTGGACAGTCTTCCAAACCATACAAGACTAACAAGGACGATGGCTATAGGGTTAAGTAACTTATGGCCATGGCTAAGCTGAAAAAGTTGGAAAACTCAGTGGCTTCCAACAAGCAAAAGGGACTGATGGCAGAGACATGTGACTGGGAGGAGTCTGATTCATCCTCAGATGAAGAAGACAACAATTGTCTGATGGCCAATACTCCATCAACTAGCAATTTCAAACAGGACTTTGCTGAAGCTGAAGCCTTCAGCAGCTTGGAGAACTGGAACCCAACAATGATGTACAAGGTACAAAATTTTATGGCTTACAGTTCTGATGAAAAAGTGAAAATGTTTGAATATATGTTAGTTGACTTAAAAGCTGCTGTGGAGAAGCATAATGTTTTACTATCTGAAATCTCTAAGCTTAAAACTGATCTTGAAATTAAAACTAGTAAACTGGACAGTTTCCATAAGTTGGAAACTGAGCTTGATGAACTATATCACATCAACTCTATTTTACTGGAAGAAAAGAGAGAAACAGATGTAAAACATGCAAAACTTCAAAAGATAGTTGACTCTTGGTGCCAATCTGCACAAAAAGTCAGCCATAAGTCAGCAAATCCCTGCACATATCCAAGCCTATCTTGGTGGGGATCTTGACAAAGCAGCTTCCATTGTTGAGATTAATAATCTGAAAGATGACTTATCCACTCTTGGTGAACTTCCCAGTACTTTCATCCAGAAAGCAAATGGAAAGCTGGTCTCAACAAACAGGTTTGTCAGGCCTCAAAATACTGACAACTTATGTAAAAAAGGCTCAAAAGCTGATGATGGAATGTGTTCTCCATCAACTCAGTCTGCTAAGTGCTATGCTGATTCACACAAGCAAAACATACTCAAACTGCAACCGTGGACACTAAGCCTGTTGACAAAACTGGCTCTGGGTCCAAAGCTGATGGTAAGAGACATGTTAATCCTTTTGATGCTCAACATTTTGAAAATAAGTTTTCAAAAGGTAAGCAACATGCTTTCAACAAGGGTAAGTCTCATGTTGAAAGCAAATCTGCTGTGGTTTCAAATAAGTTTTCAAATCATAGTGGAAAACTGGTTATAAATGAAAATAAGTCTTTTAAATCCAGAAAAAGTGACTATGCTGATAGGCAGCATCAATCACATCTCAGTAAGGGCAAAGGCAAAGCCATTGCTCAGCCTGAGAAATCTGGGAATAAGTTTCCTAAACATGTGGAAGGTCAAAAACCAATCAAGCTTCCTGTTTTTGACATCTATCCTCCCAAAAAGAGGAAAGAAGAAACAGGCAAAGTTGTTGCTATTGTACCATCCACCAAAGCTGTTGATTCATCGAAAAATAGTAATAAGTTTGCTAAACCTGCTAATAGAATTAACAGAAATAATTCAGAATCTGTTTCTGAAAGCTCTTCTTCCAAAAAGGCTAAAAAGAGAAAATGCTATAAATGTGGGAAGAAGGCACACATGATCAAAGACTGTCCTGAAACTGAGGACAGGAGGCCTGTTGACTCTGCTAGTTCCATCATTGCTAAAACAAGCAGTGTTGGAAGTAACTTAGTCAATGAGAGTGGTATCCAAACTGATACCATTCAAATATGAAATATTAATGTGGATATCACTAGTCCATCAACACATGTTGATGAAGTAGGAGAACTCATCACTGTGATGAGTTCCCCTAAAAGTAACTAATATTTTCCTATGACATTCTGCAGGACAAACAACCATCCCAGGTTTGGTACCTGGACAGTGGCTGCTCAGGGCACATGACAGGTTGCAAGGACCTGCTGAATGATCTCAGGCCTGAAAAAGGGCCAAAAGTCACTTTTGGTGACGATGTACAGGGATCCACTGAGGGATATGGAACTCTTAAAGCTGGTGCAGCAGTGTTCAAAAGAGTAGATTATGTGGTTGGACTGAAACATAATCTTGTTAGCATAAGTCAACTGTGTGATGCTGGCTACAAGGTTAATTTTGATGAGCACCTGGGTTACATATTGGATCCCCAAGGCAAAGTTGTGTTGTGTGCTCAACGGAAGAAAGGTGTATATGTTGTGGATATGAAATCTGCTGATCCCACAACTGAAACCTGCTTTCTCACAAGAACCAATGCAGACCTGAACTGGTTATGGCACAAAAGGCTGTCACACCTAAACTTCAAGAATATCAACAAACTCTGTAAGAAAGAGTTGGTAACAGGTTTGCCTTCTATGACCTTTGTTAAGGATAGACTCCGCACAGCTTGTGAGAAAGGCAAGCAGAGAAAATCATCTTTTAAATCCAAGCATAATTTTTCTATTTATACTCCTCTCTTCTTAATCCACATGGACCTGTTTGGACCAGTCAATGTCCCAAGTCTAGGAGGAAGAAGATACACTCTAGTAATGGTTGATGAGTTCTCCAGGTTTACATGGGTAATCTTCTTGAAGAGCAAAGGAGAGGCTGCTAGTGAAATCATTGGATTTGTGAAAAAGATGGAATGCTGAACTCTGCTCAAGTAAAGCAGCTTAGAATTGATCATGGTACTGAGTTCAGAAACAGTACTCTTGAGGACTTCTGTGAAGAAAAAGGGATCTCACAAAACTTTTCAGCAGTAAGAACTCCACAACAAAATGGAGTTGCTGAAAGGAGAAACAGAACCCTCATTGAAGCTGCTAGAACCATACTATGTGCATCTGGTTTACCTTCATCATTCTGGGCTGAAGCTGTTAACACTGCCTGCTTCACCCAAAAACAGATTCTTAGTGGTGAAAAGGTTCAACAAGACTCCCTATGAGCTGCTCAAAGGGAGGAGGCCAAATATTAGCTACTTCCATGTGTTTGGATGTCCCTACTTCATTCTGAATCAAAGGGACCAACTGGCAAAGTTTGAACTAAAAGCTGATGAAGGTGTGTTTGTTGGATACTCTGCTATCTCTAAAGCCTACAGAGTGTACAACAACAAAAGAAAGGTGATAGATGAATCTATCAATGTCACCTTTGAAGAGTCCAGGAATGCTTCCACCAAAGCTGTTCCTGAATCAGTTTCAGGAGAATTCAAATTTGATGATCTCATGCATTCAAACAGTGAAGAGGACTCAAAAGCTTCCACTATATCCAGAGTGGAACCTGCTAACCATGATGGACATGATGATGATTATGTTGATACACCCTGTGTGAATAAGTGTACTGACTCAATTACAACTTCATGTCCTGAACCAATCAATGCTGATTTTCCTGGATCCTCTACTGATGTGTTCAACAATGGAGAGTCATGCTCAACAAGTGAACAGGCTCAAGACATCAGTGTGTCTGAAAATCTTGAAAGCTGTCCAACAGGACCTGTTGAAGATGAAAACAACACAGGAGAATCTTCATTGAAAAATGATCCTAAGTGGATCAGGTGTCACCCTAATGATCAAATAATTGGTGACATCAACAAAGGGGTACAAACAAGATGGGACAACTTAAGGAACTTTTGTATGTTCTCTAGTTTTGTGTCTCTCATGGAGCCAAAGAAAGTGGATGAAGCACTTAAAGATGCCAATTGGATCACTGCTATGCAAGAAGAACTCAATCAGTTTGAGAGAAACAAGGTATGGAAGCTGGTCCCTGCTCCTAAAGGTAAAACTATAATTGGCACCAAACGGGTTTACAGGAACAAGATGGATGAGCAAGGTCATGTCATGAGGAATAAGGAAAGACTTGTTGCTCAGGGCTATAGACAGGAGGAAGGAATTGATTATGATGAAACATTTGCTCCTGTGGCCAGGCTAGAGGCAATTCGTTTGTTTTTAGCCTACGCTGCTCATAAGAGCATGAAGGTATTACAAATGGATGTGAAGAGTGCATTTCTAAATGGGAAGCTGCAACAAGAAGTTTATGTCAAGCAGCCTCTAGGTTTTGAAAATGAACATCATCCAGGTTTTGTCTATAAGTTGGACAAAGCCCTCTATGGTTTAAAACAAGCCCCTAGAGCCTGGTATGACACTCTTACTGATTTCCTTATGAGCAATGAGTATTCCAGAGGTAAAGTGGATACCACACTGTTCATAAAGAAGGTGAATTCTGATATTATGCTTGTTCAAATCTATGTGGATGACATAATATTTGGTTCTACTAATGAACAATTATGCAAGAATTTTTCATTACTCATGAAATCAAAGTATGAAATGAGTATGATGGGAGAACTTACTTTCTTTCTAGGATTACAGGTTAAACAAACCTCAACTGGAACTTTTATAAATCAAAGAAAGTATACTTTAGATCTATTGAAAAAGTTTAAATTTGATCAAGGTTCTCATATTAAAACCCCAATGGCAACCAATGTAAAATTGGATGCAGATGCCAGTGGCAATGCTGTTTTAGTAACAGCTTACAGAAACATGATTTGGAGCTTGCTGTATTTGACTGTTAGTAGACCTGATATTATGTTTGCTACTTGTTTATGTGCTAGATTCCAAGCTGATCCAAAAGAATCACATCTAGCTGCTGTGAAAAGAATCTTCAGATACCTTAAGGGTACACCAAGTTTGGGTCTTTGGTATCCCAAAGACTCAAGCCTGGAACTAACAGGTTATTCAGATTCTGACTTTGCAGGCTACAGGCTAGATAGGAAAAGCACAACAGGTGGATGTCAACTCCTTGGTGGAAAGTTGATCAGTTGGTGTAGCAAGAAGCAAAACTCAGTTTCCACTTCTACTGCTAAAGCTGAGTACATTGCTGCTGGAAGCTGCTGTGGGCAGATTCTGTGGATGCAGCATCAGCTTGAAGACTATGGAATTGTATATAGGAAAACTCCTATTCTATGTGATAATACAAGTGCCATAGATATCTCCAACAATCCAGTGTTTCACTCCCGAACAAAGCATATAGAGGTCAAACATCACTTCATCAGGGATCACATTCAGAAAGGTAAATGTGTAGGTAAGTTTTATTTCCACAGAATGAACAGCTTGCAGACATTTTCACCAAACCTCTTGATGAAAACAGATTTAACTATCTGGTAAGCAAACTGGGCATGTTAACAAAAGTGACTGAGTGTCCAAAATGTTCTAAGACAGTATGTGTCTCACACTGCTCAAGTTTCGGAGAACACTTAGACAGAACAGGCTATGCATACTCTATACTTAGCCGTTTTCTGCAAAACTTGAACAGCTTGAGCATATACCAGGTTTGACAAAAACAGTTTACATGTCAAGCCTGATCTGATGATCAGACCTCCACCCTGCTCACTCTTTCAATCTGTCAAACATGACATTGTCTTGTAACCTGATCAGCTATTGAACACAACCTGTTGTTATATAGCTGAACAGGTTGAAGGAACAGCCTGAAGAGTGAACAGCTTGTGATGACCCTGCTCATCACAGGTTTTACCATCAGCTTAGACCATCATATTTAATTACCTTTCTTCACAATTAAGTTACTTAATTTTTGTTTTTATTTAACTTAATTATTGCGGATAATGTGGGTTTACGTGTGTTAGTGATTAAAAAGGGCTCAAGTGGTCTGACAAACTGTCTGACATGGACAACCGTTCCGTTTTCCGTTAACGACCTTTTCAAATCAACCGCCCAAATGTTTCTCTCTCATACCCACTCACATTCAAATCCTATAAATACCCCCTACTGTTTCATCTTTGTCTTCCTCACTACTTCCATAAACTTCCTAAGAACCCTAAAAATCGACTAAGTGTCCTGTACTTCTGCTACTTTCACTATTTCCCAAATGACTAACCGAAACAACCCCTTTCTACCAGTGTTTGTGGGTGCTGATGTTCAAGAACATCCATCAGTCACCACAATGCTGACCTTGAAACCTACCAACTACCTTGCTAACCTAACCATCCCCAAAAACTATGTGGGGAAAGGCTATGAAGAAATGGTGGAGTTTCTGAAAGTTCATCCGTTGAACTATGCCATGACTGACACTCCTGGTGTCCTGTACCAGGAGATGGTGTATGAGTTTTGATACACCTGTGCCTACAACCCAGACACCAAAGTCATTAAGGGTACTATACTCAATGGGACTCAGACCATTGAGATCAACATTCGTCTGATCAAGGAAGCTCTTAGTCTCCCTGTGGCTGAAACATATGATCAGCCACAGGCTGAAGATGAACAGATGAAGAATCTGCTGCACTTCTGTGGTGTAGCAGAACCAAAAGTTGGAGCTACGCTGTTCAGAAAGGATTTGTCTCCTACTTACAGCTTTTTATTTGCCTCAGTGGTTATGTGCTTCAGCAGTAAGGTTGGTTCCTTTGACCAACTAAGCCATGATGAGATTCCTATAGTCCTACAGTTGGTGGATGGGACTACTATCAACATGGCCAGATGGATTTTCATGAATCTGAGGAATCTGGTGTGGCAGGAGACACTTCCAGCTGCTGTTCATTACCCCAGATTTCTGAGCCTCATTTTCAAGCATGTTTGTGGTGAGCATCTATATAACTCTCAGCCTTTACTTCGTACTGCTGCATATCCTGTTATAGGAAATAAAGTTTTCTACACTCCGGTTCTCCCAAATGAGCCTCCTCTATCTACTCCAATGAGGAGGTTATTAGGATTGGTGGAAGGACCCTCTGATGTGAGGGTGGATCCAGAGGTTGCTCCCAGAAGAAAATCCAAAGCCAGGGCCAAGCTTGTTAAAAGGACCCTGGAAACAACTGAAGCTGGGCCTGTCCAGAAGAATGCCAAAATAGCTCAGTCTGAGTCTGTACCCACAGCCTCTGTGGCTGAGGGAGAGCAGGCTCCTCACCCTGGTTTATTTGTTGAACCTGAAGCCTCTGTGGCACCTGAGACTATGGAACAGGCCAACACACCTGTTCTGACCCAGTCTCCAAACCTGTCCAATCTGAACCTCTCACCTCTCCACAATCACCCACCTCATCTCTCAAATCCTACCAAAGAAAAACCCTTGCCAAAAAGAAACCAAAAACCACAACAGCCCAAACTAGCCCCTCTGTTCCCTCTCAACAGGGTTCAGTTGAAAAAGAAGCTACCCCTGCTGCCTATCCTATTTTGGGAGAAGGGTCAGCACAATTGGAGCCTGCTTCACTCCATCCTGTGTCAACCCCAAGTCAGCCTAGACCCTCTGGTTCCTCCCACAATAGCCAGTTGTACAAATGGAGACAGCCACATTAACTATTTCAGCCTCACAACAGGCTGTGAATATTGAAAGACAGGAGTTCTCTCCACTCCACACTGAGTCCACACTGTCCCCACCTCATACTTCTCTACACCCTGAGTCTGCATGAGGTGCCCACACTGCTAGCTTAGACCAACCAGCAGCTCAGCCTCAAACTTCTGCTCCTTATGATGCAACTGTTCTACACCAAACAGCTGCTGAAGGACCAACAACTCAAGCTGATGAACCTCTGGGAACAGAACATCCCCTTGGTGAGGCTTCTCCCATCTTGCAAACTCCATCAGCAGGTTTCACCACTGCTGATTTTGAAATGCAAATCCCATCTCCCAATGATGAGGTACCTTTAAACCAATGTACTGCAGAGGGAACCACCACTGGCCTTAATGAAGGTGCTACAAAACAAGCAGTGTCTGAAAGGCTACCATCCTCTACCCACTCTCCTGATGATGCAGCTACAGCCACTGCTGACGGTCCTATTGATCCCTCAAAGCTGGGCAACATTACTTTTGCCCAGGCTATGGAGCTTCTTTCCAAAATACCCTTCCCTCTACATCACATCCCCATACACCAGCCTCATCCTCTTCATCTCCATCTACCCACTCCAAACAATCCACCCATACACCTCCATCCCCTAAAGACCTGCCTTTGAAGGATAAGCTTTTCTTGCTGACCAACAAAGTTGGCTCTTTAGAAACCTCCATGTCTTCTCTACCCTCTCTCATTTCAGACTCTGTGTCTGAACAGATTAAGGGATTCTTCGATGTGTTCAAGAATTCCTTTCCACCCACTCCTCAAACTGGCACCTCCTCTCAGCTGCTTGCACTCACTGCACAGCTGCAAAGTGTCTCCACTTCCCTCTCCTCAATTCTTTCACACCAACAGGACTCTGTGTCCTCTCTGACAGCCATTTCCCAACAGCTGTCCACTCTTCTCACCACTTGCAATACTACACTCCCTACCACTTTGGCCAGCCTGAACGCTCTCATCGTTTCTCTATCAAAATCTGTGTCAGCAAACCTTGCTGATGTGCAGGACTCTCTTGAGTTACATCTTGCACAGCTTCAAAGTTTGCTATTCACAGCTTCTGATAGAGAAAATATTCTTAAGCTGATCTCTTTTGCTGATTCTCAATCCTCTTCTCTTCAAACCTGTCTTTCCCAAATTGCAGAGGTGAAGGATAACCTGGCTTTCTTAGTGCATAGCCTGGTTGGTTCCAAGCCTGCTGCCAAAACTGCTTCAAAGCCTGCTGAATTTGTTTCTTCAGGCAGACCGATTGTTGAAGGTGCTGGTCCATCTCCTTCAAAGGGGGAGAAGTTGTCTGCCTCTAAGACTAAGTCTAAGGGGGAGAAAACCTCTTCTCCTAAGGAGACATCAGCTCCTACTGGTCAGACAGCAGGTGCTTCTGAAACAGGTACTGGTCCAGCTGAGGGTGCCTCCCATCTACCTGAAGCTGCTCAGCCTACTCAGGCTGAATCTCCAAACCCTGCACAGTCTAAGGGGGAGGAATTCATCTCTGAGGACAGACCAAGCAGCAGAAGGAGGCACCTCGTACTGGAGGAAGAAGAAGAAGAAGAAGAAGATATTCCTGAAGCTGTTACTACAACAACAACTAAAGGAAAAAAAAAAGCAGTGGTTGATCCTGACCACCAGAAAGTAGCAGAGCTTAAATTTGATAAAGCCAGGGCCAAAGAAATGGGTGTTCCGCTTGAAAAATACTATGAGCTCAGAGATGAAGAGCTTAAAGCCCTGGACATACTCAGAAAAGAAGAAGAATCTGCCAAAGCTGCCATATCTCTTGCATTCAAAGAGGCAAGCAAAACCAAAATGCCTTCCTTGGATGTACAGAGAAAACTGCTAGAAGCTGCTAGAGAATTAGCTGGTGAGAAGTGTACAGGAAAAGGGTGCTCTGGTCTCTGTGACCAAACCAAAGCAATCATCCTCTGCAAGAGCCCAATTCCATTTTGACAATTTTGCAAGGAAAAAGTTTCATGATGTTGCTGATAGAAAGCTTGCCAAGGAAGCAATTGTCAAAGCTGACCCCACATCAAGAAAAGGCAAATAGTGGAAGCTGCAAATAACCAGAATGGGTGCTACAGGCCCAGAATGGAAACTTATGACTACACTGATGTTGCACAGATGGGGTATAGGGAATGGGTTGAGCTGGCTGTTGCTCTGAGTCAGTCTAAGTCAGAAACGGCTAAGACTGTCAGGGCATATGTTAAGAAGCTGATGGAGAGAGTAAAGGATCTTGGCCTGATCTCAAAAGAAGTAAGTGAGGGTGTCTCTGTGACATACCCCAAAATAAAGGCCAGGAGGACAAGAAAAGATTCTGAGCTGGAGGAACTCCTCATCTTAATAGAGCAAGGTGATTATGCTGTTGAGATGAAAGGAATTGATTACAGCCTGCCCAGTGGAGTAGAGTTTGAAGAAGGCAAAATTTTTGAAGAACCTGAGTTAGGGGCATTTTTTGTAGATCCCTTAACACAGAAAAAGTGCTTTCAAAGAGCATCAGATCTCTACAAGGTGGATCTGAGACATCTTGCAGCCTTCAGACTTGCAACTTCATTCAGGCAATCAAGCAGGTGGAGAGCAGCCATCTGGGACCAGCTCAGAGGCTTTTATGAGAGAGGTGAACTTCAAGATCCCAAGTTTATGATCCTTAGAGTTGAAATTCAAGATCTGGAGGAAACAATGGATGAACTTGAAAAGATGTTTGAAGGACCACCACCACTGAAGTGAAGTCCATCTACCATCAGGGTAGGTGAAGAATGGAAGTTGTCCATCTGTTGGACAGGCTTGCCGTTATCTGCTCCCAAGATCAACAGTCCAAAATGTTGAACTTTTTGTTTGTACATTAGTTGTACCCTGTTACATATGTTGTAACTTTTCTTATTTACATTAGTTGTAATATACATTAGTACATTAGTTGTACTTCTGTAAAAAGCATGTGTTGTTTATGTAATCAAAATCAGTATATATAAACTGATCTTTTACTTTACTTAAATGTTGTAATTTCTTTTCAGCAAGATGTATTGTAAAAATGTATAGTGATTATTGATTAAATCAGCTTAAACTGATTATTGCAAATAGGGGGAGATTGTTAGGCACAAAAGGCCTCAGTCAAACCTGCTGTACATCTGAGGGAAAAATTGTTAATCAAACCTGTCGATGCACTTGAAGGTTGAATTTAAGGCATGTTATATGCCTTATTGAAACCTGAAAGTGATTTGCAATATCAGCCCAAAGCTGTTTACCATGTTACATTCGTTGCAACAAAGGCAGTTTGTCCAAGTTGTTTCGTCTGCTGAACAGGCTGGACATAAACTGTCTACGCTTCTCTGTTCTCTTGGGCAGCTTGGACAGTTTACAAGTGTTCTGTTCTTTGTGAACAGAACATGTTCTTTGTGAACAGGCTAAACACTTTATGGAATATGTTTCCAAGTCCTCATGTATTGTTTTTTACTACAAGACCAGTTTACAAGTCGAAGACAAAGTGGAAAACAGAACTGCACAGCCTGCCCACGCTGTTCTGGTTACATGAAGACAAACGGATATTTGAAAAGGGTGACAGACCTTTTCTTATATCAAAATGCCATTAACAAAAGAAGAAAGATGCAAAGTTGACATTCCTCTTTTCGTTAAAGCCTTATGCAACAGTGACAAAAAGGAAAAGACAGAGATTCTGCCATGTGAAGACAAAGATACTTTATCAGAACATGCAGAAAGGTGTTTTGTCCTTTTGGAAAGACTTTCCACTATCGCATCTGTCCAACGAAGAAGCTTCACTGAGATTCACCTTTTGAGTATAAAAGGAAGCTTCTAAGGATTATGAGATACCAAGAGTGTAAAATCAGAACATGCATTGAAGTGTGTTATTCCATGGATGCAAGTCTGCTTATATAAAACAGTAGAGTGTGTCTAAGTTGTTCTTGTGTAAGTTGTCCATCTGAGTCTTGTAAAAACAGTGAGTGCATCTAAGTGAGCATAGTCATTGTATCTAGTCTGAGTGTGTCTTAGATTAGCTGAACAACTGTTGTATCTGTCATCTCAGGTTGAACCTTTCCGCATTCAAGCTTGTTTGTAATTAACACTTGTTAATAATATACACAAACATTGAGAAAAAAGATTGTTAAGTTTTAAATAGCTGTATTCACCCCCCCATCTACAGCTTAGAACTATACACTTGGGAAACCTTTTGGGACCTACAAGTTTTTATATGTTATGGCAGGTAAAATCGATTTATGGATATAACTTGGGCCAGTGCAGAAACAGAGCACAACATATATAATATCCTTTTGTCAGCATGACAGAGACCACCTAGCTAGGTGTGGCCACGATGGGGTTGAATAGGTTGTTGATGGTAGTTTGGATTATCTTGGTTAAGAAATGTGGTCCAGATGGGAACACGGACAAAGATCAGGAGTGCATCATGTATTGGGGAATGCGGCCCGCGATTTGTGAGCTTGACCATGATAATCAACATGACCGCGCTCCCCCGAGCATGGCCGCAATCATAGGTGCACAGGCACGGGATAGAATTATATTTAGCTTAATTGTGTTCATTCTTAGCATATGTTTGTGTTAATTGGGTAATGAGAGTAATATAAAGTTGTCACATGTTTGTCAGGATCATGTGCTAATCAGGGAGAGGGCCGGGAAGAGAAATAGAGGCTTGTGGAGTTTGTGAACGTGAGTCTGTATGAGATGTAAGTACAAGTCTGAGATGCACTTATAATTATAATTTCACACTTACACGGGTATTGGGATGATCGGGTTTTATTTATTAAGTCATGTTAGTCTAACGTGTTGTATAACTGTGTTTTAATATGAAATCCATGCTATATTGGAAAATGTTTGAACGGTATTTTCCCTTTGCTATATACACCTTGATATATCTTCAAATACGATCATCCATCTTTAATATAACAATCTGAGAGCCAAATAAACAAGAAAGGTCAGCGTACCATGCAGGGGGAGGCCCCTGCGCAGCACCTCCGACGCTCAAGTCAGACAGAGTTCCGAGTAACATTGCAGAAAGAGAGAAAGTAATTTAGGGTTTTAAGGAGGAGAAAGATGATACCTGAGTGTAAGGATCAACTCATTATTTATAAGGTCTTTACCTTGTTGTTTTTCATAAAGGAATCTTGGCCTCTAACCTGCGCTACTCGGAGGTCGGGTCTGCAACCAATCAAAGGGCTCCCTTTATGCTGCAACTCTGACCCTGTCTTTTGTCTTTTGCAGGTGCTGTTTGTAATGGTCAGAGGGAACAAAAACTCCCCCCCTCTTCATGTCAATCAATATCAAGATGCCTCTTAGTGGGTGATTTACCCACACAAACATGCCCCCCAGTCCGAGTGTTTGGCCTGATAAAGCAGTTCAGACTCATACATATTATTTTATTTTATACATTTACTGATATTGAAGTGATACATGATTTTATTTTGGACCACAAAACCCAAGTGTGTGCCATCATACTCCTAATGGACTTAATAAGTGTGATGAACTAACTCATAGAGAGTGTTCAATAAGCAGGGCAGAATAGAATACTAACGGAAAATATTAAGGAACAAATTTCTGATGGAAAATGTTCAATAAGCAGGGTGGAACAGACTCCTGATGGAGAGTTCAAAAAGTGCGAGGAACACATTCCAGATGGAAAGTGTTCAACATGCAGCGTGGAACAGACTCCTGATGGAGAGTGTTCAAAAAGTGCGAGGAACACATTCCAGATGGAAAGTGTTCAATATGCAGCGCGGAACAGATTCCTGATGGAGAGTGTTCAAAAAGTGCGAGGAACACATTCCAGATGGAAAGTGTTCAATATGCAGGGCGGAACAGACTCCTGATGGAGAGTGTTCAAAAAGTGTTCAATAAGCGGTTTGGTGTCGACACAATAAGGAACAAGCTCCTATTGGAGGTTTGCTCATAAATGAGGATGATGGATCCCGAAGCCCAAAGGGACATATATATTATCTTAGGAATAAGTTAGCTTTTCGAGATTTATGAGGTGGAGTTAGACATAGGGCATAAGTTGGTCACTCCTTTTCATAAGGGGACCTTCATTTGTAAGAAGTCTTCCTTTAGACATTTGGAGAAACATACACCTTATCCCATTTCTATCTTGATATTGTGACCAAAGTCGGTATAATTTAGCAAGAGAGCAAACTCGATCTTTAGAAAGAGTGAGTGTAGTCGCTGATTGGAGACTAACACGGAATATGGAAGGAGAGCGGAGCTCATCTTTCCAACGTGGTGCCCTCTGACCGGAAGGTAACACACTGATGGAAAGGAGATCAAACTCCTTCAACGTTACTACTCCATTTATTTTATGTTTTTGTCTATATAGTCTTTTTGTATAAAACTTGTAATATATGACAGTCCCCTAGTTCAATGCTACTACTCCATTAGTAGTATTGAACTAAAATGACAAAACTTAAATTGATTATATTTTCAAATAATAATGCTACATGTAATATTATTAACATACATATATAGTATACTGAGTTGAGTATATCGGATGTAGCATGCGTACATAATGCTAACATGTCCCCCAGAAGGTAGGTTGTCTAAAGGGAGGCCAGAATGAGATCTAATAAGATGTTAAAATATATACATGATGGTTTCAAAATAACTCGAAATAGGTAAACTAGAGTTCACACTTGCTGACTGGAGTCCAGAACATTGAAGGTTAGAGTTATCACTTGCAGACTAAGATTAGAGGCTGAAGGTCAGACTCTAATACTCTTAGCAGAAGGAACACTTAGTAGACTTCTAACGATGATCAAACGAATTCTACCGGAAGGTTAGCGTTATCACTTGCATTCACCCCCCCCCCCCCCTTTTATTTTTAGAAAACAAAAAAAATGTATATCATGGTGTATGCTAAATTTGTAAGCGTTTTTCTTTTGAAAGTAAAATACCTATATTGGTGCATGTGTTTATAGATATAGGAAATAAATAATTACCGTCGTAACCTTGATATATCCTTGGAAATCTTATTTTATTTATATTGTCTCATTGATGAGACACGACATGTTATGCATTAGTCAAGGTTGTGACTCAAAATGAGAGGTTTAAGATCAAAGGTACCGGTCCCAAGGTTGAAGTTACCATTATAATGTAGTAAGACTGTAGGGAGAGGTTAGGTGTACAATGAATACCTGATAAAAGCACCTTAACTATAATGAATACGGTCGAACAACTACACCTAGGAAGTCACTTGACTGGAGGTTTGTTGATCGACTGCCAGAGTGAACCTAGTTGGTTTCTTGGGTTCTGTAGTTTAATCGGTATTCCATGACTAAGGCTTTGATGGTTCCAAAATTTAAGTTGTGCCTATATTCTAGGAGATACTGATTTATAACGTGTCAACTATGGCTTTGTAGAGATATAACATGTTATAAAACAATCATATGAGTCGGTCTCATACTTTGTATCCCTATGTATGAATATTTTTTCTTAAAAATGGTTGACAAATAAAATAAAGAAAATGATAACCACAAAGTATATTTGCAATGCGTGAAGTAAAATGCTAAGTGTCTTAAAAATCATTGTTCAATGATAAGCACGGGTTGGAGCTCGGCTCAGAAATACATTCCGAGACTAAACATCACTTACAATTTGGCCTTCACGAGGCGTCCTGATGTAAAGTTTCATGACTATAAGACTAGTGGCTAAGTCTTGATTATCGACTAGTTATACTTATACTCAACATCGATGCTCATGAGCATTCATTGACTCATCCAACCATCCAAGTATATACATGCAGGCACTTTATATTACTAACTTCGATTTCTGTCAACCGGAGTTTAACAAACACGTTTACACGAGCAACATAATGTGAGGGTTTTTGTCCCCCCATTTATGCTACTAATATTATTGGTAGCCTTAAACTACAGTAATAAATAGTGGGTTGATATTGTTACTTCAAATGTTTTGCTAGCTCAAAAAAGAGTTTCTGGTATTTAACACCAGATATTGTAGTGATTTTGCCACCATCATGTTATGCAGTTTTACAAGCAATCTTATTGTCTGTATCAGCACATCTATACATGAGTCATGTTCGTAAAAATATGCATAAAAAGGTTTACTAGTATTCAAGGTCATATGAATTCTTAATTTTACGTATAAGATGTTTTTGGACCTTCTTCGTCTAGTATAAATTTAATAAACATGCATGTTTTTATCGACAAGGGATGAAAATTTGAGAACTCTAATAATGAGCAAAGTATAGTTCAAAGTGATTTATGGGAATACATATTTGGTTTGTGGACTTACTAATACATTATGGTGTCTCGAAAGGAAGATAGGTTTCTTCTAAATGTGAGTCCATAACCCATTGAAATGTTTGTTTTAGAAGTTGACAGATGCAACACTTGCTGACCAAATGTAGGGCTAGCACAACTAGAAGATCAGGAAAACGCTTACTGACTAGATGATAGATGTTGGAAATCAGACTTTACTGTCATTAGCAAAAGAATACTTTGAAGTATATTAGCTTTGGATGTGATGTGACATATAACCATGACATATTAGTAGCAAGTATAACAATATTTCCTACTACATAAGGCAATTTGGTATTGTATGTGTTAAATAAACTTAGACAAGTCCTATAACTAAATGAGGTTAGATAAATTACCTCTATACCTACAAATTTTACAAAATGTATATATATCCTATTCTACCAATAGGAGTTCATCATAACTCAGAGGTTTATGGCACATGTTTAGAGGGTTAAATTGTGCATCGAAAAACAAATGTAGTATTAGTATTGAGTTGGTCCTTAGTGTGTAAATAATTCGGGGGTAAAGAAATCGGATTATGGCTAATGGAGACCGATATTACTTTGACCCAAATATTTAGGTGACAGTTAGAATGAAGCCAATACTACAAACAAGAAATGTAGTTAATGTATAATAGGTATGAATTAAAGTATGATTAGGAGGTTTGACTCAAGATGGCTGAGGGTATGCAAATGAGTATGGTATCGTTAATATGATCGGAGCCATGTATACAAATACATTTAAAGGTGGCATATGAATAATCAATCTAATAAACGGTATGACCAATATACGTTAAAAGTGTGACTCGAAGTGGTCAAAGGTTTGAATGGTCCACTAAGAAGGGATTCGGAGGGGTAACTCTACTCAAAGGTAATTTCACGTTTAAAGACTAGACGAAGGATCTTAGAGGTTTTGCTAAGAGGTCTATGTTTGGATTTGGGTTTAATGACACCATATGATGAAGAAAATCAGATTAAGAAGCCTCTAAACTAATTTGAATAATAGATTTTTCATAAGAGCTATTATACTCCTTCTCCCCCCTTTTTTGTTTTTGAAAAATAAAAAATGATTCACTAGATGAGAGGAAGTCAGACTTCTACTAGATTACTCGCAAGGCAATTAATCATTTCTCCAAAGATTGTAGCGTCGAAGGTAACTGCCAAGAGGTCTGTAGGTAAAAAGAGCTAAATGGAATATGATTATGTTCAGAAGGTTTTACTCAAAAAGGTTCTAGGTTAAAGTTAAAAGGTAAGTAAGTCAAGTGTTAAAGTTTTTACTAGAGATATATATGGTCCCAAGTAGTGGAATATAATTAACGACATGAAGGTCATATCCATAAGTTCTGACTAAAAGATAAAAAAAGCCAAAGGATTTATTCAGAAGGTATGCTTCTGAGTATCTAACTAAGGAGTCAAAACTCATATGGTATGTTTCAATGTTTTGGTTGAAGGGTCGAAAGATATGGTTCTGGAGACTCTAACTAATGAGTCAAAAGGCAGGGCTCTGACTGAGGAGTCATAAGGTATGATTCGCGGTCATGACTAAAGGGTCAGAAGGTGTAATTCGAAGATCCGGCTGAAGAGTCAGAAGGTATAGGTTAAGGTTTTGACTAAGGGTCAAAAGGTATAGGCCGGCATTCTAACTAAGGGGTCAGATGGTACA
Organism: Centrapalus pauciflorus; assembly: GCA_020465985.1. NCBI lineage: Eukaryota > Viridiplantae > Streptophyta > Magnoliopsida > Asterales > Asteraceae > Centrapalus > Centrapalus pauciflorus. The sequence goes on from JAANYP010006643.1 coordinate 120,468, forward strand.
GGTCGGAGTTTTGACTAAGGGGTCAGAAGGTGTTGGTCGGAGTTCTGACTAAGGGATCAGAAGGTATATGTTGAGTTTCTGACTACAGGGTTTGACGGAGGGGTCAGGAGGTGTTGGGCGGCATACTGACTAAGGGGTTAGAAGGTGCTGGCCAGTGGCTGACTAAGGTGCTGTCCGGAGTCTGACTACAGGGTCTGACGGAGGAGTCAGGAAGATGTTGCAAGAAGGTTATGATATGAAAACATAATTAGAAATTAAGGAACAGAGGTCAAGAGATTCTGATTAGAATATCATTCAAACATGGAAGTCAGAAGACTTTGATTACAAGTAAGAAACTTTGTTTTTTGGTTATCAGACTTCAGGGTCATAAGTCAGAGTGTTGTCCTACATCTCTTTGACTGGAGTGTGAGGTGAAATCCTCTATCCCTTTTAGATTTACAACTTTAACATTTAGTGGTCTCTTCATCACTTTGTTTTTGTAAAAGACATCACCGTCCATGATGTACTAAAGAGAGTAAAGAGAAATCTTTTGTTCATTTCCATCTTATGTAAAAATATCTAGTTTGTCACTTTTCAAATAAACTATTATCTCTTTTTCTTTTATTTTTATATTTTTCTTTAATAGAAAACATATCTAAGATGAGTCATTCACACTTGGAAGGCGAAAGCCACTCGGAAGTCTGACTTCCGGACTTCCGACTCACTAAATTATTGTCAAAATTCATAATATAGATCTGGAACCATAAATTATTGCTATTATATCTTATTTTCAGATTAACAAAAAGATCAATCGCTGAATAAGTTCAACAATAAATAGGTGGTTTAACACTTTCACAACCATATAGAGATTTAATAGACACGAATAGGTAAGAGAGTGGAATAAACAATAAAACCTGGATACCAAGTGGAGATGGAAGAAATCATGGAACATGATAGTTTGTTGTGTCCAAGGCTCCAACATGCATGGTTAGAAAGGTTCTTACCGATAGGCTCTGACTTACAACTTTAGGCTATGTTGTAGAGTTTAGCCATTCAGTTTTCCAGCATTATACAATTTTCTCAGAGTGTACATCAACAACAGGTTTGAGAAATTACCAAATCAAAAACAAAGAAGTAAGAGCGACCGATGGCTATGCCGGTCCCACGGATGGCGCCATTTGTTTGAACGGTATTTTCCCTTTGCTATATACACCTTGAGATATCTTCAAATACGATCATCCATCTTTAATATAACAATCTGAGAGCCAAATAAAGAAGAAAGGTCAACGTACCATGCAGGGGAAGCCCCTGCGTGGCACCTCCGACGCTCAAGTCAGACAGAGTTCCGAGTAACGTTGCAGAAAGAGAGAAAGTAATTTAGGGTTTTAAGGAGGAGAAAGATAATACCTGAGTGTAAGGATCAACTCATTATTTATAAGGTCTTTACCTTGTCGTTTTTCATAAAGGAATCTTGGCCTCTACCTGCGCTACTCGGAGAGGTCAGGTCTGCAACCAATCAGAGGGCTCCCTTTATGCTGCAACTCTGACTCTGTCTTTTGTCTTTTGCAGGTGCTGTTTGTAATGGTCAGAGGGAACAAAAACTCCCCCCCTCCTCATGTCAATCAATATCAAGATGCGTCTTAGTGGGTGATTTACACACACAAACAGAAAAAGAATAATAAACCATATGGTCGGGCTATTGTTAGGTCGCTCCCAATCCTTCAGCTTATTCGACGACTACTTTGTGTGGTCTAGGAGGCTACATGCATGTAAGGATTCCACCCGGAATTGTTACAAGGTTACTAATATTCTCATGAGCTAGATTGGATTTCAAAATATTGCTTAGTAGAGATTGTTAAGCAAAGAGGACTTTTATATATGACTATATTAACTCTTGTATTCTCACAAGCAAGTGTAGAATATGTGTTTTTATTTATGCTTCTTAAGTGGTCAGAAGAGTGCTAATTGGCTGCTGGACCCTAGTATGCATTTCTAGAGTTGTGGTGGACTTTCGCTACCCTGGTAGTTACTATTTTATGTGGTTGTTATTACTTCGGGATTTCCATGACTTACGTATTGTAAATTAAAATTATAAATTTATGTTGGCATGATATGTCTGGAAATAGTTAGCTTATTATATTATATATTGCTAGTTAATAATTTGTTACAAAGAAGCTTACATGGATAGTCATTAAAGAGAATTCTTGCACTCTTTTGGTCCTAACTCTATTTGACCGTTTGACTTTTAAAAAGACCATTTTTCCTTTTCCATAAGTTACACTTTTGGTCATTCAAATCACCATCATCGTCTTCATCGTTGCCATCGTTGTCGTCAATGCTAGAATATGTGGAAACCCTTGAAGGGTATTGCATTCATCTCATTAGTATAAATAGAGTACATATTTACAGAGGACACCCCTACACTATACATTATTTAACACACCCCCCTCAGTCGCAGCTGGAGGAGGACTAATGCTAAGACTGGACTTAAATTGTAAAAATAGCTGTGTAGGAAGACCTTTAGTAAATATATCTGCTAACTGATGAGAGGAGGGCACATGCGACACACGCACTTGCCCCAAAGCAACACGTTCTCTTACAAAGTGTAAGTCAATTTCCACATGTTTGGTTCGTTGATGATGTACTGGGTTATTAGCTAGATACATGGCACTTACATTATCACAAAAAACAACTGTGGCACGTGAAAGAGGTAGATGTAACTCAATCAAAAGATTACGAAGCCAGGCAGATTCGGCAACAACGTTAGCAATACCACGATATTCAGCTTCCGCACTAGAACGGGACACAACATGTTGGCGTTTAGAAGACCAAGAAACAAGGTTGTCACCTAGGAAAATGCAGAACCCAGAAGTGGACCGGCGTGTTTCAGGACAGCCGGCCCAATCGGCATCAGTGTAACAGACCAAACGATTTACGGAGGATGGACGGAGAAAAAGCCCATGAGTGATAGTACCCTTCACATAACGAAGAATGCGTTTGAGAGCATTCATATGTGGTTGGCGAGGATCATGCATATACAGGCATACTTGTTGTACAGCATATGCGATTTCCGGACGAGTTATCGTGAGGTACTGCAAAGCACCTGCAAGACTGCGATAAAGAGTCGGATCATCGACTGGTTTGCCAGAGGAGGGAAGTTTGGACTTAGTCTCAGCTGGTGATGAGCAGGGATGACAAGTATCCATGCCAGCACGGGAGATGATTTCTTGGGCAAAAACTGATTGAGACAGAAAAAGGCCCGAAGAAGAGCGTATGGCGGAGACCCCTAGAAAGAAGGAGAGAGCACCAAGATCAGTCATTTTGAACTCAGATGACAGACGAGAGATGACATGGTTGACCAGAGATTGGGAGGAGGCCGTCAGAATAATGTCATCGACATAGAGTAGAAGATAGATTGTGTCACGACCGTGGTGGTAGACGAAGAGGGAGCTGTCAGATTTACTTGAATGGAAACCGAGAGAAGTAATGAAGACAGCAAAGCGATGAAACCAAGCACGAGGAGCCTGTTTGAGACCGTAGAGGGCTTTTCGAAGACGACAGACATGCTGTGGGAAGGAAGAATGAACATAGCCAGGGGGTTGTTTCATATAGACTTCCTCCGATAATTCACCATTGAGAAAAGCATTTTTAACATCAAGCTGATGAATCGGCCAGTTTAGGGAGAGGGAAATGCTTAGTACCATTCTGACAGTAACTGGTTTGACAACAGGGCTGAAAGTTTCGTCATAGTCAAAACCAGGCATTTGAGAAAAGCCTTGAGCCACCAGACGGCCCTTGTAGCGCTCAAGGCGACCCTGACTATCGAATTTATGGCGATATAACCAACGACACCCAACAATGTTGACTTTGGGAGGAGGGGGAACAAGATCCCACGTATGATTGGAGAGAAGGGCAGACATTTCAGCGTCCATGGCTGCCTTCCAATTGGGATCACGAATTGCCTGAGCAGAGGACTTGGGAATTGGGGAAAGAGATTCAACAGCTGACAGATTCAAAATTTGGCGAGGTTTGAGACTGCCAGTACGCGATCGGGTCGTCATGGGATGGGTGGATGTAGGAGCCGGAGGTGGTGAAGAAGTGACAGCTTCAGGTTGAAGTGATTCCGAAGACCTGTGCGAAGAGTGAGGTTCGACAGACGAGTGAGGTGGGTCATCGGCTGTAGGAGCATCACTAGAGGGAATGAGCGAGTCACTCGAGGTGGGTTCAGTAGAAGAATTATCTGAGGGAGTGGTGGATGCAATAGGGTCGTTAGGCATCACAGTGGATGTGGTGTCGTCGTCAATGAAAGCATCATACGCAGAGGGAGAGGGTGGGACATTGAACGAAGGATACGGAAAATGATCTTCATCAAAGATCACATGACGGGAGATAAGAATACGGTGAGTGACTAGGTCATAGCATCGATGACCCCGATGACAAGGGGAAGGCCCGAGGTAGACACAAGCAGTAGAGCGAGGAGAAAGCTTGTTTGGGGCTGTAGAAGAGAGATTTGGATAGCAGAGGCAACCAAATACACGCAAGTGTGTAAATACCGGGAACGTGCCGTACAAGATCTCACAGGGAGTTTTGGAGTCCAGAGTAGTAGTGGGAAGAATGTTCAGGAGATGAACAGACATGTTGAGAGCTTCGACCCAGAATTTTGGTGGAAGAGAGGCTTGAAACAGAAGAGTACGGAGCACATTGTTGATTGTGCGAATGGCTCGTTCAGCTTTGCCATTTTGTTGTGACGTGTATGGACAAGAAAAGCGAACTTTAATGCCATGGTTTTGAAAAAGCTCAAGTAATTTACTATTATTGAATTCACGTCCATTATCACACTGAAAAGATTGTATATCTGTTTTAAACTGATTTACAACATAAGCGCGAAAGGTAGTAAATACTTGGAAAACATCAGATTTTACACGCAATGGAAATACCCATAAAAAATGAGAATAATCATCCAAAAACAGAATATAATATTTAAAACCACTCAAACTGGAAATAGGAGATGTCCACAAATTGGAATGAACCAGTTCAAAAATACGTGAAGTCTTAGTTGTCGACTTTGAAAAAGACAAACGACAATGTTTACCCAATTGACAAGCGTGACACGTAGGTAACATTGCATTGGAACAGGAAATAAATTTACGAGAACGTAAAAAATTAAATGTAGAGCTGCCCGGATGACCAAGACGACGATGTCATACATCAGGAGAGAGGGAGACCATAGCAGTGGCAGAGGACACAGAAGGCGGAGAAGGCTCGAGGACAGGGTAGAGATCACCAGTACTGTCAGAGCGATGAAGAAGGCGCCCTGTATCAAGATCCTTTATGGAGAAACCAAAAGGATCAAATTCAATAGAAACCCAGTTATCAAGAGTGATCTTACGCACAGAAATGAGATTCTTAACCATTTGATCAGAAACAAGTACATTTTTCAGTGCCAATTTATTTTGTGATAATGGAAGAAATGTATCACCAATGTAAGAAACCGGAAGTAAAGCACCATTACCAACCATGATTACTTTTGACTTACCACAAGGTTTAAGAGAAAGTAGATTACCTTGGTTGAATGACATGTGGGAGCTTGCACCAGTGTCCATATAATAGTTATTGTCCTGATGCTGTTGTGGCGGCTGGGCAGACATTGAACTGAAGCGAGCTGCTAGATCTGTGAACTGAGACAAAGCTGCATTGGCAGGAGAAACTGGAGGAGGCGCAGCATAGAGTGCCGATGGAGTGTGAGTCCCGGGATGACCTGGTGTGGAAGGCACCTGCGGACGATAGTTACCTCCAAACTGAGAAGCCTGAGATTGCTGATGTAATGCATTCTGAAGAAGCTGCAGAAGTTGATTGTTGAAAACCGGTGGGGCACTGGATTGACCTGCATCACGAGAATAGCCTGTACCAGAAGTAGTGCTGTTAAAAGACCCCCCTCCCGCGTTACCCTTAGATGAAACTCGTCCCGTGTTTCTGTTTCCCCGATTATTTTTATTTTTCCCTTTGCCATTATTATTATTACTAGACGAGGAATATAGGGCAGTGGTAAGGGAAGGTGAGGGTTCAAGGGTAGGTTCGGGTTGGTCTTCACGTGACTCATGCAACAGTAACATGTTTTTGGCTTCAAGGAAAGAGGGAAAAGGTTTGGTATGTGTGATGACATCAATTAGACTTTGATAGGATGATGGTAAATTCTGTAGAATTTGTAAGACAAGGTCCTGATCAGTTATTTTGGTGTCAACATCAGCAAGGGAGTCAGCAATATCTTTTAATGTGTGACAGTAATCAGTAATGGAAAGAGCACCCTTTTTGGTGTTTCGGAAGAGGGTTTGAAGTTGAAGACTACGGGATAATTTATTATTTAAAAAATGAGCATCCAAGGCTTCCCAAAGATCGTGTGCAGTGCAATTATCTTTTGTGATTAGATTAAGAAGATTGGGTTCACAAGTGGAGTAAAACCAGGATTTAATACGAGAGTCAATAGCCTCCCAATCCTCATCATCAACATTTTGTGGTTGAGATTTTCCAGTAATGTGACCCATGACCTTTGCCCCTTTACACACATCAGTAAAAATACGACGCCATAATTTATAGCGAGACCCATCAGTTGTTAACTTGAAACTGAACTGAGGGTAGACATTACCGATAGCAAAAACAAGTTGGGAAGCGGTAGGGTTGGTAGGTGATGGATTATTTCCCGTCATATCTAATAATAATGATGTATGCGTGAAAATAAAATTAACGGGAAAAGTAAAAAACAAGAACGAGCTCACCGAGTAATTTGGGAGACGGCGGCAGCAAGTTTTTGCGGCGGCAGCTCTCTAGCGATGAACCGAGACAGCGACAATATCAGGTTGCACAAAGTAGCACCAAATAATAATATTATATATTGAATAATATATAATAATATTATCAGCCTAAGGTAGCAGTGCATGTGTTCCTAGTTACCACACCAACTCTTCAATTCATTAATTCCAGAAGTTGAAACCAGAAACCAATTCCAGAGACCAAAAAAAAAAAAAAGGCGACAGCGACCAAATAGAAAAACAGAACCAAGAGATACCGCAGACCAAAAACCAGAAACCAGGACCACGGTCACCGCAAACCAGAGCAGACCAGAAAACCAGAACAACGGCGGCGCAGTGGGTCTGTGAAGGCGGCGCAGTGGAGAGCAGCGACGGCGCGATGGAGAGCAGCAGCGGCGCACAGGCGGTTCAGCAGCGGTTGTGGAGATCGGCGCACCAGAGAAGAAACAGGCAGCGGCTAGGGTTTTGTTGCTTGGCGGCGGCGGTGTGACAGCCGAGGTCCAAGGGAAGGGAGATGGTGGCGGAAGCAATACCGGCGGCAAATAGGGGCGGCCGGCGGCGGCAGGAGGGCGGCCGGAGGTCACTTAGACCGGAAAAAAATAACCCTAATGTTGAGGGTTAGGGTTAGGCTTGATACCATGCTAAAATATGTGGAAACCCTTGAAGGGTATTGCATTCATCTCATTAGTATAAATAGAGTACATATTTACAGAGGACACCCCTACACTATACATTATTTAACAGTCAACATCAATCATTATTATTGAGCAAAAGTGTAATCTATTAAAACGGTAAAACGGTGCTTTTTAAAGTCAAACATTGATTAGGTGAAATGAGCTCAAGGATCAAAAGAGTGTAAAATTTTTTTAGAAACTATGTATGTAATAAAATTCTTTGAGTGACCAAAAATATAATAACCTATATTCCATAGGGATCATTTATAAAACTTAGTGCTCGTTTGTTTTTTAAGTGATTAAACGTCTAGTGTCTTATTACATCTGTTTAATAAAGAGATGATGTTAAATTTTTTATTGACCAAATTAAATATCAGAGACAATTAAGATATTATACATTAATCAAACAAGGCCTTAGTAAAAAAATGATAAAATGTACTGGATGATGATTGGCAAACTGAGAAATTTTACATGAGGTCTTTTAATACTAGTTATGTTGGGTACTAACTTTATCTTGTTTAACAGTTACAGTTTCTCAAAAGGATTTCATACTAAATAGTTAATTAGAGACAACTTGTCGGGTGGAGTATGCCGGATGCAGTTCCAGAAGCGTAGGCACACGACGACACCACGGATTGATCCCCAAGATTATAGTTAAGGTTGACGTCTTGTAGTCGTATTCCCGTGCATGGACTTCCCTGAATACAATCCAGTTTCACGGCTACTTGGCTGGCTGATGTTCCATGTATGTCGACAAACTCCACATCCCTAATCCTCACTCCTGATGCCTGATCATCATGAGGGCAATTACCCCCATTCGGGCAGTAATTTTGCTCAATGATAATGGGATTTTGCACATTAACCATGGTCACGTGCTGGAAAAAAACTCCTGTTACAAATCCATGGCTAGGCCTTGCCCATGTCTTTATTCTCACACCATTCTGAGTTCCTCTAAATGTTGCCATTTTCACTGTTATGTTTTGGACACCAGGTTCTTCCAATTCCCACCCTAGACTTCCTATGCTGTAGTACACAAAAACAGGTAAATCATGCATTAGCTATAAACTGATTAGTTTAATAAATTAATAAAAACTGAAAAAAAAACTTCTTTTTACAGTTCTATTGATTTATTTATTTATTCATGACCATTTAATCATTATATTAATATTTTCTTATAAAAACAGTAAAATTCATTACCTGCAAACGATTGACCACCTTAAAAAAATGTTAGTGACATTTAGTTGAAGGCTTATCATTAAAAAAACAATCATAATCATGTTTTTAGTATTTTATCAATCTGGTGCGTAGGTATTTTTTATCATACTAAACCCCTTATAGAGAATAATTATAATATTTTGATTTTTTTAATTGAGAAATAAATTCTCTAGGAATGATGAAAATGTGATGGTCCTTTTTTCAACATAAATTTCATAGTTTCACTAAGGAAAATGTAAAGTGATGACTAAAACTGGTAAAACCAAAAAAAAAGAAAAAAAAAAAGCAATGTTTGTGACCAAACTCATTGATAACTGGAAAACATGATGATTGTTTTCAGTATAAACCACTTATTATATGATTCAGTAATACATATATGTATGTGTATATACCTTATGCCATGACCAGGGCCACATGCCACCCCCTGTATCCAGAGATTCGCATTGCCAGGACCTATTGAGATACAATCATCTCCTGTTCCAATCTTAGAATTCAAGATGGTGACACCCGTCGACGATATTAAATGAATGCCATCGGTGTTGGGACTAACACCTGATGCAGAAATGCTCACTCCTTGAAGCCTGGCATTTATGCATGCATCTATCAAAATGTGGAACATTTGGCTGTTTACTGATTTCAATCCACTTATTACAATGTTCTTCGAATTGTAGAACCCCAGTGTCTGTATATATACCACCAAATCATTTAGTCTTTAACATTCTTGATTTTTATAAACTCTCCAATATATTGAACCTTGTTAATGTGAGAATTAAAATAAAAGGGTTAAGAAATAACGATCTACTTTGGTAACATTCATCATTAAATAAACTTAATTTAAGTCTTTTTTAACCCATAGGATTAACTTAGCGGTTGAGCCTTAAGATCCGGTATAAGTTCGACTCACACAAACTTCAACTCTGTAAGGTTACTTTGTCTTTCAAAAAAAAATTGTAATTGTTTCTAAATTATAAATAGTAACTAGCTAACTACTTACCTATATGACATGTTAATTATTAGATGATATGAATATAATTTAGCAAAGTCATTCATGTAGTAAAACTAGCTAATCATTGATTAACCATTTCTGTCTAAGAAATAATTAAGGGATTACTTCAAGTTAATTTTTTGACAGTGATACCTTTTTCAAATTGTATTTCACATCATTATAAATTGACAAGTTATTAAAAGTATATATGTTTTTCTAGTTGTGAGTGAGGGCGGTCCTGATTATATTCGTGCCTAGGACAAGATAGAAGAAAATGTTTTTAAAAATGTAACATACAATTTTTTTAAATGGATTTGACCAAGATAGAAAAATATGTCTTTTTAACGATACAACATACTATTTTAAAGGGTTTTCTTTCATTTACAGGGCTGAAAAATTTTTAAAAATACATGTGCATGTGGGCCTAATATGATGCCCTGGGTGGTAGCCCATGTGCCCCCCTCCGGGCCGGCGCGCTCCGTTGTGACTAATTTAGAAGTAGATTGCTATATCTATAAGACTTGAAGTAGTTTGCTGCAATAATATATTTTAGTAAAATAGGTTGTTATTTCTCTCAGATAACCCAAGTAAAAACATGTGATATCGATGCATGAAGTCGGAAATGTAACATGCACGCATGTATGTACGTACCGTAGCTCCTTTTGGGCAGCTTTGGCCAGAGGTTTTGCATGACCAAAGAGAAGAACCTTTGGCGTCAAGCGTACCACCGGAAATCGTGACATGGTTTACTCTATGAAATCTAATCCAATCACCGGAATTGGCAATTGCATTGTAATTAGAAGGAGCGACAAGGGTACCGTAAATGCGCATGGTGATTGCACTGCTCGAGCATCTTTCGCCTCCGAAAGTAATAGCTGTTGCAAGCAGGTAGGTGCCTCTCGGGACATAGATCGTGGCTGACTTGGTCGAGGCACACGCTGCAGACCATGCGCTGATAAAGGCTTTCGTGGAGTCCGTGTAGCCGTCTCCTTTCGCTCCAAAACTAGTCACATTGTATGTAACCTTCGATGCTGCCGATGACACAACTAAAATCATGACTACGAAAACAATTTTCATGTTATCTTTATTATGTACGTATACATGTGTGTGTATGTATATATATCGTGTAAAAGCAATACAAAATGGGGTAAATGATATGGTAATTTGTGTAGTTGGAAGATCGTGCATAGTTTATATGATTAATGTTTAATCATAATGCATGTGATACATGATAATTATGTAAAAGATAAGCCATGTGACCTTATATTTAAATAATATTTCGAATATTTAATTGTAGGTCAAAACTTCCCAAATCATTTGTGACGTCAACGACGGAATGTTGTATATTTGATTCTTTTATATACCGGAAAAAACATGCATTTATGGCCCCTTTAACCAAGGAACTGAGCCTTTGTTAAGTTTCGAGCCCAAACAAAGTCGTTCTCGAGTGCAAAACATATAAGAGTCGAGTCTAATATATGGCTTAATTATAAAAACCATATTTTGTTAGGATATTAATTTATGTATTATTACCTTGATCCTTAGGGATTAATGTAATCACTACTACAAAATGTGGCTATTGCGACGGAAATTTGCGACGGAAAGTATCCATCACAAAAATTGATAGATTTGCGACGGATTTGCGTCCTATTAGCGACTGCAAGAAATATTTTGCGAACGTCAAAATCCGTCGCAAAAAATATTAAACTGCGACCGATGAGCGATAGATTTGAGAGAAAAAATAGTTCATCACAAATTCTATCACCAGTCCGACGAAAAATATTATTAATAGAAAAAATAAAAAAATTGTTTATTCACATCTGTCGCAAATCTGACACAAAATCACCGACGTAAATTTGTCGCAAAGTTGCCGACGTAAATCCGTCGTAAATCTATCGCAAATTGTTAAATTTTGCGTGATTTTTTATTATAGTCGGTTTTTTTAAAAAATAAAAAGTTTGGGTCCGTCGCATTTGCGACAGAATTTTGTTTCTTTTGGTTTTTTTCGGGTTAAAAAAACCTAAAAGAACGAGTAAGAATATCGATTATGTAATTAAATACATAAAACTTGATTTTTGAATAAGTATCTGTCCACGTGCCTATATATATGTTCGTGTACATTTGTATTTGGTTTATATACGTTACAAAGTTTACAATTCGTTGTTAATGAAAAAACATGTATACAAGTTCTCGTATTTTTATTTTTAAAATTTTTTATGCATTTAATAATGTATATATTAGTGTCTGGTAGTGAGTACGCGTGATGTTTTATGATAGTCGATTTTTTTAAAAAATAATAAGTTTAGGTCCGTCGCAAATCTATCGCAAATTATTAAATTTTCCAACGGATTTGCGACAGAATTTTGTTTCTTTTCGTTTTTTCGGGTTAAAAAGCCTAGAAGAACGAATAAGAATATCGATTATGTAATTAAATACATAAAACTTGATTTTGAATAAGTAATCGTTTTATACACGTGCCTATACATACGTTCGTGTACATTTGTATTTGTTTTATATACGTTACAAAATTTATGATTCATTGTTAAAGAAGAAACACGTATACGAGTTCTCGTATTTTTATTTTAAAATTTTTTATGCATTTAATAATGCATATATTAGTGTGTGGTAGTGAGTACGCATAAGTTTTTTTTGATAATTAATTTTTTTTAAAAATTAATAAGTTTAGATCCGTCGCAAATCTATCACAAATTGTTAAATTTTGCTAGGGATTTGAGACGGAATTTTGTTTCCTTTCGTTTTTTTAGGTTAAAAAGCCTAAAAAACGAGTAAGAATATCGATTATGTAATTAAGTACATAAAACATGATTTTGAATAAGTATTCGTTTCATACACGTGTCTATACATACGTTCGTGTATATTTGTATTTGTTTTATAGGGTTGTATGCCAAAAATAGCAACAACTTTTTGTATTTTTACCGTTTATACCAACATTATTTATTTTTTACCATTAATAGCAACAACTTTTGTATTTTTTACCGATTATACCAACTTTTGACCTGGAAACCTGCTATAGCAGGTTACCATCCATTAATACCAACAATTTTTATCTTTTTACCAATAATAGCAACAACGTTTTACATATTTACCAATAATAGCAACGACTTTTAACTTTTTACCAATAATAAAAACATATCAAATTAAATTTTCCTTTATCATTAATTAATCATTACTTTAAAGAAACTAAATTTATGAAAATCGAAATACAATCAAATAAGTTCATAATCCATTTTTTTGTTTAAATTTTGTTAGAGATAAATCAAATGCAATGTGTGCCTATAAAAAAAATATAAAAAATATATTTTCTATAGACATTAAAAAATGAAGATTATTTTGAACGTAATCTGATTTTCATAAATTTAAATCATATATAATCTTCCATAAAATAAAGGGATGTATAATATTACCATTATATTTATCAAATAAATAAAAGACTAATTATCCATAATTAGATCATAGTTATTTATTATTATTATTCATTTATTTATCACATAAATAAATAATGGAAATGTTGTTGTAATAAGTATCTAAAAATAATACAAATATAGCATAATGTGTTCATTATATTTCTGTCACATCTTATACCAAATTAATTGAGTTTCACATTGTCATGCTACACTTAAATGGTCGTCCATATCATACCCTTATAAAGCTATGCATGAAAATATGACATATCAAAATTAGGAGTGTGCAAAAAAACCAAAAACCAATCTGAAACCAAAAAAACCAAAAAATCGGAACCAAAAAACCAAACCGTTTGGACTTTAAATTTTCAAAAACCAAAAATTTCGGAGGTCAAAATAAACCGGAAAAAACCAAACCGAACTGAAGTTTTATTATTTTAAAATTTATAAATACTCTTCATTCGTTACATTTTGGGAAAATGACATCAAATAGTTCTGAACTTTCGACTTTGTACACATTTATGTAGTGAACTTTTTTTTGTGCACATTTGGTAGTCAAAGTTTCAAAATTGTTCCAATTTGGTAGTTGGCGTACCTTTTAGCCGGTTGCTTCCGGTTTCGATGCCTACGTGGACAATTTTTTAATGATGTGGCTACCCGTTTTTATATTATACCCGGTTTTTCTACGTGGCAACCCGTTTTTTAAAATCACCCGGGTTTATAACCGGGTTTTTAAAAAAACGACGTTATAAACCCGGGTGATTTCTTAATTTCATACGACGTTATAAACCCGGGTGATTTGAAAAAACGGGTTGCCACGTGGATAAAACCGGTTATAATATAAAAAAGGTAGCTACGTCATCAAAAAATTGTCCATGTAGACATCGAAACCGGAAGCAACCGGTTAAAAGGTACGCCAACTACCAAATTGGAACAATTTTGAAACTTTGACTACCAAATGTGCACAAAAAAAAGTTCACTACATAAATGTGTACAAAGTCGAAAGTTCAGAGCTATTTGATGTCATTTTCCATTACATTTTTTCATAAGTTTTTTATTGAAAGTTTAAACTTTTCACTGTCTAAATTTCATATGAGACTAAAACTCACTTTGAATATTATGATGATTATTATTGTTGTATTATTATTGCATTTGTATGTTGCAATGGTTTTAAATGATAAAATGATTTAATGTCTAAATCTTGTTTGTGAAAGAATGCATTATGTGTTATATACTTTGATTTTATGTATCCATATATATGTTTATTCCTATATATATATATATATATATATATATATATATATATATATATATATATATATATATATATATATATATAGACTAAAGATCTTTTGTGAACATTTTATTCGTTGTGAACATTGTGAACAACCAAAAAATAGTTTTGAATCTTATGAATCTTGTTGAAAATACTACCAAACCCTTCTATTAACCTATAAATCTTATTGGATCCTATGGATTTTATTGAATCCTATGAATTTGTCGAATCTTAAGAATCTTGTTGAATCTTATGAATCTTGTTGAATCTTATGCATCTTGTTATAAAAACTACTATGAACCTTTTGAATGTTCTGAATCTTGTTGTAGACACTTCTATGAACCTTTTGAATCATATGAATCATGTTACAAACACTTTTTGATATAAATGAATGATTATATGTATTTTTTTATTTGTTCACAACGAATAACTTGTTCACAATGGATCTTATATATATATATATATATATATATATATATATATATATATATATATATATATATATATATATATATATATATATATATATATATATATATGGTTGGGATCATTGCAGAACCTTAATTTAGTGCAGAACCATAGAACCAATCTAAACCATTAGATTATAATATAACACTAGGGATAAGATGGTAATTATACAATTAACATTGAATTAATAGCAGCCTACCAAGTTTGACTGTCCACTTTGACTTTTTTTACTCTTTTAATATATAATGGACATGCAGTGTTACATCGACGTTAAATATACGATATGAAAGTGTTCATTCGACATCGAGTGGTCGTATGGGTAAAAAAATTTACGAAAAATAAACACGTAAATTTTTTTTTCATAAAAATATATTCATGATCGTTCTCGTTAAATCCACCAACTTTGACTACTAATTATGACTATTATTTATCTACGTATATGCAGTGTTGCATCGATGTTAAATATCGAATGATCTCACCATGATATATTGCATCGTGGTCTGGGTAGAATTTTTTTTACAAAAAATAAAAAAATATATATCATAACCGTTCTCGTTAAATCCACCAACTTTGACTACTAATTGTGACTATTATTTTGGCTCTGTTAGTAATGAACGTATATGCAATGTTGCATTGACGTTAAATATACGATATCAAAGTGTTCATTCGATATCGAATGATCTCACGATCTCACCATGATATATTGCATCGTGGTCTGGGTAAAATTTTTTTTACGAAAAATAAAAAATATATATCATAACCGTTCTCGTTAAATCCACCAACTTTGACTACTAATTGTGACTATTATTTTAGCTCTGTTAATAATGAGCGTATATGCAGTGTTGCATTGACGTTAAATATACGATATCAAAGTGTTCATTCGATATCGAATGATCTCATTATCTCACCATGATATAGTTGCATCGTGGTCTGGGTAATTTTTTTTTTTACGAAAAATAAACACGTAAAATTTTTTTGAAAAAAATATATCAGACCGGTCTCGTTTTAAAGAGTATAAAATTCTCGTTTTTATGGTATAATTTTTTTGATTTAAAAATTAATAATATTAAATGTTATTTTAATTTAAAGAAAAAAGATATTTTATTTTGCTAATGTCAATCTTTTTGCTATTTCCAATCTTTTCCTTTTTTACCCCTCCAAGAATTAAAATATCACTATTACCATCTTTTTTTCACTAATTCCAAACTTAACTCTTTTAATCAAGACCATTAGATTATTCTAATCTATGGACGATATTGGTTCTTCGTTCTACACTAAATTTAGGTTCTGCAAATGATCCCGTCTATATATATATATATATATATATATATATATATATATATATATATATATATATATATATATATATATATATATATATATGTGTGTGTGTGTGTGTGTGTGTGTGTGTGTGTGTGTGTGTGTGTGTGGTTTTTGGTTTTAGAAAGAAATACTTGAAATTGAAAACCATGACAAAGAAAAACCGAAACCAAACTGATACCGAAATAAAAACCAAAAATCAAATCGCTTAAATCCAAACCGAACGGTTTCTTGAATATAGAAACTGATGTTTCGGTTTGGTTTTTGGTTTTTGCCAAAAACCGATCCATGCTCACCCCTAATCAAAATCATCTTCATTTTTTAATGTCTATAGAAAACATATTTTTTATACTTTTATAGGCGCACATTGCATCTAACAAAATTTAAACAAAAAAATGGATTATGAACTTATTTGATTGCGTTTCGATTTTCATAAATTTAGTTTCTTTAAAGTAATGATTAGTTGATGATAAAGAAAAATTTAATTTGATATGTTTTTTATTATTGGTAAAAAGTTAAAAGTCGTTGCTATTATTGGTAAAAATATAAAACGTTGTTGCTATTATTGGTAAAAAGATAAAAATTGTTGGTATTAATGGTGGTAACCTGCTATAGCTATAGCAGGTTTCTAGGTCAAAAGTTGGTATAATCGGTAAAAAATACAAAAGTTGTTGCTATTAATGATAAAAAATAAATAATGTGGGTATAAACGGTAAAATTACAAAAAGTTGTTGCTATTTTTGGCATATAACCCAATATACGTTACAAAGTTTATGATTCGTTGCTAATGAAGAAACACGTATACAAGTTCTCGTATTTGTAATTTTAAAATTTATATGCATTTAATAATGCATATATTAGTGTGTGCACTACTAAAACTGGAGTATCAGCGAAAATCCGCCGCTGATACCCATTTGCGACAGATTTATGACAGAATGAGCTGTCGGAAAAAAGCTTGTCGCTGATTGAAAAACTACGACAGATTAGCGACGGAAAGTCAACAGCAACGGATTTGCGACAGATTAGAGACAGATAATTAGCAACAGATTAACGACGGATATAGATTAATGACAGAAATTTAGCGACAGATTTGTGACGGATTTATTGATGCATATTTTGCTACAGATTAGCGACGATTATATTTTCGCGACAGAAACGTCGTCACTAATCCGTCACTAAAATATCAAGGAGAATAATTAAAAACCATCGCAAATCTGTCGCTAAATTTATGATTTTTCAATAACCTTTTTCCTGTTTTTCGAACTCAATACCTGTCATATTCTTTTAATTTTTAATACACAATAAAATCTACAAAAGTTGTTATTCCAACATTCATTAATATAATAATGTTGTTCAAAACGTGCACATCAACATACGAATGTTGATCAAAAATTGCACATCGTTGTTAGCCTTCTATCAAAAGTTGTTAGCTTTCTATCGGAAGGTTTAAAAAGATCTAGGTTAAACTATAAATTAGTTACATAAACATATATAAGACATGTGATATGGAAATTCGATTGATCAACTGCGCCAACATGTCTTCTTTCCATTTTGCCATTTCATCATGCATCCTTTTATCCACTTCATTGATTTGTGATTTTAATGCTTCCTCTCGTTCTTTTGCAAATCTCCTTTCTTCTTCGGGTTCTTCTCTAGCAATTCGCCTTTCTTTTCTTACCAATGTTCTTTCCTCTTCTAACTGTTGAGTCAACCGTTGTACCTTACAACAAAGTTTATATATATGTAAATATCTAACTCACATATTCACACTAACTCACATATTCACACTTTATAGTTATAAAATTCTTAAAACTTAAAGAATAATGAAAACCAATAGTATTGTATACACCAAAATAAACAACATATACTTAAATGAATATATACTAACCTACGTTTATACTACAAAACCAATATTAACGACTTACTTCGCATGCTTTAATTCTATACTAATAATACAATCAAATTTTATGTTAAAACTAACCATTGTAAAATATTTAATCACAATAGCCTAATACAATCATATATTATGCTAAAATCATAATGTCACTTATGACCAAATAATGTCACTTATAATACAATCAACACGTTTATATTTATATTGATTCATGACCCAATAATGTCACTTATGACCCATTTAGAGAATCAAACGTGAAACAAATAAAACCAATAACAATGTCAACTTACTTTCTAAAATAAACATTAGCAACCTACTTTATCACAAAAACCATAAAACCATAAATACAAACTTAATTTGCAATTTGCACTAAACTCAATAATTTATCAAAAAAAATCTACAACTAGTTAAAAACCTAATTAATAACTATATATGAAAAGTAATAGAATCAGCAACATAGTTCCACAATTAACCCTCGATAGAAAACCCATAAAATTTTTTAAATATTCAACATGATGACCTACAAAAACACATTAATAATCATGACGTTCGAATAACATTGGTTACGCCTAT
This sequence comes from Centrapalus pauciflorus, assembly GCA_020465985.1. NCBI lineage: Eukaryota > Viridiplantae > Streptophyta > Magnoliopsida > Asterales > Asteraceae > Centrapalus > Centrapalus pauciflorus. Next base: position 139,080 of record JAANYP010006643.1, read on the forward strand.
TATAACTCGTTAAATACATTACTTATAAACCTTTAAAAATTAGCAACATACTTTCATGACTTTATAATTTAATCAACAAACAAGTAAATCAATAGATATTGCATGTTATATATGATGTGTTAAAACTAACCTCATCAATGCGCACTAAATCCGGACCATGAGATCTATCAGAATTTGGTGTCACCAGTAACTACAGCTTTTGGATCAGAAAGCATACCCCAACCAAATTTGCGACAGAAAGTATCCATCACAAAAATTGATAGATTTGCGACGAATTTGCGTCCTATTAGCGATTGCCAGAAATATTTTGCGACTGTCAAAATCCGTCGCAAAAAAATATTAAATTGCGACCGATGTGCGATAGATTTGCGAGAAAAAAATAGTTCATCGCAAATTCCATCACAAATCCGACGAAAAATATTATTAATAGAACAAATAAAAAATGTTTATTCACATCTGTCGCAAATCTGACACAAAATCACCGACGTAAATTTGTCGCAAAGTTGCCAATGTAAATCCGTCGTAAATCTATCGCAAATTGTTAAATTTTGCGTGATTTTTTATGATAGTCGAATTTTAAAAAAATAAAAAGTTTGTGTCTGTCGCAAATCCCTCGAAAAATTTAACAATTTGCGACAGAAATTTGTTTCTTTTCATTTTTTTCGAGTTAAAAAGCCTAAAAGAACGAGTACGATTATCGATTATGTAATTAAATACATAAAACTTGATTTTGAATAAAAATTTGTTTTATACACATGCCTATACATATGTTCGTGTACATTTGTATTTGTTTTATATACGTTACAAAGTTTATGATTCGTTGTTAATGAAAAACCACGTATACGAGTTCTCGTATTTTTATTTTTAAATTTTTTATGCATTTAATAATGCATATATTAGTGTGTGGTAGTGAGTACGCGTGATGTTTTATGATAGTCGATTTTTTTAAAAAATAATAAGTTTAGGTTCGTCGCAAATCTATCGCAAATTGATAAATTTTGCGAGGGATTTGCGACAAAATTTTGTTTCTTTTCGTTTTTTCGGGTTAAAGAGCCTAAAAGAATGAATAAGAATATCGATTATGTAATTAAATACATAAACTTGATTTTGAATAAGTATCTGTTTTATGCACGTGCCTATACATACGTTCGTGTACATTTGTATTTGTTTTATATACATTACAAAATTTATGATTCGTTGTTAATGAAGAAACACGTATACGAGTTCTTGTATTTTTATTTTTAAAATTTTTTATGCATTTAATAATGCAAATATTAGTGTGTGATAGTGAGTACGCATGAATTTTTATGATAATCACTTTTTTTTTAATAATAAGTTTAGGCCCGTCGCAAATCTATCGCAAATTGTTAAATTTTGCTAGGGATTCGCGACAGAATTTTGTTTCTCTTTGTTTTTTTAGGTTAAAAGCCTAAAAGAACGAGTAAGAATATGTAAATTAATACATAAAACGTGATTTTGAATAAGTATCTGTTTCATACACGTGTCTATACATACGTTCATGTACATTTGTATTTGTTTTATGTACGTTACAAAGTTTATGATTCGTTGTTAATGAAGAAACATGTATACAAGTTCTCGTATTTTATATTTAAAATTTTTTTATGCATTTAATAATGCATATATTAGTGTGTGTGGTAGTGAATACGCGTGAGTTTTTATGATAATCAATTATTTTTAAAAATAATAGGTTTAGATCCGTCGCAAATCTATCGCAAATTGTTAAATTTTGCGAGGGATTTGCGACAGAATTTTGTTTCTTTTCGTTTTTTTTGGGTTAAAAAGCCTAAAAGAATGAATAAGAATATGGATTATGTAATTAAATTTATAAAACTTGATTTTTAATAAGTCTTTGTTTCATACACGTGCCTATACATACGTTCGTGTACATTTGTATTTGTTTTATATATGTTACAAAGTTTATGATTCGTTGTTAATGAAGAAACACGTATACACGTTCTCATATTTTTATTTTTAAATTTTTTATGCATTTAATAATGCATATATTAGTGTGTGGTAGTGTATACGCGTGAGTTTTTATGATAATCAATTTTTTTAAAAAGTAATAAGTTTAGGTCTGTCGCAAATCTATCGCAAATTCTTAAATTTTGCGAGGGATTTGCAATAGAATTTTGTTTCTTTTCGTTTTTTCGGCTAAAAAGCCTAAAATAACGAGTAAGAATATCAATTATGTAATTAAGTACAAAAAACTTGATTTTGAATAAGTATATGTTTCATACACGTGCCTATACATACGTTCGTGTACATTTGTAGAGGAGATGAAAGAAGAAAGAGAGATTGAAAGTGCAGAAAGAGAAAAAGAAAGAGCTGAGTTTGAACAAGAAAGAGAAATTGAAAGGGCAGAGAGAGAACGAGAGCGAACGACTCTGGAGCAACGAATGGCCAAAGATTTAGAGGACCATCGAAGTGAAATGGACAAGAAGATTGAAATGTTGTTTGCATGGTTTCAAAACCCTCATTCTTAACCTGGTAATTGTTATTCGTATGTTTCTGCTCATTAAAATTATATGATTATATACATCACATATGGGTGTTAATTAACTGTGCAGATTACTTAATATAGTTATATGTGTGTGTAGTTGAAAGTATGGTTGAACTTCTTGTTCATAACGTTTAGCTCGGACTTGTTCATAATATCATTGGATTCATATGATGAAACATGCATTTTCTTAGCACAGACTTGTTCAATATTCATAATGCTTTAAAGACTTCTGCTTTAATTTGATACATATAAGTTATATATGTGTGTAGTACTTGAAAGTATGGTCAAACTTCTTGTTCATAACGCTTAGCTCGGACGTGTTCATAATATCATTGGATTCATATGATAAAACGTGTATTTTCTTAGCGCGGGCTTGTTCAATGTTCATAATGTTTTAAGGACATCTGCTTTAATTTGATACATATATTTATATGTGTATGTACTTGAAAGTATGGTTGAACTTCTTGTTCATAACGCTTAGCTCGGACTTGTTCATAATATGATTGGATTCATATGATGAAACATGTATATTCTTAGCGCAGACTTGTTCAATGTTCATAATGCTTTAAGGACTTCTGCTTTAATTTGATATATATTTTTTGGCAGTGTCATCTCTATACTTTTACAATTTAACATGTTTTATGGATTTTAGTATTTTTCTTGTTAGTTTGCGATTTAAGTTTTGTTTGTAGCTTATTTCAAAAGTATATTCTTACAAATTAATAATTTTTTTATTGTAGATTGTTTGTGGGGTGACGAAGAGGAGCAAGAAATGAAAAAAGCACGTCAAGGAATCATTCGAACAACTTTTCTTTGAGTTTTAACTTTTAATATTGACATATTAACTTGTTATATATTATGTTATTTTGTATTGCAAAAGTTTGACTTAGTATTTTAATGGTTTGATTTAGTATTTTAATGGTTTGATTTAGTTTTTTAAAAGTTTTACTATTTTAGAATATTGTAATATTTTGTTTACAGGAAAAGTGGTTAAATGAAAAAACAAAAAAATGCAGAAATTTTTTTTCCATATTTTGCGACGGATTTACGAGTGAAACTGACCAATAGATTACAGTGAATTGCGACGGATTTGCAATAGAAATGACCATTAAATCAATAAAAATCTGCGATGAATTTGTGACAGAATCCATCGCAAATCTGTCACAAAAGCACAACGCAAATCCGTTTCAAATCCATCGTAACAATGTCCGATGCAAATTTGTCGCAAAAATTACTAGACACTAATCGGACTCAACTATTGTCTGACGCAAATCTATCGCAACTACTGGCCGATGCAAATCTGTAGCAAAAATTATTAGACACTAATCGGACGCAATTATTGTCCGACGCAAAACTGTCGCAACTACTGGCGGACGCAAATTAGACGCAGAAATCCGTCGTAAATCCGTCGCAAATATATTTACGACGTTGCTTTTTTCCTCCGACATGTTCCGTCGCAAATCCTTATTTGCGACTGATTTGTCCGTCACAAAAGGTCCTGATTGTAGTAGTGAATTACCTTGATCGTTAATTGTAACATCCTAAGTTTTAATTTCATTGTAATAGTGTAATCGGATGTACAATGTTGTGGTTTATGAAAATCAATTAACGTACTATTAATGTTTTAACAATTAATCGGAAATTGATTGTACAATTCACAAGCCTATATATAAGTTTCTTTATAAATAGTGTTGGTGGTCAAAATATAAATATTGGAACTTCAAAATTATTCAACGTATTAAATTTGAGGGGCTAAAGTTGTCACAAGCAAATGTTTTATATGGAAATGAGAAAATTGGTTGCTTATTCTTACAACCGAATCCTCACACACTCTCCCTTGAGGCTTTTCTCTCTCAAATCAAAGAACAAGAAATCGTTAAATTCGAGTCATGAAATTTGATATATGAGTCGTTACAAACATCTAACACAAAGTTGTTCTGTTACATGAATACAAAAAAAGATATTTTAAAAGAGTTACAAACCATTTCTTATATCAAAATGACTTTATAAGGAGATAAAAGTATATAAGTTGACTTACTTATTTGGCTTAAATGTTAAACAACAAAAACAAAAGAACAAAACAAACATTCTGCGGTATGAAGACAATAATGACTTCTATTAGACTTGTCTTTTTGCAGAATAGTGAGTTTGTCTCTTTGTATGACATTCACCCCTTTCTCCACGTCCAATGAAAAAACTTCACTAGGATTCAACATGAAGTCTATATAAAGGAGGTTCCAAGGAGAGATAAAATGAGAGAACGTGCATAAAAGAATACACTTGTGAGTTCATGCATGCACGTTCAACTTCAACTTGAGAGACTAAAACAAATTGTGTCCAAGCTGCTCTAAGTGAGCTAGTCTTCAAACATGTTCAGTGTTCCCAAATCTGATAAGCTAAGTCCTGCATCTAAACATTTAGGAATGGTATAGTCGTTTTTACCCCATGAGTGAGTGATATCGTCCAATTTGTACATGTTTTATTGGACGATATCTCGTGTTTTACATAGCTTTTTGGTTGATTTTCGTCCCAAACTCGATCTTATAGGTTTATGTTGTCATTTCAGGTGTTAGTTGAATAAATTGGAGCCAAAGATGCTGAAACAAGCAGAACTCGGCGAGTTCATTAACATTCTCGGCGAGTTCAACCCAAAACAGAAAAGCTGATCTCCAAAGAACTCGGCGAGTTCCCCTCCTTCACTCGGCGAGTTCTACCAATTACAGAACCGAATTTGCACAATGAACTCGGCGAGTTCATTATGGTACTCGGCGAGTACACCTGAAAACTGATAAATTCTGAATATTCCTGATAATTGCCAGATCGAATAGGGAGTCGACAACACATGAACTCGGTGAGTTCCCTCACCAAACTCGGCGAGTTCCCCCTGTTTGAGATCGAATCAGGAGCTGACAACACATGAACTCGGCGAGTTCTTCCCCTGTACTCGGCGAGTTCTCTCCAGCCTATAAAAGGATGATTCTGCTCATTTAATGAGGGACGAATTTTTATCAAAATTTTCACACACATATTTTCTGATTTCTTGAGGAAGAAGGAAGGCAAAGGAAGACATCTACTTGGAGTTTTGTTTCAAAGGATTGCATCTTCATCATCATACGTCATTAGGGGAGTTTTTCGTGTATTTAAGTTCATCTTAATATTTGAAATGCTTGCTTATTGTATGATGGTGTTTTACTCCATTAGCATGGAGTAGTTTTGCTATGTAATCATTTGGGTAGCAAACCCTAGACATTGGATGATTTATATTTGTATGTAATCGGATGATATATCGAAGTTTGCGTATTTTGAATGAAAATCTTGTTATTATGTCTAGACTTGTTAAACTTGCTATGAATGCTTTATTATTTCCATAACGAGAGTTCGAAATAGTTGGTATTTGTTTTTGATAAACCAAACACCTTGGTGATGTTGAATCTTTCTACTAGAGATGGTGAAAGAGTAGGTTTAATCGGTGTTTTCATAATGATAAGAGGGGATTTATGTTTTTATGAGAATATAGCATGAATTTTATGTATTTGGGTTTTAACCAAATAATCTTTCAAAAGACGTAAACTTGTTGTGAACATTCGGATTTGCATAACTCAAGTTTTGAACATTTAAAAGAGGTTTTCGTGTTCACGTCGTGAGTTATGGGATTATTGTGCTATAGTGAGAGATCTATATAGCTAGATGATCATTGTTCATACGTTAAATAATCGATATTGTATTCATGTATAAGAGATTTGAGTGGATATGATATTGGTTGTTATGATAAATTAGTATCAAACATAACTTAGAGATTTGTGTGTTTGTTGCTTTGTAATCATAACTAGTATATTATCCGATTTGCGCGTTAAATCGTTTATCCGATGTCTAGGGGGAGTGATCCCATTTGATTACATGTTTCCTTTTATCAAAAATCTTAGTAATCAATTCCTTAGGATTGTGTGTGTAGTTTTGGTACATCTTTAGTCATTAATTTAGATTATTCATAGTTAAACCAATTTAAATACATAGCTAATTATTAACCGACGACTTATTATCATCATTCCACCAGATTGTCCCTGAGTTCGATACCCGGACTTACGTAAGCTATACTAGTATACGATAGGTAATACTTGCCTATTTGTCCGCTAGTTCTAGTTTATTTATTTCCATTTCTTAATTAAAATTAAGGTGTGCTAGCGGCACATCAGTGAGGCAGGTAACGGACAATAAATACAAGGCTTCACTTCTTTCCATCTTTGTCATGAGTCCAGATCAAGTTAATTTACTACTAAATTTATATTTGCTTTTCCAATGTTGACGATGACTGTGACTGCTTGACCGTTATGAAACTTTCTCTACATAATTGTGACTGATTTTTTAATTACACGGTTTGTATCCCATTCTTCTCTTGATTAAGGTCGTGTATGTCTTTGTTTCTGACTCATTTTTCATGATTTTACTTAGAGCTTTTTGTGAAAAATTGATGATGAATCCTCGAGCAACAGGTATAAGAATTTAATGGTATGTGTTCTTAGATTTATATTTGAAAACACCAATATCGCATATTTCATTGTGTTTTACTTGACTTTGATGTTTTTCAGAACTTTATATGCCCAAACGAGGGTGAATTCTCATGCATCAGAATGTAAAGGTATGCATTTATCATATTTTTATTTAAAAAATGAATCAACAAGAAGTTTTATGTGCCTAAAAGTGATATATCCCCAAAAACAATAAACAAACCTTCCCATCCCTTTTGAAAACCTAGATGTTTCATTCTTTTCCTTTGATTGCTCAACTCTCTTGCTGTATTTTCTCTACTCACAACAGTGGCACCTCACACTAGCTTGCTTTCTCCTCAGGATTCATTCTCTTCAAAACAAACCAAGATGGTTTTGATTCTTGTAATTGTTGATTTCTGTGTTTTGATTATTGGTTGATGTAATGTTGTTTACTAAGAAGCTTGCCTTTGATTTATACAAATTAACTTTCTGTATTCTTATTTTGTGGTTACATCATTTGTTGTTTTTTATTTAAAACACTTTTATGATATTTTGTTGGTACAAATTAACTTTAACTTGTTGAAGCAAGAGTGTTGTTAATTATGGTAATTATTTATAAAATTCAAAAAGCTTTTTCTATGAGTGAAAAGACCGAATATTTTAAAACTAAATTTCCACCAATCACATACAATATACCTCAAAAATACGGGATAAATTAAATTTTTTTCTAAAGTCATACCTCGATACATGAACAATCAAACATAATAATAAATTACATTAACCAGAGTACGCTAAATAAGTTTAAGTTTACATATCAATACATCTAGGGTTCTACCCGACCCTCAAAAGGCGATACAAAATATTGGTAGTGTCTCGGTCAATAAAGCCAACGGTCTCAAACTGGAGCCTTACCCTTATCCACTCAACCTGAAATAATAAGTCCCCACAACCGGGGTAAGCCTTCGCCCAGAGAGTAACAAGATTTAAAAGCACAAAAGTACATATGTAAATATGCATGAATAGAAACGAAGCATGAGCTCAATAATTTCCTACGCGCCCCTCATCCGAGTTGACGCCGCACCCCTCATCCGAGCTGGTGCTGGTTAAACCGTGCAACCCCTCATCCGAGCTGGTGCCGGTTTAACCAAAAACTTGGGGCTAACCGACCCGGCCTACACACAGTAGCTTCGGCGCCCAAATCCACGTCGTATAGTACAAGTATGCATACATGGAATTCACGCTTACACATAGGCATAGATTTCTAACAGAACAGTAGGATACATATATCATGTGTTTGACATAATCATGAAAATGATAATAACATGGTAGGATGATACAAATGAAACGAATATAACAAATATGCATAAACACATATAACTAATTATGCAGATAAATCTGTTACTCACAGTGATATCACAATTGATTCCTCCAAGCACTATTGAAGAAATCCCGGCCAACCCAAAATATCAGAATCCACCAAACTCGACTACCGACCTGATAATAAAAGTATATTGCTTAACTGTCACTATTTTTATTTATCTAAAACTGTAATCCTCGATTTGCCTAAAATTCCAAGGTTCGGTGGCTAAAACGATAAATATTTATTTATGAGACACAATCTTTTTAAAAATAATTAAACTTTAAGCTTTGGGTATTTAGCCTATAATTATAGGTCTTGAACCTATTTGGCTAACCCATTTTAGTTAACTTGAATTTATAGTTTAAATAATTATTCCTTTATTATTGTTATTATTATTATTAGTGTGTATATATATATATATATATATATATATATATATATATTATATATATATATATATATATATATATAATATATATATATGTGTGTGTGTGTGTGTGTGTGTTGTGGTTTATATATATATATATATATATATATATATCTATATTATATATATATATATATATATAATTATATAATATATATATATATGTGTGTGTGTGTGTGTGTGTGTGCCGCCCCCTGCCATTGCTTTATTTATTTATTTTTTTTGTTGGCCCCATGAAATGAAAAGAGAACATAATGCAAGGAAAAAACAAAAAGGATGGCTATGTGTGTGTCGAGAAAGAAAACAAGAGGAGTAATCGGCTATGGCCCAACGGAAGAAAGAAAAATGAATGGGCTCTCAGCCCTAACAGCCCATCAAAAAAAAATCCAAGCCCACCCACTTAAGTGGGTTCTGGTTGGTTGCTGGAAAAAGAAGCCAAAAGAAGGGAAAAAGGAGAGAGGCCAAGACAGAGGAAGATAGACAGGAAAACAGAGAGTCACAACGGAAAGAGGAGGAGGCCGGCTGATCGCCGGCCGGCGGCGACGGCAGGGCTGCCTGACTCCCGGCCACCCCCACAACACACACACACACTCTTAAAAATCAAGGGTTTCTATCACATTTTATGAAACGCCCCGTTCTAATAACGCGGCGCTTTTACTAAAATCTGCAACATAATCCTCGAAATAATAAAATAAAACATTTTAATCTCAAACTTCAATTTCAATACATAAATAAACTAAAACCACCACATTCAGAGTGCGCTAAAATATAACACCTAATTATTACAACCAAATTGAAGGTCTAGGGATCTACCCATCCCAAGTACAAAATATAAATCAGAGTAAATGCGGAAGTCATTCTGATACCATAAATGCTCAAACTCTAGATCCTGAAGCTGGCGCCTTTCACTTATCAGCTAAACCTGAAAATTTGCCCCCACAACCGGGGTAAGCCGTCGCCTAGCGAGTAACAGATTCAAAAGCACAGACAAGCATATATAACATGATCAACACAAATATCGGCTCAAATTCAACATGTGTAGCATTACGACTCGCTCGATTTAGCATACACGAATTAGGTATTGTTACCGGCTCGCCCGATAACAAGTACACAGCGTACGACTCGCTCGGTTAGCACGTGTACAAAACATGCGGCTCGCCCGCCATACAACTCGGAAGCACACAGCAACCTCGCTTAATCCACATAATACACAGTATGCATACTGGGGAAAAGGGTTCTCAAATATCGGCTCAATGCAACAAAATAAATAACAACATTCAAGGCTAAGCATGGTAGTTAAAGAATAATCATGACAATAGAAACGAAAGAGATATCCAGTGCAAGCATATCATTTATGATCATTTGCGAAATTAAATCAATTACTCACAGTGCTTGCAATCCGTACTCGCCAAACGACTACTCGATATCAACTGAAAGCACTACCGAGAACCACAAGCCTCCACTGAGCCACTAGAGTCCTGATATAAAGTACGTTGCCTATTTATCAATATTTTAACTCTATAATTCACCAATCTATTATTTACTGAGCTTCCCTTAAATAGTCTAACAATTATTTATTTACAATTTTGTTAAATAATCATTAAATTCTTCTTATAAAAATAATTAATTAGTTAGATTAATTTTAATGAAACTCACTAAACTTGAATAATCCAAATGATATTTCTTAATGCCCACACTACTTTACCCATCTAAGTTAATTATTCAAATAAGTCCAATAATAATAATAATAATAATAATAATAATAATAATAATAATAATAATAATAATAATAATAATAATAAAACCAACACCTACATTTCCTCTTTTTCGTGGACAGCAAACAGAAGACATACATTGCAACCCATTAACTAATAACAAAAACCCAACAAAATTTAACCTAAACCCAATTAAATAAATGCTAAGTCACTAAGCCAATTTATAGAGAAAGCTCTAAATAATTTCAGCAGCCCAAAAGAAACCTTATTATATTTTCCATCCTTAAATCTTGGCCCAACATTTTCTTTAGACCAAATTTGGGCTTAATTACCCAAACCATTACTTGTTTGTTTCCCTTCTCTCCATTGAAGATGGACAAAGGCATCAGGGCAGACAGCAGGTGACGGCCAGGAAGAAAAGAGAAGGCGGGTGGCCACCGGCCACGTCGCCGGCGCCGGCGCCGCCTGCTTCTCCGGCCGGATACTCATCAACATACACACATGTTCATTTCTACTATCTAATATCATTAATCACCCAAATAAAGCAAGAAATTCAAATCTATCATCTTCTCCAACTTCCATGGAAACCCATCAAATAAATTCCAAATCCGAAATTGAGTATTAAATCTCATTCTAATATAGTTTCTAATCTCTTTTGTATTGATTTTATGCATAAATTTAAGGTAAATCTTAAAACCCATCTAAAACTTTTATGAACTCCATTAATGGAGATTTTCATGTTTTTCAATTAAAAGTGAAGAAGATGATGATTACCCAAGATGTTTAATGCTTATTTTCAGTTTCATAATCCTTATAAAATCTATTATCAATGTTATAATTTATGCTAAAAATCAAAGACGAAGTTATAATTATTACCTCAAAGTCTTGATGTTGATGATGATGAACAACTTGTGAAGAAGATGACAATGGTGGGGATGATTCAAGTCTTCAAATTCAGCCCAAATTCTCTAAACATTCCAGATTTTTAGTGTGTGTGTGTTTTCTTGATAATAGGTTTAGAATGAAAGTGATGATAAAAAAAAAAAAAAGAAATCAAGTTAGTTATAAAGACAATGGTGTGTGCATGTGAGGTGGTTTCTTCTTTCTTTTCTTTTTCTTTTTTTTTTTTTACATAAATATTATAATTATTTTCCCTAATCCTTAAATTACAAAATTCATTACTTTATATGGCAACAATTGAATTTATAATTCATGTCCTATATATATATATATATATATATATATATATATATATATATATATATATATATATATATATATATATATATATATATATATATATATATATATATATATATATATTGAATTAGTATTTAAATTAAGCGACTCAAAATTAATTAATTATCTCGAAATTAGCGGGTGTTACAATCTCCTACATGTTGGATTGATCTCGTCCTCGAGATCAGATGAAATTAAGTAAATCAAATATCTCACTTACATCTCTGTCTTAAATTTGTTTTTTACATATAATTCGAATCTCGATAACACGCCACCTCAATTAAATCATCTTGACATTTCTAAGTCTCGTATCAATCTTATCATACTGAGTGGATATCATCCTATCGGCATTCTTCAATTTATTTTTTTTTTAAATAAATCTAATATCATATCCATCATGTCCATTTACAAACTCCAATGGTAATTTTAGTTGTTAATCTTGCGCACCTATGCACTTTATAGTCCAACACATTATAATGAACTTAGGATTACGCTTCTTATTTTGTATAATCTCCTTCCCAGACGATACTATTAGCATCACATAACGATCAACTTCAAATTCAACTGATCTATGCTTAAACCGAATATATCTCTGGTTGATCCTGAATAACTCCCAATCACTCGCGAATAATTTGAATCTAATTGTTTGCTTACACTTCGAATGCTAATCACTTGATAATGCTTATTGTAACACATTCAATGAAATTTTGTCCTGTAAGATTTACCTCCGCAAATATTAGTGACTAGCAAACATTCCTTGCCATCTAATCAACATCTCTATAACTTCAATATAAACATCATCATTGCCAATTCTAAGTCTTGTATAGATTAATTCCTCTCATGACTTTTTTTGCTACTTCAATACATAATTAATTATTCTTCCTTGTTGCATCAAAACACTTTAAATACATATTTTTTTTATCTAATCGCTAGAAATTTAAATCTTACTTCTTGAACAAATAATATGAGCATTATAAGCATCCAACTATTTCATACCCCAATCACATTCAATTCCCTAGTAATTATAACTACAAACTCTAAAGTGAAATCTTGATCACCATGACTAAGCATTTATGTAAATCTCTTAAGCCTATGACACACGCTCGCTTACGGTCTCAACATCGATGGGATCAAACAATATAAAATAACATACATTCCAATGACATGGAAAAGAGGCACAAATATAAGAATGACTGGTGGCACCGCAGTTAAATAATAAACAAGCGAGTAAAGCGTTAAGTCAAAAATACCCGTAACCACATCAGGAGTCTCATAGGCCTCATCAGCGGTGATCTGAAAAGCACGGGTTGGGTATCTATCAGCGTCGCCTCTCCTCGACTGAGCTGGTCCTGCAGCAGGATGACTCATAGATGCAATGCTAGCACTCATATTCTGACTCTGTCTCCGCTGAGGACAGTTCCTCGCTACATGGCCCTGAACCCCACAATCGAAACAAATCAATGGATGAATCGGACAGTTAACTCTGATGTGCCCGGTATCCCCACATGCATGACACCCTCTAGAAAGGCCACTACATAACCCAGTATGTCTCTTCCCACACTGCTGGCAATCGCGCGACATTTGTGGCTGTGATGTATACTGCTGCTGGGATTGGGAGAAAGAAGAACCAGATGATTTCGCTGAAGCCTGAAATAACCGATCAGAACTTGCAGTCCTAGCTCTTTTGGGTGATGACATCAACGAAGTAGTGGAACCTAACAGTGCCCGCTCGCGCTTTCGCGCGCTCATGACTGCCTCCTCAAGGGTCCTATAGCTCTGCATCTCAACAAACTCTTTAATCTCAGTACGAAGCCCAGTCACAAACATGTCTACTCTCGTCTCCTCATCTAGCGCATATCTAGTCACAAACTGAGATTTCTCCCTGAACGCAGCCTCATACTCCTGAACTGTCCGACCCTCCTGTCGTAGAGCTAAAAACTATCTCTCAATCTCTCTCGTCAAGTCAGCTGGACAGTACTTATCCTGGAATCTCTTCCTAAACTGAGCCCAAGTCATCGCCCCCACCAGATCGGAACCAATAGCCCTCGAAGTATTTTTCCACCAAGTCAACGCTGGGCCCACTAGCATCCCTGCGGCATACTCTACCATATCAGTCTCTAAACAGTGACTCAGGCGAAATGCCCTCTCTGAACACTCGAGCCACTCCAGAACCTTCACAGGCTCCATAGTCCCATCGAACTCTTTCGCTCCAGACCCCTTAAAGGCCGTGAACGAATCACGGTCAGATCGTCGTCCGTCAGTCTCGGTCCCAACAATGTTGCCCCCGCCAGTAGGAGCAGATACCAAAGGATTTCCCGCATCAGATCGGGATGAAGCAATCAGATCACGAATCTCCTGAAAACCCTGCTGCACCTCCGCGCGGCTCCCATCCATAACATCTCGTACCTAACAGGTCATGTACCTCATCATCCAGGTCTCACGAGGGGTCAACGGTCCTCCCTCGGGTCCAATATCATCTAAATCATCCCCATCCTCGCGCTCCCCGTCAGAATGCTCTATATCCTCTGACTCTACGATAACTTGCTCATCGCGTGGATGACTGTGACTCTCGTCATCAGCCATGGTGCTGAAAATTAACTTTAAGAGTTAAATTAAAATTTTCATTATATTATTTACACTTGATTAATTTCTAGTTTTTACTCATAAGGGTATATATTCATGTATTTATGAAGGTTACAGTTAAACACTATCTAAACCGTACCCAATTTCCTAAGTCCATCAGGATAGAGTTTATCTCGAATGCTCGTAACTTACACTTCTAATGATCTTACGGTTTAAGACTAAGCACCAAACAAGTACTTAATTCACTTAAACCAAACCTGGCGCTTTTACTAAAATCTGCAACATAATCCTCGAAGTAATAAAATAAAACATTTTAATCTCAAACTTCAATTTCAATACATAAATAAACTAAAACCACCACATTCAGAGTGCGCTAAAATATAACACCTAATTATTACAACCAAATTGAAAGTCTAGGGATCTACCCATCCCAAGTACAAAATATAAATCAGAGTAAATGCGGAAGTCATTCTGATACCATAAATGCTCAAACTGTAGATCCTGAAGCTGGCGCCTTTCCCTTATCAGCTAAACCTGAAAATTTGCCCCCACAACTGGGGTAAGCCGTCGCCTAGCGAGTAACAGATTTAAAAGCACAGACAAGCATATATAACATGATCAACACAAATATCGGCTCAAATTCAACATGTGTAGCATTACGACTCGCTCGATTTAGCATACACGAATTAGGTATTGTTTCCGGCTCGCCCGATAACAAGTACATGGCGTACGACTCGCTCGGTTAGCACGTGTACAAAACATGCGGCTCGCCCGCCATACAACTCGGAAGCACACAGCAACCTCGCTTAATCCACATAATACACAGTATGCATACTGGGGAAAAGGGTTCTCAGATATCGGCTCAATGCAACAAAATAAATAACAACATTCAAGGCTAAGCATGGTAGTTAAAGAATAATCATGACAATAGAAACGAAAGAGATATCCAGTGCAAGCATATCATTTATGATCATTCACAGTGCCCGCAATCTGTACTCGCCAAGCGAATAACCAATACCAGCTGAAAGCACTACCGAGAGTCACACGTCTCAACTGAACCACTAGAATCCTGATATAAAAGTACATCGTCTATTTATCAGTATCTCTAACTTTATAAATTTTTATGTCCTCCATCTATTTAATTACTTGAAGTTCTATAACTGATTAAAAAATAATGACTTATTTGTTTAAAGGTTACACTTTTATTGATAATTATTTATTCGCAATTGTGGTTATTATATTTAGTTAGTTTCCCTTAAAAAGAACGACTTACTAATTATTCTATAAGAGACCTTATATAAATTCCAACCAAATAGATTCAAATAAAAATCCACCAGTCTCAATCATTAAATTTACATCAACCTAAAAATCAACTATACATTAACCCAACTGCTTAGCACAAATTTTTAACTAAATAATTAACTCAAATTACTTAATTATAAACGATGCAATATTATTATTATTAGAGTTTATTAAGCAAACACTAAACTCTCATATAAAAGTAATTGATTAATCATATCAAATTTTAAATTAAAATCCTTTTAAACTTGCATTAATCATATTATTAATAATTAACTCTATACTACTTCAACCCACATAGAACCTAATATAACTTAATGTATAACCCATCTAACTTTAAATAAATTAAATCTAACCAAATAAACTCTAATCTATATATTTTAGCCCAATTTAAAATAAAAGACCAAACTCATTTAATTTAATTGATCAATCCAATAATAAACATGGACTCATGATCAATTTAATCTTAAAACCCAACACCATTTAACAAAGCCCAACAATTATTAAGAAAATATTAAAAGAAAACTCCCAATCTCTTTACCTAAAATCAGAATTTTAATTCAAGCCCAACACTAACTTTAAATTTATAATTTCTAGCCCATTATCAATTATTAAATGAAGGCCCAACCTAATTTATCTAATTTGAGCCCATAAGAAATTAAAAGAATTATTAATAAAAAATCAAAAGCCCACATCATATTAAAAGAATAACAAACAAAAGAAACCCTAATTCCAAATCCCACATCTCTCTCCTCTCCCTCGTTTCACATGTTGAGAGGAACCACAGCAGCCGGCGGCGGCTAGGAAGAAGCAGCCGCCGGCCAAGGCGGTTCCGGCACGGGTCTGGTCTCCACCGAACACCACTCTACACACACCACTCTCCCTCTCCCTCTCCCTCTCGATGCAAACAAAAACTGAAAGCAAGGCCGCCTGAGCAGGGCAACGCAGCGCCGCTGCCGCCGCCGTTCGACCGCCGGCCGGACCATCACCCAACACACCTCTCTTAACCCTCTCGGTCATGGTAGAAAAGAAAAGAAAGAGGACCGAAGCAGTCGCCGGTGCCTCTCCTCTCTCACTCGATCGACTGAAACGAAGAAGAAAGGGAAAAAGGAAGGCGGCGCTGGTGGTGGCTGACTCAAACAGCCGCCGCCGCTAGCAGTCGCCGGTGCCTCTCCTCTCCGACCGAAACCCATATCATTCACACATTCGTTATTTCTACTCCTATTTTCTGATTGGAATCATTTTATTTGTAAGTTTTCAATTCATCAACCAAAAATCCATGAAATACACATTTTATTGTTCTTGAAACTTTGAAACAAATTTATGGAAGAGTTGTTTATCATAGTTTCAATGTTAAATTCCAGATTGTACTATAAGCAGAAATGCATTCTATGATTGAGACATGTATATATATAATGCTTGTTATTGTTTGGATTGTTACCTTTAATGAGCCTCCAATGATGATGCAAATGATGATGAACTTGTTAATCAAATCTTTAATTTCCAGCCCCAAAATAATAAAGAAATTCCCAGATTTATGAGAATGTCTTTGTGTTCTTGAGGAGTAAAATTTTGTTATTAGGGTTTCATACACATATATACATATATATACATATATATATATATATATATATATATATATATATATATATATATATATATATATATATATATATATATATATATATATATATATATATATATATATTGGAATTTATCCAGAGAAATGGGATGATGATGATGGTGGCAATGCATCCATCCATGCATGCATATATTTATTTCTTTATTATTTTTATATATATATACACTATATTGATATATATACAATTAATATTTTCTTGTATACATATATAAAACTCAAGAACATGATGATATTTTAAATCCCATTTTCTCGAATTAATAATTAAATTAAACGACCAAAATTTAATTAATCCGTTCAAAATTAGCGGGTGTTACAGTGTCCCAGTATGCTGTGGAATTCACGAGGCTGAGTTTGTTTGCGCCTCATCTGGTGATACAGAAGAAAGGAAAGTAACCAGGTTCGAGGCTGGTTTAGATATGGAAATCAGAAGAGTTATGAGCAATGTACGCTACACTACATTTGCTGGCTTACTTGAGGCTGCTAGAAATGTAGAACAAATTCTTATCATGTCGGGATATTCGATTGGGTCTGCCGCTGCTGCTACTAACCCAACACAGCCGTCACCACCGAAGCGCCAGCGTGAGGGAGGATACTCGGGATCTTCTCGCTCGTCGCAGTATTCGCCACAGCAATCTTATCGCTGATCATCTGGGTCTTCTGGTTGTGCTCGTGCTTACTCCATCAACACAGAACCGCGGTATTGTAATAAGTGCCACTTGGAACACTTCGGCAAGTGCACTAATGGACGCGTCTGTTTTTGTTGTGGGGAGTTGGGTCATTTTCAGAATGAGTGCCCAAGGAAAGCTGATGCCTGCCATAAGTGTGGTGTATGGGGGCATTACAGTAGAAATTGCAGAAAGAATGATCCAGCTGTTGCTGCTCCAACTTCAACACGATCTTCTGGAGGATCAAGTGGCGGTTCAGTCAACCGCCGGATGCAGCCACAAAGGGCACCAGCTCGTGCTTTTCAGATTATAGCGGAAGAGGCAAAGGATAACCCGGAAGTGGTTACGGGTATGTTTATAGTTAACTCTTTACCTGCACGAGTGCTGTTTGATTCTGGTGCCAACCATTCGTTTGTTTCTACTATTTTTGCATAATGACTTGCCATGCCACTGTCTAAGCTATCTGCAATACTTGATATTGAAACTGCTAGTAACACTCTAGTCAAAGTAGATTGCGTATACCGTAACTGCACTTTAGTGATTGAAGATATAGTCTTTAATCTTGATTTGATTCCGATAGAATTCAGTGAGTTTGACGTGATTGTCGGGATGGACTGGTTGATTGAGAATGAAGCCCATATAGTCTGTAAGAAGCGAATGATCAAGTTAACCACACCGGAGGGGCGTGAGATCTGCATATATGGGGATAGGAGAAGCGGGGATCTGTGTTTGTTGACCATTGCAAAAGCCCGAAAGCTTGTTGCAAAGGGGTGTGACGCCTACTTAGCATATGCTATTGATGCCAAGGCTGAGAAGAAAACTGTGGCCGATGTGCCTGTTGTATCACAATTCCCGGATGTGTTTCCGGAGGACTTGTCTGGCGTGCCGCCTGAGAGACAAGTGGAGTTCCGAATAGATTTGATCCCTGGAGCTGCACCGGTAGCTCGTTCTCCGTATCGCCGTGCTCCTACTGAGATGCAAGAAATGATGAATTAACTCCATGAGTTATTGGATAAAGGCTTCATTCGACTGAGTTCATCGCCGTGGGGAGCCCCTGTTTTGTTTGTTAAGAAGAAAGATGGCACGATGAGGATGTGCATTGATTACCGGGAGCTGAATAAGCTGACTATTAAGAAAAAGTATCCGCTACCGAGGATAGATGACTTGTTTGATCAGTTACACGGGGCTGGTGTCTTTTCTAAAATTGACTTGAGGTCGGGATACCATCAGCTGAAAGTTTGAGAGGAAGATGTGCCTAAGACAGCTTTCAGGACATGTTATGGGCATTATGAATTTTTGGTTATGCCATTCGGGTTAACCAATGCCCCAGCTGTATTCATGGATCTGATAAACCGAGTATGTAGACCGATGTTAGATAAATCGGTAATAGTGTTTATTGACGATATCTTGGTGTATTCCAAGTCTGAGGCTGAGCACGCTTATCATCTAAAAGAGTTGTTGGAATTGTTAAGGAATGAAAAGTTGTATGCCAAATTCTCAAAGTTAGAGTTTCGGTTGCAACAGATTCAATTTCTTGGACATGTTATTTCGGGAGCTGGGATTTCTGTAGATCCAGCTAAAGTTGAAGCCATAAGAAACTGGGAACCGCCTCGTTCAGCTACAGAAGTCAGAAGTTTTCTTGAATTGGCGGGGTATTATCATAGATTTATAAAGGATTTCTCGAAGATTGCAGTTCCTTTGACTGCATTAACGAAAAAAATGCACAGTTTGTTTGGGAAACTGTGCAGCAAGAGGCTTTCGAGATTTTGAAAAAGACGTTAAGCGAAGCACCAATACTTGCCTTAACCGACGGCAATGAGGATTTTGTGGTTTACACGGATGCTTCGAGGTTGGGATTGGGCGCTGTACTAATGCAGCGTGGATAAGGAATTGCATATGCATCGAGACAGTTAAAGTAACATGAAAAGGATTATTCGACTCACGATTTGGAGTTGACAGCTGTCACTTTTGCATTGAAGTTGTGGAGGCACTATCTGTATGGAACTAAGTGTCAACTCTATACAGATCATAAGAGTTTGAAGTACATTTTTAGTCAAAAAGAGCTGAACATGAGACAAAGACGTTCAATGGAACTTATAAATGATTATAACTGTGAAATCCTTTATCTCCCGGGAAAGGCTAATGTAGTAGCCGATGCTTTAAGCCGTAAAGCATATTCTAAGGACTGTTGCTACATGATGACATCTACGATGTTAACTTCCACGATTATTGATGATATAAAAGCTGCTCAAGTAGAAGCTTTGAAGGAAGAAAATGTTGGTGCTGAGGATATTTGAGTACAGAAAAAGGTCATGGAAACGAGTGAATCGGGGTTTGAAAGGAATTTATGGGAGAATCTGGGTGCCAAAGTTTGGTGGTATGAGAAAGGTGATCATCAAAGAAGCACATCAGTGTAGGTTTTCTGTACATCCCGGGAGCACAAGGATGTACAATGAACTTAAAGCAGGCTTCTGGTGGCCGGGATTGAAGAAGGATATCGGTCAGTATGTTGAAAGATGTTGGACATGTCGATTAGTGAAAGCCGAACATCAGCAACCCTATGGTAGCTTGCAACCACTACCCATTCCGGAATGGAAGTGGGAACACATAACAATGGATTTTGTCATGAAGTTCCCAAAGACTAGGTGTCAACATGATGCAGTTTGGGTAATAGTTGATAGATTGACCAAGTCGGCACACTTCATTCCAATAAGAGAGAGTTATTCCCTAGAAAGATTGGCTCAGATTTACATGGACGAGATTATTGCGAGGCATGGAGTTCCTAAGTCTATAGTATCTGATCGTGATAGCCGCTTCACCTCCAACTTCTGGTCAGCTTTGCAAGAAGGATTAGGAACGAGAATAGCAATGAGTACGACTTACCATCCACAAACTGATGGTCAAAGCGAAAGGGCCATCCTTACTCTGGAAGATATGATGCAGGCATGTATCTTGGATCTTGGTGGTAACTGGGACGACCATTTGCCGTTGATAGAGTTTTCGTATAATAACAGTAATCACGCAACGATTAAGAAAACACCTTTTGAGGCCTTATATGGGAGAAAATGTAGGACTCCTACATATTGGAGAGAAACTGGAGAAACACCGAATGCTGGGCCGGCATTGCTTCAGGAAACGAATGAGAAGATACAGCTGGTAATACAGAATATGAAGGCGGCCCAGGATCGACAGAAAATCTGTTATGATAGGAGGCACAAACCGATTAGTTTTGATGTGAATGATTGGGTTTATTTGAAGGTATCACCTATGAGAGGTGTTACACGTTTTGTTAAAAGAGGAAAGTTAGCTCCGAGATTCGTTGGACCATTCAGGATAAAATAGAAAGTAGGAAACCAATCTTATCGTTCGGAGTTGCCTGAAGAAATGTCAGGTATACAACCGGTGTTCCATGTGGGAAATCTCCGAAAGTCATTCACTACCGGAAATGAGGATTGAGCTGATCACACCGAGCTGAAAATCGATGACAGGCTCCGGTATGTGGAGGAGCCGGAGTGTGTCTTAGATACCAAAGTAAAGAAGTTACAGATCAAGGAAATCGAAATGGTGCTTGTACGTTGGAAGCATCATAAAGGAGTCAATCATATGTGGGAGACTAAGTTTGAAATGATGAGGAAATTTCTGCAAATGTTTGAAGCCAAGTAACTTCTGAGCGTGAAGGAGCCCATGTTGTAACATCCTAAGAATTAAAATGATGTAATTGAGGTTAATTAGTTTAAATTTTTGAACTTAGTAAAATTATGTTGGATTATATATTTTGATTAATTATAAAAGTTGGTTGTTTTATTCAGAAGTTGATAATTTCCAATTTATTAAGTTAATATAATTATTATTAAGTGGTTGAAAAGATAAAATAAAGATTTAATCTTTATTTAATGGAATTTAAGAATTTGGTTGCCATTTTAAGGAATTAAGAAATTTTAGAATTTATAGTTTTAATTATTAAGTATGAATAAAGATGGAAATCTTTATATATAGAAAGTTTGATAAGTTGAGGGGTTAAAAGTGTCAAAAGTTGAAAGTGGGAAATTAAAAAGACATAAGCCTTTCATTTTGAATCATTCATCTCTCTCTCTCTATCTTCTCCTAAGTACGGTTCTCTCCAAACCCAAATCAAGATCACCAAATTTGTCAAATTAGAGGCTAAAAATCTGGAATCAAGACCATAGAATGGAACTATCTACGCTGCAACAAGCAATTTAAGGTAAACTTTACTGAAACTTTTCGAAATTTGATGTTTTGGGTTCGGTTTCTATGAAAACCGAATCATAGATTGAGGATTCAAATGTAGATGCATGTCAAATATTCTTGTGGGATTGTGTAAATCAAATGTTGTGGGAATTATATACAAAATTTCAAGTCTTGATTCAAGCTACAAATGTTATTTTGAGAATTAAAATCATGGGTTCTGTGAGTTTTTGCATAGTACCGAAACCACAAACATGGGTACTGAAACCATAAAGGTTTCGGTATTAACCCCCCCTACCAAAACATATATACTGAAACCCACATGATATTGAAACTCCTGGACTACCGAAACCTTGGTACCATAATACCGAAACTTTGAAGAGTACCGAAACTATTTATATGTACCGAAACTATATATATGATTCATACTGAAACCATGCTAGTGTAACTACTACTACCGAAACCATATATGGGGAGGTACCGAAACCTTGAAGGTTTCGGTATTTCAATCTTTTCCAGAAAGCATAAACATATATATATATATATATATATATATATATATATGTGTGTGTGTGTGTGTGTGTGTGTGTGTGTGTGTGTGTGTCTGTGTATAGTCACCTTGGATTGGGATTGATTTATGAAAATAAAATAGAAATGGTTGGACCTCTTTTAAATTCAGTTGTATAATGATGAATTTCCGGACATTATGGTAATCTCAGAAATTGGAGATTTAAGTATAATTTTCGGATCACCATTTCGAAAGATTAACGCAATAATTTGAGAAACTTGATGAAACTTATTATTAAATAAGTTATTGAAGGGATTAATTGGGAATAATAAAACCATTAAGTAAGAGGATTTAAACATGAGTTTTGGATGACGGTTCCGACTGTTGTAACACTTTAATATTTTTAAATCATGATGGAAGTTGTTACCGAACATATGTATGATATGTTTTATTTATGGAAATGTAACAGGTCCCTTGTGGTGTTGTTTAACCCACAGTGGGGTACTTTGTGAGTCCAGTTGAAATTCCGAGGAGAAATAAGATAATTGAAGTTAAATAACGCACCCACTGTGAGTACATATGATTTCGCATGTTTATATCTGCTTTTTGTTAGCTAATGCCTGCTGAGACATGTTGTTTCACTTTCGTTTGGAATTCTACTAACTTGCGTAGATTTAGATGCACATTGTTGCTTGTTGCATGTCCGTTTCTTTGTTGTGCATCTTTCGATGGACCGGCGGGTCGCATCTGTTATTCCGATGTTACTGCGCTATATGACCCGGAGCTGATCCCTCCGAGGTTCTGGTAGGCATTAAGTCATCCCCGATGTTATGTCTGTCTCAGATGGTTGGTTTAAATGCCGAGCTTTGGGCTCGTAGGAGTGACGGTTCATGTGTCGTAGTTTGTGTACGTGGAGAGTGCACGACGTGCGTCGTCGGTGTTACTCTTGTGGGCGTCATAAAGATTTATAAAATGTGTAAATCTGTGTATTCACTAAGCATCGCTTACCCCTCAGTTGTTTAATTTTTTTTACAGGAAAAGGGAAATCCGCTGCTGGACCTTCTAGCTAGGTCATCTGTTGAAGTACTTGAAGATATCTACTACTTATTTTGGTAACGGCTCTATGGGATTATTGTTGTAATACATTTGGGATGTTGTAATAACTTTTGAGTATGTAGACTTAGACTTGAAACCTTGTAGCACCGTAGGGTGTTTAAAACATTTGTATTACTTTTATTATGTACTTTTATGCTTCCGCAATTATATTAAGCTTTCGGATCATTATGTAATCATGTGTTTGGTGATTAGTCTTGGGTGTATTGTAATGGTGGTTATTGTGGCAAGGGTGTCACACTTGATCAAGGCTATTCAGCAACTTTCCTCTTATGCAAAATTCATAAAAGATCTCCGCACACAGAAGAGAAAGTTCAAGGTCTCTCTTCCAAAGCAGATCAACCTAAATGAGCAATTAAGTGCAATAGTTTCTAGTTCTTTGCCTCCTAAGCTTAAAGATCCTGGATCACCCTTGATTCCAGTGACGAATGGCAATGTGCAGATAAAGAAAGCATTGCTTGATCTTGGAGATAGTGTTAATATTTTACTTGGAAACTTGTTTGACAAACATGATCTAGGCTAGTTACAGACGACTGATATAATCGTACAGCTGGCAGATCGGTCAACCAAATGCCCAAGGGGCATTATATTAGACGTCATAGTAAAGGTTGAAGACTTTTACTATCGAGTTGATTTCCTAGTTTTGGACACCGAAAGTTCCATAAGAGGCAATCAACTGGCTATTATCTTAGGCAGACCTTTATTAGCCACAATTAATGCTCAATTTAATTATAGGACGGGAGCCGTAGATATCGCATTTGGTAACTAGAACTTGAGATTGAATGTGTTTAATGCTTCAAATGCCGCTGCAATTGATTCAGAGTGTTATCTGATCGATATGGTGGATGAACTTGCCAGCAACATAGTTCGTTAATCAACACCAAAGATAATACTGAATTATTCTTTGCTGAGCATGACATAGCTAAGATGAATTCTCATGAGTGTAACGAATTAGAGGTAGACATGGAATCCATGCTGGAATCGAAACAACCGCCGTGGACTCATAAGACTGAAAAGTTACCTACTGATTTACCTCAGTCAGCAAAACCTTCAATAGAACAACCACCTGTTCTAGAATTGAAGGAGTTGTCAGTTCACTTAAAGTACGCTTCTTAGGTCAGAATGACACTTTGCGTGTCATAATTTCATCAGATCTGACCGAGGCGCAAGAAAACGCCTTACTGCAAGTATTAGCTAAATATAAAGAGGCAGTAGGATGGACCATAACAGATTTAAAAGGAATTAGTCCTACCTTGTGCATGCACCAAATCATTACTGATCCAGAAGCTAAACCAGCGTGGGATGCACAAAGAAGGCTAAATCCTAATCCAAGGGAAGTAGTTAAAAAAGAAGTGTTAAAGTGGTTGGATGCCGAGATAATCTACCCCATATCTGATAGCAAATGGGTGAGTCCAACCCAAACTGTGCCCAAGCAATCTGGGATCACGGTTATTGACACTGAAGACGGAGGAAAGATAACTACTCGCCCTGTAACTTGATGGAGAGTATGCATCGATTACAGGAAACTAAATTCTGCTACTTCTAAGGATCACTTTCCATTACCATTTATAGATCAAATTGTGGAAACGTTAGCAGGTCAAAAGTTTTATTGTTTCATTGATGGATATTCTGTTTATAATCAAATCCCAATCCATCCAGAAGATCAAGAGAAAACTATATTTACATGTCCATATGGCACCTTTGCCTACCGAAGGATGCCATTCGGTCTATGTAATGCGCCCGCCACATTCCATCGTTGTGTAATGGCTATCTTTTCGGACATGGTGGGTGGTTCTCTTGAGATATTTATGGATGATTTTTCCATATTTGATAAGACATTTGAGAATTGTCTAGGACATTTAAAGAAGGTCCTAAAGAGATGCACTGAAACCAACCTTGTTTTAAGTTGGGAAAAGAGCCTCTTCATGTTGAAAGAAGGGGTAGTCTTAGGTCACATTGTGTCCGAAAAAGGCATGGAAGTAGACAAGGCGAAAGTCCAATTAATATCTTCACTTTCACCCCCGCCAATGTTAAAGGAATAAGATCATTCCTAGGCCACACTGGTTTCTATCGGCGGTTCATTAAGGACTTCAGTGAAATATCGAGGCCGTTATGCAATCTTCTAGCAAAAGATGTTGAGTTTAATTTCGATGAAGCTTGCATGCAAGCATTTGAGAAGCTTAAATCAAAGTTAACTGAAGCATCAATTCTGCAATCTCCCGATTGGTCTCAATCTTTTGAGATCATGTGCGATGCTAGTGATTATGTAGTAGGTGCTGTATTAGGCCAAAGATTGGAGAAAAATCCAGTGGTTATTTACTATGCAAGTAAAATCTTTAATGACGCACAAATAAATTACATGACTATGGAAAAAGAATTATTAGCCGTTGTATTTGCCCTAGATAAATTCAGATCATACATTTGGGGGGCAAAAGTAACTGTGTACTCAGACCACAATGCTTTAAGGCATTTATTAGCAAAGAAGGATGCCAAACCTCGACTCATTCGGTGGATCCTTCTATTGCAAGAATTTAATTTAGAGATTAGGGATAATAAAGACACAGAAAATGTTGTTGCCAACCACTTATTGAGGCTCCAAATGATCCCAACAGATTCAAATGATCAAATCAGGGACTCCTTCCCTGATGAACAATTATTATCAGTTTCCAAAATTCCCTGGTTTGCAAATTTAGTCAATTATTTCGTATTAGGAAGATTGCCCAAGCATTGGAACGCACAAAAAAGAAAATATTTCTATGCTCAAGCAAGGTAATACATTTGGTATGAGCCTGATTTATTTAAGATAGGCGTGGATCAAATTATGAGACGTTGTGTCCCCGATTCTGAACATGAAGATATTCTTAAACACTGTCATGCATATGCATGCGGTGGTCATCTCAGTGCAAAGAAAACTGGCCACCGAATACTGCAGTGTGGGTTTTTCTGGCCCACAATTTTTAAGGATGCTTATGAATTTGTAAAAGGATGCATAAGATGCCAGCAAACAGGCGACATTGCAAGAATGGATGAAATTCCCATGACCCCGATATTAATTGTTGAAATATTCCATGTTTGGGGAATTGATATTTTGGGACCTTTCCCGAAATCATTTGGGTACGAATATATCTTGGTTGCAGTAGACTATGTTTCCAAATGGGTGGACGCAGAAGCCACAAGAACCAACGATAACCGGGTAGTTTGCAAATTTGTCAAAAGAAATATTTTGCACGCCACGGTATCCCGAGAGCTATCATCAGTGACGGAGGGTCACATTTTAAAAATCAACATTTTGCAAAACTCCTTAAACATTATGGAGTTAATCATAGAATAGCAACGCCTTATCATCCGCAAACTAGCGGACAAGTTGAGATTTCTAATAGAGAAATCAAGAGAATCCTTGAAAAATTAGTAAGACCAGATCGTAAAGATTGGTCGCAAAAGCTGGAGGATGCTCTGTGGGCATACAGGATTGCATTCAAAACACCAATTGGTATGTCCCCATATAGACTTGTTTATGGTAAGTTGTGTCATCTTCCGGTTGAATTGGAACACCGAGCTCTTTGGGCAATTAAAAACACTAATTTAATTTGCATGATGTCGGTGTCCATAGAAAATTCCAATTAAACGAGCTGGAAGAAATTCATAGACGTAAAAATAGAAGTCGATGGTGGTCGTTTTGGGAGAGTCCGGAAGTGTTGAAAAAAGCGGCGAAGCCTTATCGGAGTTGATTCACGATTCAAGTTTGAAGAAGGTGGATTGCAATCGTTCGAGCTAAGATCATGTCTCCAACCATTCCCGATGAAGAGCATACGATGAGCGACTAAACACCATAGCCGTTTGCGGAGGATCAACGGCTGAGTTTTATATTCTTGAATTTCAATTCACGTTTTGATGTATTTCGTGTTTATTGAATACTTTATGTATAATGCAAATGATAAGCATTTGGTTATTATTATGAGTAGATAGTTTGATTGGTAAAAACAAGATAGTTCATAGTGATGTTATTATTTGTGCCGAGTCCATTAGTTTAGGGATTAAGACAAGTAATGAATGTTGCATGCGCTATGTCGAGATTTATTGATTAAAATATCTATGAAAAATATAACTACGCAATTGATTATGTCTATGTGATCGTTTGCATGAAATTCAAGTGGGTAATAACTTATGCCGTAGTAATTCTGTAAATGGTTATCTTCAAATTGCTTTGTTAATCAGTTCGTTAGTTGTTTGCCATTATTTTAGTTATAGTTTAGTCGTAATCGTTATTCCAAACAAATCATCCAATTCACGATTTGACTGCTTTTAATAAACTAAAGAAACTAGCTAATTAACCCTAATTCACATACGCACTTCCTGCGGATTTGACCCTTACTTCTCTAAGCTAATAGGTGGATTTAAGGTTATTTCTACGGGCCACAACGACGGCTCGTCATTCTAGTGCTACGTGGGAGCCCGAGGCAGACATGCCACAGCGTTTCCCGCATCTATTTACCTGAGTCGGGATAAGTTCTAGAGGGAGATTTACCATTTCTTCTTTTTCAAGCTCCAATCAAGCAAGAAAGGATGGATTGAGGTTGTTAATCCTTGCTGAAAAGAGTTGAATTGTTTTATTAAGTAGTTAGTTTTGTTGGGGGTGAGTTTACAACCCCTTTTGTACGTAGAATCAAGGTTGGGGAAGAAAATCCCCATGGCAATCGAAAACAGAGTGCAAACCTGCACTGTTCGTTGCCGCATTATAACACCTTGCTTTTTATTTTATGTGTTTTGTGCGATTCGCGTTAAATGATGTAATTTTGAATTTTTATATAAATAGGAGCTGAAGTTTCATTGCTCATCATTTTAGCAAAAACCATTTTTCCTATTTGAGAGCCTCTCTCTCTAAGCTCACCTTCTCTCTAGCTTTTCTCCCAAACTGACCGGCCAAATCTCGAGTTCTATACGTCATCGGAAAGATCTCGAAGAGTACTACACGGATCTGCAATTGCATGTGTGATTTGATTCGGGTTTGAGGTAAGAATCCTATTTTCTCTCTTCTTTGCTTTCGGTTTTGAGAAAAAAAGGTTCAAAATCCCCATCTTTGATTCATTTAAAGCTATTCTGCTTGAGTTATAACTCGATTCTGCAAGAATAAGTGTAATAGAATCGAACTTAGACTTGTTCCTTAGCATATTCATGATTTTTGGCTTGGAAATGCATGTTTGAAAGCTGAAAAATACGAACAAGTTCGAGATGCCAAGAACAAATTCGAAATAGGCTAAATTCGAAGGCCTTATGTTCGAGATTGCCCTTATGTTCGAAGACTATATAGGATCGAACCTCATTAAGTTCGAAGCCCCCCCCCCCCCTAAGTTCGAATGGCTTGAATAAATTGGAAGGGGCAACACTCGTTTTGCCTAACACATAATTTACAAAATATTTAGCAAGAAATTACAATTTAAGATACTTTAATTTTTAAGCAAGTTTATTAATTGGTTATGTAATCTGTAATATTATTTACAGACATTTTATTGCACACATGCTATAAGATTTAAGCGACTAGTTCAGTTATGAGCCAAAGCTAGAGCCAGAGATAATCAAAGTATATTTAAAGCCTCAGTCAGTAAAGCAAAGCCATATTGAGCCAAAAAGCAATGTTAAAGTCTAGATAAGCCCGAGCAAGCATTTCAAAATATTACAAAGCATAAGACAGTACTGTGAGTAACAATTATTCTTGTTTACATGTATTTTATGTAATTAAGACATAATTTGCTTCTATATGCCTTCTTTGGACTTAAATAGACTTTTTTGAGTGAAGGCGAACACTGTGGTACAGGCGGTGCCCAGCTTAGCCAGATCTTACATCTGATCTATTAATGTGCATAACATATTGCTATCTGTTTATTATTCTGCATATTATACAACAAGCTTCGTTTGAGCATTTCTTTGTGCATCTCATAAGCATTTTACTTTGCAAGCAAGCAATTCTGATGCTCACCACTATCCCAAGCATTATGCGGGTAGCTAGCCCCGCATCACAGATTGATCATCTGTCAGCGGTAACCCCTAGTGGTGGCATCTCCTTTCAGCGTGCACCGTCTCAATTGTGCAAGCATTCATTCTGGGTAAAAGCGTTAGCAAGCAAGCAAGCATTACATCCTTTATAGGCACTTTCGCCACATATCTTAGATGCATCATGAATATCTGTTAACTCACTAAGCAATTAGCTTACAGTTGCTACTCATAATTTTTACAGGAAAAGGTAAAGAGCAAGCTGGACCATCTGCTTAGGTCTATTATCTGATCAACCCAGAGAACTTAGCTCACTTTTCAGCTTGTGGTATAGCTTTATGATGCCTTGGGATCTGGGTAGCTGCTTTATTTATATTGTGATGTCTTAGTAACTTAGCAATGAACCTTGTAATATTTTATTTAGAGTTATGAAAGCTTTAGCCTTAATGTGATACATTATGTCTGTTGTTATTTATTCCTGGGATTAAGCAAGCGTGATTAAAGCAAGGATGTGACAGGATGGTATCAGAGCATTAGTTTGAGGGATTCAAGTGTTAGCAGTAACATTTGGACTCAAACTTTTAAGCAAAGATATTAGCTTCGAATATCTAGGCTTTAACTTGACCTGAGATAGGCCTTGACTTTTCTTTAGGAATTGGGAAATGGGGTAGAATAGGAATTATGCCTATTCTTATGCAAGTACTATTATATTATTTCAGAACATGTCTGGATCTGGTGAAGGAGCTGGAGGTGGACTCACTCCTGAACAGATCATGCAAATAATGCAAACCATGCTTAATGAGAACAACGAGCGTCAAGATAAGTTTTTGCAAGATCAGTTTCGTGCTCGTGACGAAGCCGAAACTAGGCGTAGAGAGGAACGTAGGAAGAAGAAACGCGATGATACTGGATGGCAAAACGATGACACTGACGAGGAGGAAGCTCCTGTAGTCCCACCTAAGCGATGTAACTTCCGTTACTTCAAAGCTTGCGGAGCTCAACCTTTTAAGGGTGCTGCAAATTCTATCGAAGCGCTGGAATGGATTACTGGCATCTAGCGGATATTTCTTATTAGCGACTGCGCAGAGGAATCAAATGTCAGCTCTGCTACTACACTGTTTGAGGGTGGCGCTGTTATGTGGTGGAGATCTCAAGAGAATATGCATGGTGTTAACTGGATTAAGTCCCTATTTTGGGATGATTTTAAAGTGATCTTCTTTCGTCAGTACTGCCCGACTGATGAAAAGAAACGTCTGGAGGAGAAGCTGATGTCTCTTACTCAGGGAACCAAATCGGTGACTGAGTATGAGATTGAATTTACCCAACTTAGCCTACTGTCTGACTATCAAGTTGCTACTGAAGAGCGAAAGATCGACCGCTTCTTAATGGGTCTGCATCCCGAGTATCAGAAGTTCTTCAAGCACCAAAGGTACACCAACTATGCTGATGTCGTTGAAGCTGCTCGAATTCTCGAGCAGGACTTTATTCGAGCTGGAGGAGTTCCTACTTCATCTATCAACCCGACATGTCCGTCACCGCCTAAGAAGTCACGTACTGGAAGTTATTCCGGATCTTCATCCAGATATTCGCCACAGCAGTCTCAGTTCAGACAGTTTAGCTCGCCCCCGGCCCAGAGCGCACATTCCTATGCGGTACATTCTGAGCCGAGGCAGTTTCGCCGCTGCCATAAGTCACACATTGGGCGTTGTAACCCCAATGATGTGAGATGCTATGTGTGCAACGACATTAGGCATAGCAATGAAGAGTGTCCCAACAAAATTACAGTTTGCAACAATTGTTTACGCCCTGGACACAATGAGCGGGCATGTACGCATCCGTTCAGCTTAGTTTATCCGAGTGCAGAGCATCATCCACGACTACAATAGCAACAACACCGACCTCAACAGCAACAACAGCAGCAAAGACAAAATCAACCGGCCCGACATAGCACATCGCGTGGAGGTTCTAGCTGTCGTAACGAACCAGCACGAAGTCAGAACCGAGCATTTCAAATAACGGCCGAGCAAGCAAAAGAAATACCAGATGTGGTATCTGGTATGTTTCTTGTTAACTCTGTTCTTGCTAGAGTTATTTTCGATTCGGGAGCAAATCGTTCTTTCATATCAAATTCATTTGCATCTAAACTTGGAATTGCACCAACTATGATACCTGTTATATTTGATATTGAAACGGCCAGTAACGTGTGTGTGTCTACCGATAAAATTTACCGCGACTGCATAATTCTGCTTGATAACTGTACTTTCCAACTTGACCTTATTCCGATGGACTTTCACGAATTCAACGTCATCGTAGGTATGGATTGGCTTGATCATCATGATGCCAACATTGTCTGCAAGAAGAAGTTAATAAAGCTCACTACTCTTGATGGCCGCAGTATATGCATCTACGGTGACAGAAAGAAAGGTGAATTATGTTTAATTTTAGTAGTAAAAGCTAGGAAGCATATAGCTAAAGGTTGCGTGTCATACTTAGCATATGCAATAGATGCTAAGTCAGAAAAGAATACTTTAGCCGAGGTACCGATAGCCTCAGAGTTTGATGTCTTTCCCGAGGACATCTCTGGACCCCCACCAGACCGTCAGGTGGAGTTCAGAATTGATTTAGTGCCAGGCGCGACACCGATTGCTCGAGCCCCGTATCGACTTGCACCTGCTGAGATGCAAGAAATGACGAAGCAATTGCAAGAGTTGCTTGACAAAGGGCTCATACGACCAAGTTCATCTCCCTAGGGAGCTCCTGTTCTTTTCGTTAAGAAGAAAGATGGGACTCTCTGGATGTGCATTGATTATAGGGAGTTGAACAAGGTAACAATAAAGAACAAATATCCGTTGCCCAGAATAGACGATCTTTTCGACCAACTTCAGGGAGCCAGTTGCTTCTCAAAGATCGATCTTAGATCTGGGTATCATCAGCTCAAAGTTTGTGAAGAAGATGTCCCCAAAACAGCTTTCCGTACCAGATATGGGCATTACGAGTTTCTTGTTATGCCCTTTGGCCTTACAAACGTTCCTGCGGCATTCATGGATCTCATGAACCGTGTTTGTAGACCAATGCTTGACAAGTCTGTTATCGTCTTTATAGATGATATTCTCATCTATTCCAAAACCGAAGCTGAGCATGCTGTGCATCTTAGAGAACTGCTAGAGTTGCTGCGCAAGGAGCGACTTTATGCCAAGTTCTCTAAATGCGAATTTTGGTTACCACAGGTGCTTACAATCTCGATCTATTCATTTTAAGCTTATCTTTTCTTTAATTTTCATGCTCAGTGTTAACTTGCGAATCTTGTATCTTATCAGATACATCTCCTTGGACATGTGATATCTGGTGAAGGAATCTCTGTAGATCCTTCTAAGATAGAAGCCATTCAAAACTGGGAAGCTCCTAGATCAGCTACTGAGATCCGAAGTTTCTTGGGATTGGCGGGTTACTACGGTCGATTCATTAAGGACTTCTCAAAATTAGCCGTGCCTCTTACCTCTCGTACTCGCAAGAACATTCCCTTTATTTGGGAAGAAGCTCAAGAAATTGCATTCCAAACTTTAAAACAGAAACTCACCGAAGCACCTATTCTGGCCTTACCCGAAGGCAATGAAGACTTTGTAGTCTTCAGCGATGCTTCATATCAAGGGCTCGGGTGTGTTCTGATGCAAAGAGGCCGAGTTATATCATATGCTTCTCGCCAACTCAAGGATCATGAAAAGAGTCAGCCGACTCATGATCTTGAACTTGCTGCTGTGACTTTCGCGTTGAAAATGTGGCGACATTATCTCTACGGCACCAAATGCCAGTTATACACAGATCACAAGAGTCTTAAATACATTTTCAGTCAGAAGGAGCTCAACATGCGCCATCGACGCTCCATGGAACTCATCAAAGACTATGACTGTGAAATTCTGTATCACCCTGGCAAAGCAAACGTGGTGGCCGATGCATTGAGTCGTAAATCTTACTCCGCTAAATGTCTCTATACTCTGACTCATACTTCGTTTTCGTCTACTCTGATCGATGAAGTTCTTGTTGCTCAAGTCGAAGCTTTGAGAGAAGAAAACCTCAGTTCTGAGGACATGAAAGGGCAACTTCAATTCTTAATCGATAGCCCTCGTGGCTTAAAGCTCTTCAAGAATCGCGTTTGGGTTCCGAAATTTGGAGATATACGACAGAAGATTCTCTCAGAAGCTCACTGTTCTAACTTCTCGGTACATCCTGGCAGCACCAAGATGTACAACGATCTAAAAGCTGAGTATTGGTGGTCTGGTATGAAAAGAAACGTGGGTCAGCATGTCGAGAATTGTGTTACTTGTCGGTTAGTCAAAACGGAGCATCAACAGCCGTATGGCAGTCTTCAACCGTTACCGATTCCTGAATGGAAGTTCGATCAGATAACGATGGACTTTGTGACGAAGCTTCCGACTACGCGGAGACAGCACGATGCAATATGGGTTATCGTGGATCGTCTAACCAAAGTCGCTCATTTCATTCCGATACGAGAGAATTACTCATTGGAGAAACTGGCTAAGATCTACGTAGATGAAATTGTTTCTCGACACGGAGTGCCTCTGTCAATTGTTTCCGACCGCGACAGCCGGTTCACTTCGAGGTTCTGGAGTGCATTACAAGATGGATTAGGCACCAAGATCAGAATGAGCACGACATATCATCCGCAGCCTGATGGCCAAAGCGAGCGCACGATCCTTACACTCGAAGACATGTTGCGGGCTTGTGTTCTTGAGTTTAGCGGTAATTGGGACGACCACTTGCCATTAGCAGAGTTTTCTTACAACAACAGCTACCACTCATCTATCAAAGCCACACCTTTTGAAGCTTTATACGGTCGCAAGTGTCGAACGCCTACTTGTTGGCATGAAGCCGGTGAAGCACCAATTGTCGGTCCTGATTTACTTCAACAAACCAATGACAAGATCAGAATCGTTCGCCAACGACTGGAAACTGCTCAATCTCGACAAAAGTCGTATCACGACAGGCGCCATAAGCCTTTAGAATTCCAGAAGGACGATTATGTGGTATTAAAAGTCTCGCCGATGAAAGGTGTGTTTAGATTCGGCAAACGCGGCAAGTTAGCACCACGATTCGTTGGTCCTTTCAAGATCATCGAGTGTGTTGGAACTCAATCTTACCTTTTAGATTTGCCAAATGAACTATCCAACATTCACCCTGTGTTTCACATCTCGCAACTGAGGAAGTGCAAGGAAGATAAAAGCGAAAAGTGAGCCGATCATCTGAGTTACAAGATCAACGAGAAGCTGCAATGCGATGAGCCTGAGGTTATTTTGGAGACAAAGATGAAGAAGTTGAGGAATCGAGAAGTAGCAATGGTGTTGGTGCAATGGACAACTTCTCATGGTATTTTCCAGACCTGGGAATATGAGCAAGACATGAGAGTTTGTTATCCGCATCTCTTTGAGCCCTAGGTACTTCGAGGACGAAGTGCAAGCGTGGTGGGCTCATACTATAACACCTTGCTTTTTATTTTATGTGTTTTGTGCGATTTGCGTTAAATGATGTAATTTCGAATTTTTATATAAATAGGAGCTGAAGTTTCATTGTTCATCATTTTAGCAAAAACCATTTTTCCTATTTGAGAGCCTCTCTCTCTAAGCTCACCTTCTCTCTAGCTTTTCTCCCAAACCGACAGGCCAAATCTCGAGTTCTATACGTCATCGGAAAGATCTCGAAGAGTACTACACGGATCTGCAATTGCATGTGTAATTTGATTCGGGTTTGAGGTAAGAATCGTCTTTTCTCTCTTCTTTGCTTTCGGTTTTGAGAAAAAAGGTTCAAAATCCCTATCTTTGATTCATTTTAAGCTATTCTGCTTGAGTTATAACTCGATTCTGCTAGAATAAGTGTAATAGAATCGAACTTAGACTTGTTCCTTAGCATATTCATGATTTTTGGCTTGGAAATGCATGTTTGAAAGCTGAAAAATACGAACAAGTTCGAGATGCCAAGAACAAATTCGAAATAGGCTAAATTCGAAGGCCTTATGTTCGAGATTGCCCTTATGTTTGAAGACTATATAGGATCGAACCTCATTAAGTTCGAACCCCCCCCCCCCCCAGTTCGAATGGCTTGAATAAATTGGAAGGGGCAACACTCGTTTTGCCTAACACATAATTTACAAAATATTTAGCAAGAAATTACAATTTAAGATACTTTAATTTTTAAGCAAGTTTATTAATTGGTTATGTAATCTGTAATATTAATTGCAGACATTTTGTTGCACACATGATATAAGATTTAAGCTACTAGTTCAGTTATGAGCCAAAGCTAGAGCCAGAGCGAATCAAAGTATATTTAAAGCCTCACTCAGTAAAGCAAAGCCATATTGAGCCAAAAAGCAATGTTAAAGTCTAGATAAGCCCGAGCAAGCATTTCAGAATGTTACAAAGCATAAGACAGTACTGTGAGTAACAGTTATTCTTGTTTACATGTATTTTATGTAATTGAGACATAATTTGCTTCTATATGCCTTCTTTGGACTTCTATAGACTTTTTTGAGTGAAGGCGAACACTGTGGTACAAGCGGTGCCCAGCTTAGCCGGATCTTACATCTGATCTATTAATGTGCATAACATATTGCTATCTGTTTATGATTCTGCATATTATACAGCAAGCTTCGTTTGAGCATTTCTTTATGCATCTCATAAGCATTTTACTTTACAAGCAAGCAATTCTGATGCTCACCACTATCCCAAGCATTATGTGGGTAGCTAGCCCCTTATCACAGATTCATCATCTGTCAGCGGTAACCCCTAGTGGTAGCATCTCCTTTCAGCGTGCAATGTCTCAATTGTGCAAGCATTCATTCTGGGTAAAAGCATTAGCAAGCAAGCAAGCATTACAGCCTTTATAGGCACTTTCGCCACATATCTTACATGCATCATGAATATCTGTAACTCACTAAGCAATTAGCTTACAGTTGCTAGTCACAATTTTTACAGGAAAAGGTAAAGAGCAAGCTGGACCATCTGCTTGGGTCTATTTTCTGATCAACCCAGAGGACTTAGCTCACTTTTCAGCTTGTGGTATAGCTTTATGATGCCTTGGGATCTGGGTAGCTGCTTTATTTACATTGTGATGTCTTAGTAACTTAGCAATGAACCTTGTAATATTTTATTTAGAGTTATGAAAGCTTTAGCCTTAATGTGATGTATTATGTCTGTTGTTATTTATTCCTGGGATTAAGCAAGTATGATTAAAGCAAGGATGTGACACGCATCGTGGCCGCGCTCCCCTTGTCACGACCGCGATCAGGGTGAGGCAGTGATGGGTTGGTCACTGGCGGTGAGAACGCGGTCGAGATAGGGATCGCAGGCTGATGAACTTGGTCACGCTTTGATTACTTAAATGACAATAATATAAACCCTAAACCTAATTCTAGGTGACTGGACTTAATAACGGGGGTTGGTTCCCGTTCCGTCGTGACCGTTATGCTTACTGTGGATAATTAGTAGATAATTAGTTGTTTACCTTTGATGATGATTATATTACTAGATGACGTGGACTATAATTCATACGTGGTATTAGTAGAAAAAGTAGGGTGTTACAGCTTGGTATCAGAGCATTAACTTAAGGTTTAAGTATCATTAGTGATGCTTAGGCTTTAACCAATGTCTAGATCCTTGGGCTTGATCTCTGATGAGTAGGTCTAAGAAATTGTGGAGTTATATTATTGTTATTTAAGTAATGTTGTTTATATTCTGTAGAGATTCATGGCAGACGAGCTGAGTTCATGAAGTCCCACCGAGGGACGTGTATTTGACAAAGAGTTTGCTCGGCGACTACAAGAGGCATTTGAGCGGGGGCATGCCGGGGCCATGCAGTCTCTGACTCGGGGCACCGGTGGCGCAGGGGGTTCAGGAGAGAACTCATCAGAGCATCGGGATACTGGAAGAGATTCATCACGATGAGTAGGCAAGGGGTGTAAATATAAGGAGTTTCTCGCTGCACACCCCCCAAAGTTCCATGAAGAGCCCGGGGCCATTAAGGCTATGTACTGGTTACAGGATATAGAGATGACCTTTTATATTACGGGTTGTCACCTCGACCACTTGACAACATTTGCCAGTGCTCAGCTACGGGCTAGCGCTCAGCAGTGGTGGAGGACTCTTAGGGATACCATGGGAGACAGACGGACTTATGCGATGACGTGGGATCAGTTTAAGGTCCCTTTTGAGGAGCGGTATTGTCCAGAGGACCGCCGAGCCCAGTTGGAGATCGATTTCTTAACATTATTCCAGGGGCAAAGATCCGTTGATGAGCACGATAAGATTTTTCTTGATTTGAGTTTGTTTGCACCACTCCAGATCAGTAGGAAAGGAAGATTAATAAATTTATGATGGGTCTACGTAAGGAGATCAGAGAGTTTATTGATACAGGCTATATACCGACATATGCTATGGCAGTAGAGTTATCATGGAGGCGAGAGAGGGAGCTATCCCGTGCAGATCCGGTGGTAGAGCAACCGTGGCGAGTTCAGTCGGCTGGTTATGCTAGAGGTCCTGACTGAGATAGAGATAGGGACAGGGACAGAGATAGTTGTTTTAGTCGTTTCCAGCCGAGAGGTGATGAGTAGACGTGTAGAGTCTGATGAAGCAGACCGACAGAGAGACCGATCTTCCTAGAGGTTTGACCGTAGACCCGATGACCGAGGTAGTCGTTTTGGGGGATCCGAGCGTAGAGGAGGAGCTTCTTGCTCTGGCTCAGTGACAGGAGAGAGGTGGTGCAAGCCTGGCCATACTCAGACAGAGCTTTATGCCGACAAATGCGTATTGGGGAGTGTGATCCCCGACATGTATATTGTTTCTGCTGTGGCCAGCCTGGCCATACTCATACAGATTGCACTTCCAGAGACCCGCTGTGTTTTAACTGCGGGCGGGCCAGACATCAGGTGTGAGATTGTACAGCCTCGAGACAGGGTGATCAGAGACAGGGAGAGTCGAGGCCACCGACACAGGGTCAAAGTTCAGCAGGTTCTTCTGCACGTAGAGATGTGGTTCCCCGAGCTCGAGGTCGGGTATTTCAGTTGATAGCAGAGGAGACACAGGAGATAGCTGATGTAGTTTCTGGTTCGTTAACTTTAAACAGTCTGCTCGATTTTTGTTTGATCCTAGGCGAACCGTTCTTTTGTGTCTTTCACTTTTACTGCTTACTTTTCTATGTCACCTGTCGAATTACCAGAGTCGTTGATTATAGAGCTAGCAGATGGTAGTGCCTCTGTAGTTAGGCACGTGTATGCTCAGTCTGTTTTAGAGATATATGGCCATTTGTTTAGAGTCGATTTGTTGCCTATAGAGATTAGTAGTTTTGATGCAATAGTGGGCTTGGATTGGTTAGCTTCTTAGCATGCTGATATTACTTGTTCTAAAAAGATTATCCGCCTGCCAGTTTCACAGGTTCGTGTTATTACCGTGTGCGGGGAACGTAGTGGGGGCAGAGTTGACCTCATTTCTGTAGTTCAGGGTTGTCGTCACTTAGCCAAGGGTTGTTCTTCCTTCTTAGCTTATGTAGTGGATGTGAAGAAGGAAAATAGGAGTTTAGAGACTGTTGATGTTGTTTCCGAGTTCCCTGATGTGTTTCCCGAGGAGCTACATGGGTTGCCACCAGACCGATAGGTAGAGTTTCGTATAGAGTTGGTGCCAGATGCTACTCCTATTGCACGTACACCCTACCGCCTAGCTCCTACCAAGATGAGAGTGTTAATGAGTTTGCTTCAGGAATTGTTGGACTGCGGGTTTATTCGGCCTAGTTCCTCACCATGAGGTGCTCCAGTTCTCTTTGTCAAAATCATTCCTTATTCCATAAAAAGATCTTGGAAGATTCAGTTCAATCAGTTCACAATGTCAAAAGATGCACTGGCCATGGGTTCCGAAACCAAACCTCCGATTCTTTACAGAGGAGAATATGTGCTGTGGAGGGAACAGTTATTAGAGTTTATAAGCTTTCACGACTTATTTGAGGAGATGTTGGCCTCACTGACTGAAGGCCCATCCAGATTCTTTATTACTGTTCCAGTAGATCCAAACGAAAATCCTCCGATACCTGAGAGAACAGAGGAGGTCACAACTGCAAATCTAACTGAGGCTCAAAAGAAAAGAAAGCTAGGGGATAAAACAGCCCGAAAACTCCTACTGATTTCAATTCCAAATGACATCTACATCAGTCGGACCAATACAACCACAGCCAAATCCATCTGGGATGAGGTGTGTAAGCTAATGAGAGGGTCAGACAAAGCAGCCACAAACAAGGCACGTAACAGTCTGATAACATTTGAGAATTTCGAGCTAGAGAAGGAGAGTTATTTGAGAACACTGATCTGAGATTTGTTAACCTTGTGAGTGAGATGAAGAGAAATGGGGTAACAAAATTTAATCTGGACATCAATATTAAATTCTTGAATGTTCTCAACCCGGAATGGATAAATACACTATGATAATCCAACAGACTAAAGAGATTGATGATATGGATTTTCATATGGTGTTTGAGAATCTAAACAACTATCAAGAAGTTGTTTTAATAAAAGTGTCAGGAAAGAAGCAGGTTGAGAAGGCAACGATTGATCCTCTGGCTCTCCTTGCAACTAAAAAGTATAAATACAAGATGAAAAAGGAGAAGTGCATTGTTATAAGAAGCAGTTCATCTGATTCAGAATCCACAGATTCATCAGCAGACTTAGAAATTGAG
This sequence comes from Centrapalus pauciflorus, assembly GCA_020465985.1. Taxonomy (NCBI): domain Eukaryota; kingdom Viridiplantae; phylum Streptophyta; class Magnoliopsida; order Asterales; family Asteraceae; genus Centrapalus; species Centrapalus pauciflorus. The sequence continues at coordinate 179,558 of JAANYP010006643.1, forward strand.
GAAATAAAAAAGCAGATGGCTTTATTGACGAAGGCTTTCCAGAAGAAATTTTATCGCAAGCCGACTAACAATAAAATGTGATACAAGATAGGCTCCAGAAAATATGAGAAGAAAGACAAATATGAAAAATCTGGGGAAAGCAGTGGTAAGAAACATGATAAATATGAGAAGCCTGAGAAGTCGGCCAAGAAAGAAACCGAACAGAAGTGTTATAACTGTGGCAAGCCAGGCCACTTTCCAAGGGAATGTAGACTGCCAGTAGTCAAAACAGACTACTATACTCGGAAGGCACTGATGGCCAAGGAAAAGGAGGCTGGAAAGGCTTTAATTGTTGAAGATGACCACTGGCTTCAACTGTCTGAGGATGAAGACATTCTAGATGAAGATGCCCACATTTGCCTGAAGTCTGAAATATTCAATGAATCTTAGTTAAGTGAATCTGCCATGTTGGCAGAATATGAAGTCTGGGTAGGTTTGACTGATGATGAAGGTGAAGAGACAAAGGATTCTGATTCTGAGGATTAACTGAGAGAGGATATGGCATTAATGGCCACACGAGAAGCTGGATGCAGCAGAGACCAAGAAGATGGCGGATCAAATTCAGATGCCTCCGACCAATCAGAGACACCCGAGGTACAATCTAATCTTGATTCTCATGATGATAACTCCTGTGAGCTAGAACAAAAACTTGCTCAGATGGCTTACATGCTAAAATGGTTTGAAAAAAATTTAAAAGCCGAGAAAAAGAATGTCCATTCTTTGGAAAACAAATTGAGACTCGAACATGCTTTAGCGTTACAGTTTTCCAAAGATAAGGCATTTGAATTGCAATCTATATCAAACATAGAAGAAAAGTACAACGACATTCAACTGCTAAATGAAAAGCTGAGTAACATTATTTCTGACTTAACAGAATAACTACAATTAGCAGAATTAGAATCAGAAAATTCATCTGTAAAGTATAATTCCATCTTTGCTGAAAGGACAAAACTGTATGAGAAAACTAAATCCTTAGAAGATGAATTTTGTTAAAAGATGTAACAGATCATACCATTCATCTGAATCAACCAAAAGATACTGATTTTTATATTTCAAAATTAGGAATTGGTTATGATAATCCTAAGTATCTAACGAATGCGATTTCGTGTTCACCAACTCTATATGATACCAGATACATGAATTTAGGATTACTAATGGTTTTATGAAAGCATCAGATGAGATTGAATCAGGTCAAGATCTGAAAAGGTTGAGAAAAGATAAAATGCAAAATACTTTGGATTATAACAAGCTTAATGACAGTTATCAAAATCCATGCATATCAGAAGAGGATATTCAGACATATTTTGATAAAGATTTGTCTGAAAATACATCTTCTACTCAAAAGCCTTATATTCCGAACTCAATTCTTGAGAAGATTAACTCTGATCTTGAATTGAAAATTAAATCTTTTGAGAATGAAAAGAAAAAACTTCAGGTTGAGATTAAAGATCTAGAACTGAAACTTAAAAACCAGCCTGAAATCAAATCTCAACCAGATCAGATTTCTTTAATTCAACTTGAAACTATTAATTCTGAAAAAGAGTTTGATTTGTATAATAACTCTGATTTTAATTCATTATAAGAAATGTTTGTCAAAATTGATGAGATTATTAAACCACTTCATGACAAACAAATTGATAAACCTAAAGAACCAGTAAGTATTTTGAAAAGAATACCTACAGATTCCAAAGTTGAATCAGTTCCATCACCTGTTTGACATAAAAAAAAGAATGAAAAAGTTTCTTTTGTCTCTCCAAAATTTGAAAAAGGTGAATCATCTTTGTCTTAGATAACAAATGCAAAGACAACAGATGCTTCCAAAGGTAAGAAAGTTTTACAGATTAAAGCTGATACTTAATCGACTAATTCATGTTCTTCTGTTATGTCAGATAATACTGTGAAAAGAACATCCAAGCAAATACGACGAAGGAAGCAAGTGGCAAAGAAAAAGACAAGTTTTAGAAAGGAATGTTGAGTGAAAGATATGAGTGTTAAAAATAGGATTAGATCTGTAGAGAAGTGTGTCTGTAATAAATCTACTATTAAACAATGTTCTAAATACTCTCACACTGAACTGTTTTCATTAAATTCTGCCAAATTCCATGCGTTGAATGTTAAATCTTTGCACAATTCTGATATGTTTGTATGAGTAGCAGAGAATAAAGTTCTTATTTTTAAACAGCAAAGGGATCTAAAGAAACAAGTTTCTAAATCAGTTCCAAAAAGAACTATATAAAAATGGATACCCAAAAAGACTGTTAAAAAGTGGGTTCCAAAGATAAATAAATTATCTGTTAGTCTACCTGAAGAAATACCGCATGATTTACCAAAATCCAAAGTACCCAACTATAAGTGGGTACCTCAAGTTTTTTACTTCGTTTTATAGGTTAATCATGTGTGGTACCTTGACTCCGGGTGTTCCAAGCATATGATCGGACAGTGAGAAACCCTAACAAATTTTGTTGACAAATTTTGTGGGACGGTCATATATGGAAACGATCAGTTTTGCCCGATCAAAGGCTATGGAAGTCTGGAATACAACAAGATTACGATTCAAAATGTACTCTATGTTGATGGTCTTGGCCACAATCTGTTCAACATCGGCCAATTGTGCGATAAAGGGTTCGAAATCAATTTCAAGGCGAATAGGTGTAGTATAAGATCTGGGGAAGGGAAGGAAATCCTAGCTGGAAATAGGAAAACCAATTTGTACTCCATAGACTTATCCAAAATCAATCTGAAGAAAGATGTTTGTCTACTTTCCAAGACAACATTAAAAGTATCACGGTAGTGGCATTGCCGTCTATCTCATTTGAACTTCAAAGAACTGACCAACCTTGCAAAAGCTGGCTTAGTAAAAGGTCTACCGGCTCTCCGATTTCAAAAGGAGCCGTTGTGCACCGCATGTGAAAAAGGAAAGATGGTGAGGGCTTCACACAAATTAAAAGCTGAACATTCTTCAACTAGGGCATTACAGCTACTCCATATGGATTTGTGCAGGCCTATGCGAGTACAAAGCATTAGTAAGAAGAGATATGTGTTGGTGATAGTTGATGATTATTAAAGATACACATGAGTATTCTTCCTGAGATCCAAGTCTGAAGCTACAGAGATAATAATTGACTTCATACGCAAGTTCAAGTTAAGTTGCAGCTTTCTGTACTACAACAAAATGAACCTATAGCAACATGGAAAAAGTGTTGTGTTAGGCCTTAAAAGTGTTGTTATAGGGCTAATGCGACACTTTATGTAGTGCCACCTTAGCCAACGTCGCCTTAGGTCTAAAGCGACATTTTCACTAGATAATGCAACACTTTTCAAAAGTGTTGCCATTATTTTATAGATGCAACACTTTTTAAATGCAATATTTTTTATATTCTAAAGCAACACTTTTTAATGTGTTGCCATTATTTTATAAATGCAACCCTTTTTAAAAGCAACACTTTTTATACTCTAAAGCAACACTTTTAATCTATTGTTACCAACTTATAGCAACACTTTACTTATCAAATACAACACTTATCAAATGTTGTCATTATGTAAACGCAACACCATTATCAATCTATTGCAACACTTTATTATTGTTTTAAATTACATAAATGCAATATTTCCTAGACAAAAGAAACACATTCATTATTTTTTAAATTTAATGCAAATACAAATATTTATATAATTGCTTCGTGATAGTTTTTCTATTTACAATTCAATCTAATAAAAATAATATCATTTCATAACATATCGATCAAAAAGTATTTCTAGTATATAAACGTCAACAACCAAAACAACGATCATCAAATGTATAAGCGATACAACATAAAAGTAAATTACAATCTTGGGAATGCATATTCAATTCCTCTTCTTGTAATTTCTTTAATACGAAACCGATGCTTATCATGCACAACTCTCCTTCTGTCGATCACCTATTACAAAAAATCTGCCCAAATAGTAATCAACTTTCCTGAAACAGCATAATATAGCAACAAACTTTCAAATTACGTCGGTTTTCGATGAAACTTTCACAATACCTTAAAAATCTTCTAAAAACTGCATTTCTATAAAAATATTACACTTCCCATAGTAAATTCGTATTTTTACTCGTTAAACTACAATTCTTTGCATAAAATAGCAATAAACTTTCGTTTGACGTCCAATTTTTACGATACTTTTTGTAACAAGTCTAAAATCCTTAGAAAAGACCAAATATACAAACATATTTCATCATTCATTGATATTTTATACTTATGGGCATTAAAGTACCAAAATTTTGTTTAAAATAGCAATAAACTTTCATGTGATGTCGGATTTCGATGATTCTTTTTGCAACACATCCTAAATCCTTTAAAGACATCAAACTAATATAAATATTTCATCATTTATTGCTATTTCGTGATTTGATATATTAAAGTCTCATTTATTCATTATTTGACTTTTAAAAGCCAAATATGATACTTTTGTTAACTTCATCAATTTTGAAAACTCTATTCACGTATTTTAACCATATTTAAAGTTTAGAATTACCTAAGAATAGAGAATGTTACATCAGTGCTCGAATCCATCCATAAACCAAGAATAGAAATTTGTATGTCTTGCAATTTGACAACAAAACTATACATAAAGTAGTAGCAAAACAATAGGAAAGAGAGTGTTAGACCAGCATAATAATGGCATAAAAGTTGCATGAAAAAGTGTTTGAAGATAAAGATATAAAACTGAAATAATTGATTCATTCTAATCTTTGCTTCAGTATTTCAGCATCTCAAGTATCAGACCCTACTGTGGCTGTTTTTAAACTAAATTCCCACACCCACATTTCTCCTTCTGACACACACTTTCCTTCTAAATCCACACAACCAGTCCGAGATTAAGTCAAGGGACAGGATCGATGTTTAAAACCATTTTTGAGTTTCAAATGTCTGAGAATAGCAGCCCCTATGTTTATATGTATTTATTAGATCCAAATAGAGGAGGAGTGCCAAGTACTGAACACAAACATCGTTGTTGTTGCTATCTTGTAACAACATACACACGCAGGCACACACACACACACACACACACACACACTAATAAATACATATATATTCCTCATGTTACTGATGTTTTCCTACTACAAAACCCCCAGTAGCAGCCCGTATATATCTTTTATGTGCTAATCTAATTTCGTAATAAAGACTAAAAACACGAGTGACAAAAATAGAAGAAGCAGCACAATAACACACCAAAAAAACTTGAATTTGTAACAAACAATGAGCTAAAAAGAAGTTAATTTACTTCTGAAATCAATTGACCCAATAAACTTTATCCTTTTATATATTAAACAAAGGGTTAAATTGACATAAATCATGACTCAGGACTCAATCCAAGAAGGGTAAAGCATAACATAGCTACACAATTGATCATACATAACATAGCTGCACAATTAGATCAATAACTGCACGAATATAATGTGGATACAGAAAAAAAAAAAAAAGAAGGATGCAAAGATAACAAGAACTATATGAGATTTAACAATAACCAATTACAAATCTGAGAATATAAAATAGAATTCTGAAATAGAAATTAACATTATGACATTTCAAACTTTATGGACATATCTATAATGAACCGATGGATAGTTCCAAACACATATCTAATATGGGATTCAAAATTGACCATTCTTGCAATTCGTTAACATAATCAACACTAAAAACGCAAAATCAAACCAATGTGAAACAACTACTCAATTAAACTTTCACACACGTACTGCACTATTGTTGTTGTTGTTGTATTTAATTAAAATTATTGATTAATTTACTGATTTGCAAAAATTAGTTGGACAGGTCTTGACTGATGATGTTGCTGCTGTATATAGTTAGACAAATTTCATCAAACAAACACAAATGTTGTCCTTATTTTCTGTTTTAATCTCATATTTCAGCAGCAAACCGAAGGAGTAATGGTGATTGATGCTTTTAAGCTGAACTGTTTCTGATTCTGTTTTTTTGCATTTCTAAAAAATGAAGCATTTTGGCATTCATCAACTCTAGAGAGGGATAAATGTGAAAAAAGGCCACAATTGGATAGCTGTTCCAGACTTAGCCAAAAGATAATACAAATATATAGATGGAGATAACCTTGAAAATTCCTTGACATGAAGATGTTCATGATCTCTTGTATTTAAGTGAACAATTGGATAGTTGTTCTAGACTTAACCAATTGATTAATTGACATCCTACATGCCCACTCTTGAAACTACATGAATTTGGAAATAACTGGGAATCAGATTTGTACCGCTATAGAGGCATGAGATTAGCAGTAAATACATTCATGTATCTATCTTACCTTGTACAAGATGGATGACATGTTTGGTGCGTGGCAGTTGTGTGTTGACAGAAATTTTGAATGGGTTCCCTCCTATCTTCTCAAATAGAACAAGTAGATTGTTTGATGGCTGTAACCATGATCTTGGTACATGGTACCTATTTTATTAATATCACCATGTTAAAATTGTTACCATACAGATTCGAAAAACATAATCTTGGAACTTGGTACAAATTCGAAAGCATACAGATTTGAAATACATACAGACCTTAAAACATACAGATTGCTGCATACTTTTTGAACCGGTAATAAAAGCTACCATCAAACACTATGATTAGTTAGGGCTGCTAAATCGACTTCCTAAGAGTATCCTGCAATGGTTCATCAGTGAATAATCCCAAACATAAAAAGCTTTGCACAAGAGGACTAGGCCTGCTTAGTAAATAATCCGATGAAATTTAATTTAGCAATATTTATGCATCTCTCTTTCTCATTACAAAGACGCCCTGAACACAAAGTGAAGCATAAAAACACAGAAAAAGCCACTTTTTAGTGCCCAATCACACATCACCTATGACCACCCATGACCTAAGTAGTAAGATTCTTGACCTTTTTCTAAAGAGAAAACTTTCTCTTCTTGTTTTTGTGTGTCAACCAAGACAATTGGGACGAGGAAACCTAATTGATCATCATATATAACCATAAGAGGAGAATAATAATTAGACAACCAAACAATCAAATCAAATGTCTTAAGAAATTGCACTGACTAACACCTACATAGCAAAAAACTGATTAAACAATCTAGGCTGAGAGATTGAGAGAGTGAAAGTTGAGTGCCACTTACATTAAAATAAAAGGCTGGAAGATCGAGAGAAGCGTCAATCGAAACAGATTGAGCGAGTGATAAACCAGTGATGACCCATTTGTTCTTCCACAGACGATCGGTGATGGCCCTTGTGTTCTTCCACAAATGATGCCTTTGTTTTAATACGATAATAACATCAAGATTCCATGGTCTTAAAAGACAAAAACTGGCTAGGTTGACTGGTCATAACAGGTCTTATCCATTTTCTTTAGATATCATACAAACAGAATTTATTAAAGTTATGATCCAATTTTGAATAAAGTAATGTAACCTATCTTAAAATCAATAGCACCCTTCTTAAGCCCATTCTATTTGTGAACTCACTGTTCTTGAAGTTTTGGATATTTCTCCAACAATAGCATATAGTGTAGATGATTTCCCAGCACCAACTAGCCCACCAACGCAAATTGGGTGGGGAGGGGGGGTTAGCACACAAACTAGCTTAGGAATTGATCATTAAATCGTGTAGGAACCATATGTAATTATGTTGTGATTGTGTGCATGTGCAGGATTTAACCCTAAAATTTAATCTCGAAGTATAGAGGGTAAGTGCAGTACAAAGTTCAGCAGCAAAAACAATTACCGAAACCATTTGACTGAGGGTTGGCCTTTGGCCAAAAGCCCCTCTCGGTCCCTAGACCGCACCTCTCGGCCTTGGCTTATTTTACGACTCCGACACTTGGGTTAATTACATGCTATGTAGCTAAGGAAACCGAGTGAAAAGGGACAACAACATCAACCAACTGAAAAATTGAATTGAAGTGGCCCGTGGCCTTAGTCCATGGCCTTAAGACTTGTGACTTGTGTAGTTGAAGGTTCATCCCCCCTCCATCGAGCCTTCGATATTTCTGTTGTTGTGGATATATATAAACTAGTTATTGCTATCCTGATCGTAAGGCGACTGCTCATGTTGGGTTGTATGAAAATAAGGTGGATGGGATGCATGTTCCCCCACCTAAGTGACGTCATTAGTAGACATGGTCACATGGCAAGTGAAAATCTCGGGCTCATAGAACACCCTTTAACTCATGAACCGATATCACACCCATTCACAAACATTTGAGCCATGACTTTAAAGCCAGCAGGTCTAGAACCCCCAAGGATCTTGTTTAGATAATCTCATGTTTCAACTTCTATGCCATATGAGATTATGGTAGAAAATTCATTAATTAAGATTTTATACTAGATGATTTAACGGCTCTATTAACTAATTTGTTTTAATATTGCTGCCCCTACCTAACTCCGTCACCACCCTTAAGCACCACTGCTCAGCAGTATATCAATGCTATTTTTATATCTGAACACGGTTAATTATAAGTTAATAATGATTATCATTGTATTAAAATTTAAAGAGAATTTAAGTCTCATGGGACTCTTAAAACTCAAACATCGCCTATGTTTCGGATACAATTAAAAAACCATCGATAAACACTTCACAGAATATAATACATGTCAGCATCTAACAAATTGTTAACAATTAACATCCAATACTCAATAAAAACCCGACTCAACGAAACAATAACACATAGTTTTCAAGAACAACTGGTGTAATAAGTTAAAAAATGCATTCTCATTGTCCCATGGTAAAAGCATCTTAACTTTTCCATACCAGTGACAAAAAATACAGTGAAGTAAATGCTATAAGAAGAGATAGATGAAACAGTGGAAGTCTCAAATTGACATTTATTTGTAGGAATACAATATTGAAATAGGAAAACCTGCATTTAAACCCTAATTCCTCATACTATTAAAGGTCATCCGAGAATATAAATCAAAGATATCCAAACTTTTACCTGTAATCGATAGTAGAAGACGATGGAAGTAGAGATCGACTGGAGCTAAAACTCTAGGGTTTGATTAGTGGAGTAGGTTTTGAGCGGGATCAGAGGTAGAGTCTGAGTGGAACCTAAGCCGAAGTAGAAGACACAGTCGAAGCTGAAGCGTATTCGTAGCCGGAGTCGTTGACGGTGCCGGTGCCGATGCCGGTACCGTGAGGTTAAAGGGGACTTCGACCATCTTTCTGTGAGGCGAGGTGAAACCGTGAAGCCTGGGCTTAAATGACAATGAAAATAAGGTCTTTCTTTAAATTTGTAAAAAAGATTCACCTACTTTTAAGTCAGAATAGCTAAAAATGTTACTTTTAGTGACTGAACTTTTTTCAGTCATAAAACATTCAGTCACTAAATGACATTTCTTTTGTAGTGACTCGATTTTTATTGACTTTTACAAGAAAAAAATTACAAAAGTTGGTCGGGTTGGATTAAATTTAATTTTTAATTTTACCACCCAAAGATATATATACCTGTAATATTATAATTTGTAACCAATTTTCAAATTGCACTCTTTTTTTAAAAAAATAAAAAAATAAAACATGTACTATCAAATCTTGTATTTTATTAATCTTAACAAATCAGACATTGAACTTTTGTGTGTATTTTTTAATCAAAATTATAAAACAAGAAAAAATAGTCTAGTCAACACTTAAAAACATGTCATATTTTTTGCATTATAATTGCAACACTTAAAAAAATGTTATCTGTTTTTAAAAATGTGTTGCATTTTTTCATCATAAATGCAACAAGTTGCATTTTTTTATTGACATATGCAACACTTTAAAAAAATGTTGCGATTTTTAGTAAAAATCGCAACACTTTAGAAAATTGTTGCATTTTTTTAGTAAAAATGGCAACACTTTAAAAAAAGTGTTGCATTAAATCATTATATGCAACACTTATTGTCAATGTGTTGCTTTAGAGCGAACTTAAATAAAAAAACAACAATTTTCAAATGTGTTGCATCAAAAGTGTTGCATTTGCTTCGATTTGTAGTAGTCAATAATCACATGTTCAGATTTGACTGTATGCAGGAAATTTGGCCTGTTAAAAAACAGATGAAGTTTGCAAATTAAAAAACAGAAACCAAGGCTACAATTATAAGGTAGAAATGAATTAAAATATGAATTTAATAGCGTCTGAATTTAGCATATTTTATCTTTTAACTTTGTAACCAATTTTCTGATTGCACTCTTTTTCTTAAAAATATAATAATACATGTACTATCAAATCTTGTATTTTATTAGTCTTAACAAATCAGAAATTAAACTTTTGTGTGTATTTTTTAATCAAAATTACAAAACAAGAAAAAAATAATATAGTCAACACTTAAAAACATGTCATATTTTTTTCATTATAAATGCAACACTTAAAAAAAATGTTATATGTTTTTCAAAACGTGTTGCATTTTTTCATTATAAATGCAACACTCTAAAAATGTGTTGCATTTTTTAATTGAAATATGCAACACTTTAAACAAATGTTGCATTTTTTAGTAAAAATTGCAACACTTTAGAAAATTGTTGCATTTTTTTTTGTATAAATGGAAACACTATAAAAAAAGTGTTGCATTAAATCATTATATGCAACACTTATTGTCAATGTGTTGCTTTAGAGCGAACTTAAATAAAAAAGCAACAATTTTAAATGTGTTGCATTAAAAGTGTTGCATTAGATTCGATTTATAGTAGTGTCCAGACCATTAGATCTGATAATTGTACATAGTTCAAGAACAAGTCCCTCGAGACATTTCTTACTTCTATTGGGATAACGCATCAATTTTCGGCAGCACGTGCCCCACAACAAAACGGAGTAGTTGAAAGACGAAACCGAACGCTTGTGGAATCTGCAAGGACGATGCTCGCATATTCAAATCTACCGTTGTTCCTCTGGGCTGGAGCTATGGTAACTGCGTGTTTCACCCAGAACAGATCTATTATAAATAAAAGATTTGGAAAAACAACTTATGAGCTGATAAATAAACGAGTACCTAATATTAAATTTTTCCATGTCTTTGGATGCAGGTGTTTCATCTTGTACGATAAAGACAACTTGGGAAAATTTAATCAGAAGGCTGATGAAGGCATATTCATTAGATACTCAAAAGAATCGGTGGCATTCCGAGTCTACAACAAATGCACGAAGACCGTCAATGAAAGCGTCAACGTTAAATTTGACGAAGGAATCGTAATGGCTCCTGAACATGCCAGTTCAGGACCCGAGTCTAAACAGACGACTTCTGTGAAGTCACCAGAGCTTAAAGACGATATGAATGATCCAAATAATCTGTTTGTAAATTTTTATTAAGACTACTTTGATAAGACCAAATCTGATGTTCAAATTTTGGTTCCTGACAGGATTACTGAAGATCCAGTTGTAGTCTCAGATCATTCTCATCAACCAATTTCTGAAGATACTGGAGAAGTTTCAACGACTAATGTACACATTCCTGCTGAAAGTGTACAACATTTTCAAGCTCCAGAATCTAATGATACTCCCTTGAATTCTGAAAATACAGAATCCCCTACCTCAGCTAATATCCCATCAACTTCAGAACATGTCCCCCGTATTCCCTACCTGGACTTAAATCCCAATCAAGACCAACTTCAACCTTATCCTCATACTTTCAATTGCACAAGGGAGCACCCACCAGAAAACATCATTAGTGATCCCTCTGCTTCTGTAAAAACCAGGAGAGCTACTTTAAACGAATGCATCTTCTAGAATTTTTTGAGCAAGATCGAACCAAAATCGATGAAGTAAGCTCTTCTAGATGTAGACTGGATTGTAGCGATGCAAGAGGAACTCAATCAGTTTGAGAGGTTGAAAGTCTGGAGATTGGTGGAAAGACCTAAAGACAAATCTATCATTGGCACGAAGTGGATCTTCAAGAACAAGAAAGATGAACATGGTGTCATCATTCAGAACAAAGCACGACTCGTGGCCAAAGGATACAACCAACAGCAGGGAATTGACTATGATGAAACATTTGCCCCCGTTGCACGGATAGCGGCCATTAGAATGTTTTTAGCTTTTGTAGCTCATAAGAATTTCACTGTGTATCAAATTGATGTAAAAACTGCATTTTTGAATGGGGAGTTAACTGATGAAGTGTATACATATCAGCCCGAGGATTTACTAATCCTTCGAAGCTTGATCATGTATATATTTTAGATAAGTCACTGTACGACCTTAAACAAACATCTCGAGCTTGGTATGATGCCTTATCAAATTATCTTTTAAAATGTGGCTTCAACAAAGGTGTAGTGGACACTACCCTATTCATTTAACGTCAGGGTCCGGATTTCATAGTTATTCAGATATATGTAGACGATATAATATTTGGGTCTACTAACACTGAATTTTGTAAAAAGTTCGAGTTTTTAATGTCTCAGAAATTTGAAATGAGCATGATGGGTCAATAAAATTTTTTCATGGGTTTACATCAAACAACTAAGTGATGGAATTTTCATCAATCAGTCAAAATACATTCAAGACATGTTGAAGAAATATAACATGGTCAACAGTACACCCATGAAAACACCCATGGCTCCTGATTCTAAATCAAAACTCGATGAGGACATTTCAGGAAACCTGTTGATGTAACTCATTTTCGAGGGATAATTTGGTCATTAATGTACTTAACAGCGAGTAGACCTGATATTATGTTTTCTACGTGTGTCTTTGCTAGATATCAGACACATCCAAAGGAATAACATTTGACTGCTGCCAAACAAATTTTAAGATATTTTAAGGGAACTCCAAACTTAGGTTTGTGGTATCCTAGGGAATCATCATTTACATTGACTGCCTTTTCTGATGCTGATCATGTAGGTGATAAAATGGATCGTAAGATCACATCAGGAGCAGTCCAATTCCTTGGTGACAAACTTGTCTGCTGGTCATCCGAGAAACAACATTGTGTGTCACTATAAACATCAGAAGCTAAGTATGTTGTTGTTTCATCATGCTGTTCACAAGTGTTATGAATGAAGAGCCAACTGAGAGACTACGGGTTTACACCTCAGAAGATCCCTATGTATTCTGATTCACAGAGTGCATTTGCAATAACGTCTAATCCGATGCAACACTCCAAAACTTAACATATTGACATTCGGTACCATTTCATAAAAGATCATGTAGAAAATGGTAATGAAGAATTATATTTTGCACCGGCTGAATATTAACTAGCTGATTTGTTTACCAAAGCGTTAGATGAAAAACTCTTTAACTTTTTGTTATACAAATTGGGTATGTTGAATCAGTAGATTTAAAAATTCAGTTGTTACATAATATAATTTTAATTTTACAATTTTTTTGATTTAATTTTTGTTAATCTCATGTGATTTACATGTTTTCAATTTTTCTAACATTTAACATAATCGGATTGTCAGGGAGAGCAAACAGAAAATTTTTATCTGATATTTGTATATTTGATATTTTTTTTCTCTGATCAATTGCATGGGGAGCAACATTAAAAGTTGATATTAATCTGAGAGGGAGCTTAAATGCAACATTCAAGGGGGAGCAACATTTTTGGTACATTTTAATTTTGTTTAGTTAAAAAAAATTTTTAGTTAGTTAAAAAAAAATTTTACTTAATTTTTTTTTGTGTTGTTCAAAATTTCTTTTGTTTTGTTTTTGTGTGTTGTTTAAAAATTTTTTTGTTGTTAATTGGGCTTTAATGCAAAAAAAAAAAAAAAACAAAAAAAAGAGAGCTTGGGTTAATTTTGTAATGTGGGCCGGATTTCAAATTTCAAAATTGAGTATAAATTTGAATTTTGAAATTCAAATTTTTATTTCTTCAAAATCCGTGCACATTTCACCTTCCTTTCAAAATATCTCTCTCGATATTTCTTCAGCACGAAGAAATCTGATTTTCTGTGTTGGATTTCAAGTTCAGAAACAAAATTGTAAGTATTTTTGTGAGATAGTTACTGTTTTGTCATGTTTTACTATTTCTCATTCGAGTTTTATGTTCATCAATATGCTACTGTGTGTGTTCTTTAGTGTGCCGGTGTGTGTAACTGTGATATTATGCATTTGTGTTTTGAATCTGAAATTGAAAGTATGGTTGTGTGTATAATGTACATCTAAGCTTGAAAATCAAATTTCAAGTCCTAGAATACAACATACGATAGTTAAGTTGGATTTAAAGTTCATATTTTTCGAAGTTTATGAACTTACTGTAAATTGGATTTTAATGGATTAAAATGTTGTTTTGGAACAATATCAGTGAAGGGAAGTTGTTTAAAATGTGTTTTCGAGTAGGAAAATGTCAACTTTAGGTCAAAATGTTCCTGGAAATGATTTTGAAAAATTTTAGAAGGACAAAATGGGACTTAGGAATTTAGTCTGTTCAAACTTGATCAAAGGGTTAACCGACAAAATTTTAGCTTTGATCGAGTTGGACAAAGATGTACTCGATAAAACTCTTAGAGTTTATCGAGTATCAAAGAGAAGCTTTCGTGAAAAGTTTAGGTTTCAAATGAGTTTTTAAGGTTTGAGACTTAGATTTTTTTAGCATTCTCAAACTCGGTTGAAACGTTGTTCGAGAAAAGTCAAGTTTGTTTCGAGTAGGGTCCAGACTTGTCCAAGGAAAGTCAAGTTTGATTCGAGTTTGTCATTAAAGGACTTAGTTTTTTTTAAATAGTTTCAACTCGATCAAACTGTCATTCGAGAAAACTTCAACTCTTTTCGAGTTTGATGAAAACTCATTCGAGAAATCTTAAGACTCATTCGCGTTTGATGCAAGTTAACCCGAGAAATCTTAGGTGTCATTCGAGTTTATCTGAACTTCACCCGAGTTGACCTATGCTTTTCCGAGTTTGATTTTATGTCACCCGAGTTGATCCGTATGTAATTCCAGTTTATCCATATGTCACCCGAGTATGTTCAAGACTCATTCGTGTTTGTTCAGTCATGTTTCGAGTTTGGAGTCAAATTTTCATATTTTTTCTAAGTGTGGAATTTTTAATTTTTCAGATAAATTTCACATTTTTCGAGAATTTTTTTTAAAAATATGTGTTTCATT
This sequence comes from Centrapalus pauciflorus, assembly GCA_020465985.1. Classification (NCBI taxonomy): domain Eukaryota; kingdom Viridiplantae; phylum Streptophyta; class Magnoliopsida; order Asterales; family Asteraceae; genus Centrapalus; species Centrapalus pauciflorus. The sequence continues at coordinate 194,625 of JAANYP010006643.1, forward strand.
AACATTGGCCTCTTAACGATTGACTTTGGAGTCCTAACAATAATATTTTATTAATATTGTCTGGAATCCCGATGCTTTAAACAATGAAACACATATGTTCTAATTTATTGTTAAACATTTTATTTCTCAATCTGTAGGATTAAGTTTGTTTGCCAGACATATCTAACATGTTTGCTATTTTTACAGGTAACAAATGGCATTCCAAGCCCCCACCCATAATTCTAATTCTTCAGATTCTCACTCTTCATCAAACCATACTCTTGTGTCCAAATCTGTTAAATCTGCATCAGTTTCTAGACCATCACTATCATCCCCAGTTCCTGAAACACAACTGATCAAATCAAAATATTGTCTAGCCATGTTAGACAACCATCACCGATTTGATCCCAATTCTATAAAAGTCAGCCATCTGGTGATTGTAGAGATCCTCAAAGGTCATCCTCTCGATTACCTTTTGAAATATAAACCTTCAATCCCTCTGGTATACCTAAATCAATTTTGGCACACGATCAAATTTGTGTCGGCTGAAGGAGACCATCACTTCAAGGTCACAATTGACCAGTTCAAAGCTAAAATCACATTATCCAGATTACGTCATAATCTGTTTTTACCTAGACGTATTGACACTGTTAATTTCCATGAGTTGGCTGACTTTAAAGACTTTGTAACTGATGAGCAATTATGCCATGATCTTATAAGTGTGGGTTACTCCAAACCACTTACAAAGAGCTCAAAGTTTCACAGAAATGGTTTAAATGGATAATGGTATACACTATTCGGCATCATTCATTGTCTAAGACTATTTAATGGAATAACATTCAACAGGCACTGTGACTTTGCTTAGTGCATTTGGGAAGACCATAAAGAAGTTGTGCTTGCAAAGACAACTAACAGAGCAAGGAAATTTGTGTCGTTGCAAAGATTCATTCAAATTCTTATTGGAGGCATCTTGAGGGCAAATGACAAAATTCCAAAAAGATCAAGTGCTTAGAGATGAGCCTTCACAGAGTTCAGGACGACCCCAATGCAAATATTATGTCGATTCCTGAAGCGTTGTTAAAATATGATGATGCTGAAGCTAAAAGTGTGAGATTATATAGGATAGACCATGCTCCTATGGAAACTCAAGAACCGAGTTTTCCTACCCAAGGAGACATAGGTGAGCAGGTACATCAACACGGGGTTGATGTACAGGAAAACCTTACTGAGATTGAGGGTGTTGTGGAGGAAGTGAGGGGAGGTGAGAGTGGATCTGATTCTGAACGTACATTGTCTAACATTCTAGAAGGAGGGAATGAAGGTGAAAATGATGATGATGATGATGATGATGATAACAAGGTGCTGGAGGAATTGAGATATCTTCTATTGTAAGTTTACGTGAAATAGAGGCTGAGGGGATAGTGAGTGTGAGGGAGATCCCTACCCAAGAAGCCAGGAAACCACATATGATGTTAGCTCTCCTTTGAGAGTTAGCATTGAAGAAACCAGTATTCCACTGGTGATTGCACACCCCACCGGCCACTCATCTCCTTCTCAACAAGGAGATGTTTCATATCTTCACGAGGATTTAGAACACAATCTATCCAGGGATCATTCGGATTCTATGCATATTGAAACAAGTACGATTCTGCCCCATTGTACATTTATTCTTCCACATGTCATAGAACTCATACAAGATAGGACACTTGAGTCAGTTTCATGTATTGAAACAAGTACAGAAGGACTATGTGTCTCTGTCGGAACAACTATAGTGGTGGAAGCATGGGTTGCTCCATCGCATGAAGTAGTTGGAAGTCCTACCAGAGGTACATCAATGCTAACTATGTATGTAGGCCACACAGATGTTCTTTTTACAAGTTCAACTGTCGTGACAACTGGAAGTCTTAGTGACCCAGGTGTGAGCACGTTACCCTTCGTCACTGAATCTAAACTGAATGAAGCCATTACTGGAGTGACTGATCAGATGACAAGTCAATATACAGAAATGATGAATCAAATGGCGAATATTCAAAGAATGTTGAAAGGGAAGGCTGCGGAGGTTGTAGAAGAAGCAGAACCTCAATCTCCATTAATGAGCTGAGAGACTTTTTTTTTTGAACAAATGGATGAGATGAGGGAGAGAATGATGGGATTGGAAAACACAGTAGTGAGTGCTCTTGGTTCGTTATTTGAAAGATTGTCTTCTATTGAGAAAACGTGTAAAGCTTAAGCTTCAGGTCCTAAGCGTAAGCATGAGGATCATGATGAAGACTCTGATGACGCTCCTCATGAGGGGGAGAAGTGGAGGAAGCTTGGAGATACTGAACTTCAAATGGTTGCTTATACAGAGAAAGAAATAGAAGGTGAAGTGGTTGAAGAAGCTGGAAGTTCAATAGAAAAACCAGTTGATGCTCAGAGTGAGCTGGAATTGATTGTATATGAAGATGTTCCAGTTCCTGTGAGTGTTCAATCTGGAATATATAACTTTGAGGAGTATGATGATTATAAGAATGAAGTAGAAGAAGAAATATTATGGATTGAAGAAGGCGAAAAGGAAATTGAAAAGGAAATTGATGTATCTCATGATGATGTGTTTGAATTGACTGATATATCTCTGAGAGCTGAAAGGATAATGAATGAAGAAGAATTGGTTGAAGAGATTCTTAGTGAAGAAATGCCAACGCCAATGGTTGAAAAGCTTACGGTGACGATTTCTATAAAGGAAGAGATTGATCTATATCCTATTGATGATGTGATGCCCCAAGTTGTTAAAGAGTTAAACAAAGTTGAGCTATTGGATAAATTTTTCAAGAGTTACATTCTTGCTGATGAATCTGATAGACAGCATCATTTGAGGTTTGCTGTTCAAGAAGTGGTGTAGAAAGAAATCAATGACATGTTGACATTGCAGAATGCAGATGAGTTAAGAAAGAAGAAGATAAAGAAGTTGAATCATACGGGAAAGTTGAATGAGGACTTCATAAGGAAAAGGAATAAGCTTCCATTTTTGGAAGATCATTTAGAGAAGAAAATCTTCTACAAGAAAAGGGCTCCTTGTACATTCTTGAAACTGTTCAGAGTTATTGAGCCAAACACGCCTAATCTGGTGAATTATGCTCATTTTCTACACATAAAGCTCAACGTATTGAAGATGTAAGAAGTGAGTTCAGGATAGTTGATCTTGTGAAGATTGAGAAAGATCGATTTGTAAAAATATTCTATCCCACTTTCACTATGACTAGAGCTGATGGGAACACTTATGTTTTCAGTGAAGTCTGGAGCAGACTGGTTTCATCAAAATTTTGTGGACGTTGAAGACTTGTTTGATGAAATGTGCGGAAACAAAAGAGAAGAATTTTCCCACTTTGCACTGAAGGCTCTATTTCATTTTATGCATACAAAGCTGGTTCTTATGTCAGTTCAAGATCTTCAGATTGGAGTTGAGTGAGGAATGAGAAGAATTAACATCACTGCGCCAAACCGTTTCATCAAGTATATAGAAATTCTCAAAGAGTACCAAGTTGTTATGGCTAAGCATCCTGTGGTGATCTACAAAGATAAAGACCAAAGGAAAAGAGCTGTGAGGATGCTTGAGCTAAACAAATACTGTGATGGTACTTTACAGAATGTGATGACAAGAATAAAAGGAAACTTGCAGCTGATTCAAAGAGAAAAACAAAGAAAGGTGGCTGATCCCGAATGATAGAAAATTGATGGTAGAGTTTATTGCAAATATTGAAACAAGGTTGATGAACAGTAAGAGTATAAGAAGTTTCGAGATGAAACTTGGGCTCAAAGATTAAGACTGATATTCATTCATAAAAGGGGGATATTATTAGGAATATATTTGGTTTATGAAGAATATAAGTATAGGGGTCAATTTGTAATATTTGCATAGGTTTGTTTGTATATATAAATATGTGAAATGTGTACTGTAGCAGTACGGTTGTACATTGAATTGCACGGAAATTCATCTTTGTCTTGTACGAACATTCTCCTAGGGTTTTTGAGCTTTCAAGTAATCGCATTGTAATTCTCTCTGATAATACGATCATTCGGTCAGGTTTTGATCTTAATCTTGTTCTTATTATTTGATATGAATTATGATTGATTAATTTCTGAATAACACAATTGAGTTTCAAAAGGATGACTGGGTGTATTTGAAGGTATCTTCGATGAAAGGAGTTACAAGGTTTGTGAAGTGAGGAAGGTTATCACCCTGATTTGTAGGTACTTTTCGCATTATTGAGAAAGTCGAAAATTAGTCTTACCATTTGGATCTGCCAGAGGAATTATCAGGAGTTCATCTAGTCTTTCATGTGGGTTATTTAAGGAAGAGTCTGGTACCTGAGAGGGAACCATGGATTGAACACTCAGAAATATATATTGATGAACGGCTAAGATTTGTTGATGAGCCAGAGTGCATATTGGAGACCAAGATCAAAAAGCTAAGAAAAAAGGAAGTCAAGATGGTGCTGGTGAAGTGGAAGCATCATTGGGGAGCTAACCACACTTGGGAGTCTGAAGAAGATATGAAGGCCAAATACCCAAGTCTGTTTAGCGGAGCATGACTTTGCGGACGAACTATAAGCGTGGTGGAACCCATGTTATAACATCCCAAATTTCTGAAATGTATGTAATGAAACATGTATGAATTAATCTTTGTGTTTTGATGATATGATATCCCAATTAAAATAAAATTAGACATAATTTAAAAATGATAAAATATGATGAGGGTTCATCATTGTTGTTTGAGCCAAAAATCAAGGAAATGCATATTTAAAAGATGAACGTCGGATGAGGACAAAATAATGATGAGGGATCATTATTTTATGCTTCAGTGATGATGTAAATACAACTTGTTCTATGCTTGGAACATTAATTACTATATTAATATTGGGTTTGTATGTTGATCCTGGAGATTACATTATGTTTATAAGGGAGGATGTTTCCCTCCTCCCTCCAGTAAGCATAAGACAGTAAAGATAGTTGGATGTCCATTATGAGAACTATTGGAAGTTCCTTTGGAAATTTAAAACGGTACAAAGTCACAGTTTTGTACACGTCCGCTTTAGGTCTTTCATGTATTTCATCATCAGAGTCCATAGCGTGCTGAATGATTAATTGCAAAATTCTCGTGAAATGAATGAATTCCCTTTTCCTCTTCGATCCACGATCCATGACTGCCTGATGTAACTCATGGAAAATGAATTGTGCATAGTCATAATGGAGGTCATGTACGAAAGTAACAATCATGCATCGTCAGGACATGAATGTTGGCTGAATCATGTCCTGAATGCTTCCCGGTGAAGCATCTATTCCGGATGTCGAAAAACAAAAGCCAGTGATTTTGGAGTTTCTTGGTTTTGAAATCCGATGGCTTTGTGAGTGTGCCATCGTACCCTATAGATTTGACTTGTTGGAGTATGACATAAGGAGAATTCGGATTGGGGCAAATTTGTATTTATTTGGGGTGAAATATTTAGAGGGTACGCGGAGATTGTGGCGGATGGCTTCTTTAGTGATGCGGATGAGTACGTAGTCAATTTTGGTCACAAAGTGAGGTTCTACCTCATTAACGTATTGTAAGTGATGCCAAATTGTTGGAAGTATATGGATAGAATAGAGATGGCAACTTTGAGGGCGTAAAAGATGGGACGGCCTTTGAGAATATCAAAGGTGATGTCTTCAGTTTCTGGGTGCAGGGGTTTCTAGGTTCAGCTGCTAGTTGTGGGGTTGAAATTAAAGGTATAAGGCAGGGTTAAGCAGAGCAGTTTATGGAAGCTGAGCATTGTTGTGGGGAATGGGTGGGTGGGGGTATTGTGAGTGACAATTGCTCCATTCGTTCTGTAAATAGACAATAAGGTTGGTAAAAACTGATCAAGTTAAAGAAAATAAACATTGATACATAGTCTGAAATAGGTGTGAGATAGATTTGATATATTTAGTTTAAAGAATCGAGTTTTCTTATAATAGTACAAAATACTACTGGTAGAAATCCAAAGTCGATCATTAAGAGACCAGTGTTAGAATATACCTAATTACTTAAAAACCTATAAGTAACTAAGACCAATGGTGCATGAACAGAATCAATGTTGAATTATATATCATTAGATAATAATTAAAACTTATTAGTAAATGTTGTTTACAACATTGGGTTTTCATAAATCAGTATAAATACTATATTATGAAATCCAAAGTCAATTATTAAGAGACCGATGTTAATATTTACTAAGATACTGATATTAAAAGTCACTAATTATCCAAACTTCAAGTGATCCGAAATTCGGATGAAGTGATAAACCTACAAGTACTTAGACTAATAAACACATAGGGTCCAAACTTCGGATGATCCGTAGTTCAAATGGACAACAGTTGGAGAAAAATAAACTAAGTATAAACTAAGGGGTCTAAACTTGGAATGATTAGAAGTTCGGATGAGGTCCATGACCCAACACTTACAAACAAAAATACAAAGAGAATGTTTCACTCAATCAATGACTTTGCACACTCACACACAGTAGCCGTCTTTTTCATAATAGAATATTTATTTCTCTGTTAAGATACACAAAACCCTAGGTAAACATTTCTTTTTATACCTAGGTTCTACTTTGAGCAGTTTTCATAAAATACCCCTCAACTTTCTAGTCAAAAGGAAAAAATACATAGAAATGGTAATAAATTTACAATACATTCAAAATAAATCCACATGAATGAAATTATAAGTCTAACATTCTCCTCCTGTTCAATCATAGTGGCAAGTGGCATGCTCTATCTTCTGAAGCTTGTATCCCCATGATGACATCAATTTTTCGGATGACATGGTGCAAGTGTAATCTTTCATTGATCAGCTCAATTGCCTCTTGGATATCTTGAACTTCCTGAGGCTTCTTTCTAATTTCAACGAACTTGATGGCTTTTTCCTCTCGGACCTTTCGTCTGTCATCCCACCCCTCATTAGGATAACACCCAGGACTCGAATCATATCGCATCCGGTTATTGGTCTTGTGCTGATAAAATTGTTTCTGATGTAGACGATTCGATAGCAAAGCCATTCGATATCAAATTCCAGCTGAACTTGAAGAAAGTTCTAAAACTCCATTAAATATTGTTTCAACTCAACTTCCCCCAACTCCAGTTGATACTTCCTTAGAAATAGTTTCTCCAACTGTTCTTGAAAATCCTTCAGACACAATTTCTACAACTCCAGTTGTAAATCCAATTCTTTCATCTGATCCTAATGCCTATATTGATACTAAGGATGAATATGAACCATTGATTCATGAAATAAATGGAATAAGGCTCATCCAATCCATCAAATCATTGGTGATTCATCTGCACTAGGGAGAATATAGAGAGCTCCTGCTGATGAACGTTTGTATCTGTGAAAGAGGCACTCACTGATGAAACCTTTGCTCCAGTGGCACATATAGAGGCAATATGGATGTTTCTTTCACTTACTGCCCACAAAAAAATCAATGTATGCCAAATGGATGTGAAAATTGCCTTCCTGATTGGGTTGCTAAAAGAAGAAGCATTTGCCAACCAACCAGAAGGATTTATGGACCCCAACAATTTAGATCATGTATATCTTCTAGATAAGTCTCTTTATTGCTTAAAACAAGCGTCTCGTGCCTGGTATGATGCTTTAACTTCCTATATTGTGCGTTGTGGATTTTCAAAAGGTAAAGTAGATATAACTTTATTTTTTAAGAAGCGAGGTGAGCACATAATTGTAATCCAGATATATGATGATGATATTCTTTTTGGTTCTACTAATCCTATTTACTGTCAACAATTTTCTCAACTAATGACAAAATACTTTGAAATGAACATGATGGGAGACATGCATTTCTTTCTGGGGCTACAGGTTAGACACTTGATAATGGAACTTTTATAAATAAAAAAAATGCATTGGAGATTTATTGGAAATTTAAAACATGTCTAACTATACTACAATGCCCAAACCAATGTCACTAGATTCAAATTTTTAAGCTACACACAGACCTAGATGGTAAAGATGTCGATGCAACAAATTACCAGGACATAATTAGTTCTCTTTTTATTTGACAGCTAGTATGCCGTAAATAATGTTATCAACATGTGTCTGTGCTAGATATCAAACAGATCCCAAAGAGTCTCACTTAGCTGTTGTTAAAAGTATTTTACGTTAGGAAAATTTTGATCCTGGTCTTTGGTATCCGAAAGAAATTTCATTTTAAGTAACTTCTTATTTGGATGATGATTTTGCAAGTTTCCGTTTGGATAGAAAGAGTACTACTGGTCATATTCAATTCTTGGAAGATAAGTTAGTCAATTGGGCCTCAAAGAAAAAAAACTGTGTCTCAACTTAAACTGCAGAAGCAGAATATGTTGTTGCAGCTAGTTGTTGTTCACAAGTTTTGTGAATGCGAACCCAATTGAGTGACTATGGGTTTTTAATGACAAATTCCCCATTTATTGTGATTCCAAGAATGCAATTGCCATTTCTTGCAATCCGGTTCAACACTCAAAGACCAAACACATTGATATACGGTACCACTTTATTAAAGATCATGTTGAAAATGGTACCGTTGAACTGTATTTTGTTCGTACAGAGTATGAACTTGCTGACAGTTTTACCAATACCTTAGATGAATCAAGGTGTAATTTCTTGTATTAAAGTTAGGAATGTTGAATTTAATAAATTGATTTTATATCCGTACAATTCAAAATCAGTTTGACAGTTCAATTTTTTTTTAATTTTCTTAAATTGAAAGTTTTTATTTTGCAATGTCTTTTAGCTTATAAAATTACATATTTTTTAGGGGGAGTTCATTACTGACTGAATATTTGTTACAGGGGGGAGTAAATCTAAATATTTCTTGAGGGAAGCTGAAAATTGTTGTTCAAATTTTTTTAGTATTTTTTTAACTGTAAAAATTTTTAGTTGATTTTCATATTTTATTTGTTGTTTAGATTCAAAAAAAAATTCAGTTCAATTTTTATTTTTTAATGGGTCAAGATTTGTTTTTTTTGGTTTGGACTGAGATATTTTGAATTTTTCAAAGCCTTTATAAGGTGGTTTCAATCTCATTTGAAAACTTTTCCACCGCCTTCAGTCCTGCTTTTTCTCTCTAAAAATTATTTCGATCGATCAAGCTTTGTTGAACAAGAAATTATTTTTCTTGTTTTAATTTTCTTCGTAAGTATTGTCTTGTTCAAATCTTCTTTCAATTTCTATTTTGTTGAGCTTAAATTGTTGATTTCTAGTGTTAGGATTGTATTTAAAATCAAAATCCAAGTCAGGGTGTGTTCTGTAATTTGATTTTCATCAAGTTTATGTATTTGAAAATTTCATTGAGAGGGCCGGACTTGCAATTTTTTGATAAAGTGTTCTTGTTCATATAAATCAAAGTAGATCGAGTTCATTATACTCAAAGCACTTCAAGTTCTATAAAGTCGAAGACTCGAACTCGAGTTACCTGGAAAAGCTTTCATGAACACTTGTATTTTTACAACTGAAATGAACGTGTTGGTCAACTCGAAGCTCGAGTCTATTGGACTCTGTTAGGCATAAAAAGGCATCAATCAAACCTGTTCAATATCATAGGGGGAGATTTCTAATCAAACCTGATTGATACACTTGGGGGGAGATTTCAAGGCTTTTTAATGCCTCTATCAAACCTGATAAGTGATTTGCAAAATCAGCCCAAACTCTGTGTTACACTGTTGCATTAGTTGTAACTTGGCAGTTTGTCAAAACTGTCCATATCTGTTGGACAGGTTTGACAGATTATGTCTAAGCTGTCCATATATGTTGGACAGTTTAACATGGTTTTAGTATTATGTTCTTTGTGAATAAGACATGTTCTTTGTTGGCAGGTCTAATACTTTATAGAATATGTTTCTATATCTTCATGCAAAGTTTTGAATGTTGGTATCAGCCTAAAGATTCAAGAAAATTTGGAAAATCAGAACTGTTGTATATTTGTCAAAGCTATTCTGAAGTATGAATACAAAAAGAATATTTGAAATGAGTGACAGACGATTTCTTACACCAAAATGGCTTTACAAGGAAGAATGAAGGTCACTAGTTGACATTCCTCTTTGGGGTAAAGCTAAAGATGACAGAGACAAAAATGAAAAGACAAAGATTCGGCAATAAGAAGACAAAACTACTTTTGTCAGATTTTGTCCTGGTACAGAAAATCGAATTTGTCTCATTACAAGACATTCCCGCTTTCTCTACAACGAATGAAGAAGCTTCACTGGGCTCCTCTGAATGCATATGAAAGAGAAGCTTCCAAGAAGAGAAAAAGTGAGTGAGATATACACAAACAGAGAGCGTGAGTACAAAAATAAAGTGTGTTTTTCATGCATGCATGTTTAGTTCAACTTGAGTGAAAAAGCTAAGTGTGTCTAAGCTGTTAAGTTTCCTAAAGCTGATCAATCTGTGTCTTGTAAATACTGAGTCTGTAAACAGTGAGTGAATCTTAGTGAGTCATATTATTGTAACTAATTTGAGTGTGTATTAGACTAGTTAAAGTCTGTTGTTTATATTTGTCATCTCTGTTTGGATCGTTCCGCAATCTAAACTTGTTTGTGAATTTAACAATTGTTAATATTTACCTACAAATATTGAGTCTGTGTGATAAAGGATAAACTATATCCCCCCCTCTACAGTTAATCTAAAGATACTTGGGAAACCTTTTAGGACATACAGACTCGAAGTCAAGTTAAACCTCGAATTGAATATTTTTTTAACATATTAACGTTTTTCACTTAAAGGAGTATTATGATTGAGAAAGAACCAAGTATTTTTCATACTTTAAATTTTTAGTAACATGAATTTCGTGTTTCTTAGACTCAAACTCGAGTCCATTAGCCTCCAACTCAAGTTTATTGAACTCATCGAGTCCATTAGACTCGAACTCAAGTTTAATGAACTCGAGTTTCATTTGATTCCCACATTGATTTGAGGGGGAGTAACTTAGGAATTTTTCATGAAAGTGAAGATTTTTCATACTCGAACTCGAGTTCATTAGGCTCGAACTCGAGTACATTATACTTGTAGTCTTTTTCTAAAAATATTGATTCATAGGGGAGCATGATCTATGTCTGAACTCGAGTCCATCAGACTCGAACTCAAGTTCATTTGACTCCAGCTCGAGTTCAACTGACTCGATCTTTACACTTAGCTTTATTTTTGTATAGGGATACTAACATGTTACATTGCTTTACAATGAATCATGGAACTGCCTCTTGAATCCACTCACCACGCATCCAACTCCCCTGAACCTTTTGATGACTAACCTTCACTCCATACTAAACCAAATAATTCATACTCTGAGTTATCCCAACACACAATGCAATCTGTAGGTCCCGAAAAATCAAGCAACGCATATAATCAAACAATATATTATAAAGCTTAAGAACGATAAACATACCAATAGCTGAATCTTATAAACTTTGAACGAAGAACAAAGGTTTATTTCTCAATATGAACGAACGGCTACACACTCCAACACCTTCAATGATTCTGATTTGAGTGAGATACAAATTCATACTGAGATGAGATAGTGGGATAAGGAGAGAATGATCTGAATGAATAATAAGAATGAAAAACAACTCAGATATGAACGAACACACAGGGTGTGGAGAGATTATTAGAGAATTGCGATAATGAGATCTGATAGAAAGAATCAGAAAGAACGAAGGTATTCTGATTTGCATGACGAATACGTATGACTGATCACTTCATACTATAATCCAAATTTTTTTTTTCATCATTAAGGGTTATTTAAACAACTTTAAAAAAAATTAATTAAAACTGTTTGTGACACCCTTGCCACAACAACCACCATTTACAAAACACCCAGGATAAATCATCAAACACAATTACAATAATGATCTGATAACCTAGTTTAAGTGCGGAAGCATATAAATAAAGTAACGCAACAGTGTCAAACACCCTACGGTGCTACAAGGTACCATTTCTAAGTCTACATACTCATAAGTTTATTTCAATCATCCCAAACATATCATAGCAATAATCACATAAACCAAATACCGAGCGAGTAGCAAATATCTTCAATTACTTCAACGGACGACCTAGCTAGAAGGTCCAGCAGCAGTTTTCCCTTTTTCCTGTAAAAACGTCAACAACTGAGGGGTAAGCGAATGCTTAGTGAATACCAATGATTTTACACATTCCACAAATCCTTATGATGCCCCCAGGAGTAACACCGGTAACGCATACCGTATACTCCCCACGTACACATAGTACGCAAACCCGAGCCGCAACTCCTTCGAGATGACGCTCGGCATAAGAAAAACAATCCATCTGAGGCAAACGTACGATCGGGGATGACCTACTGCCTATCCTGACCACAGAGGTGTCAACTCTTGGTCATATAGCACAGTAACATCGGAGTACAGATGCGACCCTCAGGTCCATCAATAAGATGCACAACAAAGAAACGGACATGCAACAAGTATGAATGTGCATCAACATATACGCAAGTTAGTAGAGTGTCAAACGAAAGTGAAACAACATGCCTCAGCAGGCAAAGCAAACATAAAGCAGATGCAGACATGTTAAAATCAGAGGTACTCACCGTGGGTGCGTTTTTACACTTCAATTTATCTTATTTCTCCACGGGCTTTCAACCGGATCCACAAAGTACCCAACTGTGGGTTAAACAACACCACAAGGGACCTGTTAAGTCAGTTGCAACAATACCCCGTGTCAATAATTGTTTATTTCCATAAAACCAAGTTTTATTAGCTTTTGCAATATTTTTCCTCATTTCGGATCCATGTCCAAGTTTGAACCATAACTAAGTTTGATCCTAACTCTGGTTCACACCTTATCCTTTGAATAATTTTTGTTATTTTATGTGTTGTTTATGTGTTTCATTCAAAATATTCGAGTTTAGAGAGTGGGTTTTCATTTTTAGTCATTAAATCCGAATCTGGGGGCTAAATTCGAATCCTCATTCGAATTTGAGGCCAAACTCGAATCTTTGGGGTTAAATTCGAACCACCCCTTCGAATTTGAGATTAAATTCGAAGGCTATGTGCTAAACTCGAAATACATACTCGAATTCAACACCAAAATCGAGTTTGTTCTTGCATTTCGACTTTGTTCTTGGCATTCTCGAGTTTGTTCATATATACAACTTAAATCCTTCATTTCAAAGCCTAAAAACCATGAATATGTCATGTATTATCCCTAGGTTCGATCCTATTACACATATACTATCATATTCTTGCAAGATTTCAACCATAACTAACTCCATTCACACAATAATTGATAAACTCGAATTTAAGTTTTCAAAAACCGAAATAATAACGCTTAAAAGGGTCGATTCTTACCTCAGTTCGTACGAAATCAAGAATCCGACCGTAGATTGTTGTAGTACTCCTCGAGATCTGTCCAATGACGTATAAATCTCGATAATCGGCCGGTCGGTTTGTGAGTTAATATAGAGAGAAGTAGAGAGAGTTTCTAGAGAGAGAGTGTAGAGAGAGAGAGAGTAAATTGTGAATATGAAAGACATTTAGCCTTTTTATTCCTATCTTTCCCATTTTGCACATTTCACCCCTCAACTTAACCGGTTTCATAAAATACTGATTTATTCTTAACTTTATCATTACTAACTTTTATAATTCATAATACTCCATAATAATAATTATTAATTCTCAAACTTCGTAGCTTCTTAAAATAGCAACAAACTTTTAAATATCCCAAATACTTAATCATTGTTCATAATTCAACTTATTTATAAATTACCCCGTCTAAATAATTCTTAAATCACCGTAATTGAATTCGAGGATGTTACAACATGGGCTCCACCACGCTCAAACTTCGTCCTCGAAGTTTATTTGGATTCGAATACATACTTATACTTTTTCAACGTATCGACTTTTGTCTCCCAAATGTGATTTACTTCTTTGTTATGCTTCCAACATATCAATACCATTTTAATGTCTTTGTTTCTTAACTTCATTAATTTCATATCTGTAATATACTCCGACTTCTTTACATATGCTAACCTTTCATGAATTCCAATTCGGTATAATCATCCCAATCTTCATTACCAGTTGCGAAGATTACATAAAGCTTTCCACATAAAACACCAAGTGCTATTTCGATATTTCCTTAGATAATTCCAAATGAGATAACAGATTCCTATGTTTTCTGTTATTCTAAATGAACCAATACACCATAGTGCTAACTTGTCCTTTTTGTTTATACTTAAATCCAAAATACATGATCTCATCATGTATTCAAATATGAAAATAGTTCATTCATTTTGACCATTTGTCGAGGTCGGTAAGCTGTACTCATAGCTATATGAGTGCATAATCCTACTTGTAAAGCAAACCAAAAGTTGAACATGAAACAACTCCTCTAATAAGACATAATCAATTCTAGAATACCATGGAAATAATGATAACCTTACTCATGCACATCTGTGCAAATCTTTCTAGCAATAACCTTCTTGAGTCCGTATATAAAATATACCGAATTAATCAAGTTGTCTACAATCTACCAATCGTAGAAAACTTCTTAATTCTTGTAATACTGCGAGACAAATTTCAAATTCTCAATCACTCCCCTTTTTAGCAGAATCCTCCGAGATCCACTTCCAGAAATCACATATCCCAAAATATAATCTATTATAATCAAAACTCAGGATTTGACATATTCAACTTTAAACTTATACCAACATATCATCGATAATTACGATTACAGATTTCCCCCAACATTGATATACAAATCTTTATTCATAATGTCCATAAAACAGTTGGGGTGTTGGCTATCCCAAATGGCATAACAAAATACTCGTAAAACTCATAACTATCCCTGAAATCCATTTTCCGTATTTTATCCTTACAAATCTTTCAACTAGTGATATCCTGAACATAAATCAATCTTTGAATAATAACCAACCCCTTGCAACTGATCAATAATCATCAATTCCTGGCAGCGAATACTTACTTGTTATAGTCAATTTATTCAAATCATGTTAATCTATACACATTCTCATTATGACATCCTTTGTTTCATAAACAATATCAGGCTCCCCATGGCAAAGAACTCAATCTAACGAAGCCCTTATCTGATAACTCCTAAGTTGTTCCATCATCTCTTACCTTTCAGTAGATGCATACCGATACGAACAACAAGCTATTGGAGAAACTCCAGGGATCAAGTCAACACAAAATTTCAGTTGTCTTTCAAGTGGCACATCAGACAAGTCTTCCAGAAACACATATGGAAACATTTGGGACAACAGGCGCATCGGCCACAGTTTTCTCTTCAGTCTTGGTATCAATAGCATATACCAAACAAAACTCACAGCCCTAAGCAATCAACTTTCGGGACCTAACAATCATCATTAGACATTGATCCCCACTTCTCCAATACTCATATATACAAATCTCTCGCCTGGCGTAGTTATTTTTATTATTCCTTCATTGCAAACTGCATGCGTCTTGTTACATATATGTAATAAGTTCTTTCTAATTATCGTATCAAATCACCGATCTCTATTGAAATCAAGTCAGGATTGAGTACTACCTCCTCAATCACTAAAGTACAATCATGATACACATGATCTACGCTAACTAATGTGTTACCTAGCAATTTCAACATCAATCACAATAGAAAACTTAGATCAAGGTATTTACACTCGTTGAGAAAAAGCAGTAGATACAAATAATTGATCGACACCAAAATCAAACAGAACTCATGATCACCTCCAAACCTTCCTTAGATTCCAAATCGTAGTACTAGACTTTTCTTTGCTGTATAAGCAATTTCCATAGTGTCCAAAGTCTCTTTAAACTTTTTATGTTTAATCAAATCTCCATTTCATTAAGTATTATATCCCTCTTCCGATCAATTATAATTCGCATATATTTCTTAATTTACACTTCGCATTGCATATTCCAAATCCCATTCAATATTAACACAAGTCACGTATTCTCATACCTTCGTTTGCTTTCTCAGAAATTCTTGAATTACTTTTCTTTCTGTTATAAAATTTACATATTTCAAATATTGAAATAGCCTCTTTAACTCCAACTACATCAAATTCTAATGAACAGTTCGTGTCATGTGTTCTCAGCCACAACCTTTGCAAGCTTAAAATATTCAATACAATGTACCTTACTGTTTCCTTTTAATACAAGTTGATGCTATTTTGTTTTATGATAAACACTACAAGTTGTTATCAATCCTTCAAACATATCACATAGGATACTAAATACTATTAGTTCCAATTCTTTTAACCATCATGATCAAACTTAATCTTTATTACAACTTCTAAACTCATTCATAAATTTCCAAGAAGTCTATAATCATCTTTTCCAATTCAAAGCTTCCAAGTCCATCTTGGCTATTCATCTACTGTCTATTTATATACTCGAACATTCTCGTTCACAAACATGATTATACTTATATTAGTAATAAAACTTTATATCACTCGATTTCATGTTAAACTTCAGCATCATAGAACTTCGATGAAATATTACATATGGAATCTTTAAAGTACACTTCTAACTCTATGGATTTATGTCCAAAAGTTATAACCACAATCTAAGAGATCTCATCTCTTTTGTTGAACCTTTCATTCATAGTTTCATCATGTAATATCATTACATGCTAATTCTTTGGTCGAAATTTGCAATTTCTGCTAAAATGGCCCACTTTTCCACAATTATAACAAGTATCGGCCTTCATTGCACATTTGTTAGCCTTATGTCCAAATTGATTACAATGGCAACATCTCTTACTTCTATCACGTTTATTTGTTCTTGACCTCAAGTATAGTCCATTTAGTTCATCTTTTTCAGACTTTACAATCTTTCCAATAGCTCTTTCTTCATGATTAACATGTGGTACGATATCAGACTCACCATATTGCCTACTAAACAACAACTTGAATTGTTCCCAACTAAAGGAAGCAATCAACTCGGATCCCAATTCTTTTTCCCAACAGTTCCACCATTCCTTAGCTTGTCCAATCAATTGATCCTTAGCCAAAAATACCTTGTACTCATCCTTACAATTCATCTCCTTAAAGATCTGTTCCATAATTGTAATCCACATTTCTGCTTCCTCAATTCTCAGAGATCCAGAGAATGTTGGTGGTTGCCAGTCCTTGAATGATCTAATTACATATTTCATGTAATTCTCATCTATCCCGGTTTCATAATCAATCTTTTCCTTGCCCTTGTCATTACGTTTCTCTTTATTCCTAAGGTTTATGTCATCCACAACATAATTCCTTTCATATTCCCTCTTTTCTTTTCTCTTATCTTCTCTTCTTTTGGCTTTGGCCTCATCTCGTGCCCGAAATTGGTCTTGAATCATTCTGTTTTGTTCTGCCATCATTGATAGCATCATTTCCCTCGTTTCTCGTGGCGTCATTCCTCCTCCAGACATGTTCTGAAATATAAAACGTATAAATCATTTAGTGATCCCATCACATAGTTAATTACAACACATGTTGTCTTGTATGAAAGTCACTTTCCTATAAGCACTAGATCATATCCTATCTTAGTTCAGATCATTACTTAAACCACTACATATCATCACCTAATGTTTGAGACCAAGACCTCACGGACACTTGAATCTCAAACTACTGCTCTGATACCATCTCGTGTGACACCCTTGCCACAACAACCACCATTTACAAAACACCCAGGATAAATCATCAAACACAATTACAATAATGATCTGATAACCTAGTTTAAGTGCGGAAGCATATAAATAAAGTAACGCAAAAGTGTCAAACACCCTACGGTGCTACAAGGTACCATTTCTAAGTCTACATACTCATAAGTTTATTTCAATCATCCTAAACATATCATAGCAATAATCACATGAACCAAATACCGAGCGAGTAGCAAATATCTTCAATTACTTCAACGGACGACCTAGCTAGAAGGTCCAGCAGCAGTTGTCCCTTTTTCCTGTAAAAACGTCAACAACTGAGGGGTAAGCGAATGCTTAGTGAATACCAATGATTTTACACATTCCACAAATCCTTATGATGCCCCCAGGAGTAACACCGGTAACGCATACCGTATACTCCCCACGTACACATAGTACGCAAACCCGAGCCGCAACTCATTCGAGATGACGCTCGGCATAAGAAAAACAATCCATCTGAGGCAAACGTACGATCGGGGATGACCTACTGCCTATCCTGACCACAGAGGTGTCAACTCTTGGTCATATAGCACAGTAACATCGGAGTACAGATGCGACCCTCAGGTCCATCAATAAGATGCACAACAAAGAAACTGACATGCAACAAGTATGAATGTGCATCAACATATACGCAAGTTAGTAGAGTTTCAAACGAAAGTGAAACAACATGCCTCAGCAGGCAAAGCAAACATAAAGCAGATGCAGACATGTTAAAATCAGAGGTACTCACCGTGGGTGCGTTTTTAAACTTCAATTTATCTTATTTCTCCACGGGCTTTCAACCGGATCCACAAAGTACCCCACTGTGGGTTAAACGACACCACAAGGGACCTGTTAAGTCAGTTGCAACAATACCCCGTGTCAATAATTGTTTGTTTCCATAAAACCAAGTTTTATAAGCTTTTGCAATATTTTTCCTCATTTCGGATCCATGTCCAAGTTTGAACCATAACTAAGTTTGATCCTAACTCTGGTTCACACCTTATCCTTTGAATAATTTTTGTTATTTTATGTGTTGTTTATGTGTTTCATTCAAAATATTCGATTTTAGAGAGTGGGTTTTCATTTTTAGTCATTAAATTCGAATATGGGGGCTAAATTCGAATCCTCATTCGAATTTGAGGCCAAACTCGAATCTTTGGGTAAAATTCGAACCACCCCTTCGAATTTGAGGTTAAATTCGAAGGCTATGTGCTAAACTCGAAATACATACTCGAATTCAACACCAAAATCGAGTTTGTTCTTGGATTTCGACTTTGTTCTTGGCATTCTCGAGTTTGTTCATATATACAACTTAAATCCTTCATTTCAAAGACTAAAAACCATGAATATGTCTTGTATTATGCCTAGGTTCGATCCTATTACACATATACTATCATATTCTTGCAAGATTTCAAGCATAACTAACTCCATTCACACAATAATTGATAAACTCGAATTTAAGTTTTCAAAAACCGAAATAATAACGCTTAAAAGGGTCGATTGTTACCTCAATTCGTACGAAATCAAGAATCCAACCGTAGATTGTTGTAGTACTCCTCGAGATCTGTCTAATGACGTATAAATCTCGATAATCGGCCGGTCGGTTTGTGAGTTAATCTAGAGAGAAGTAGAGAGAGTTTCTAGAGAGAGTGTAGAGAGAGAGAGAGTAAAATGTGAAAATGAAAGACATTTAGCCTTTTTATTCCCATCATTCCCATTTTGCACATTTCAACCCTCAACTTAACCGGTTTCGTAAAATACTGATTTATTCTTAACTTTATCATTACTAACTTTTATAATTCATAACACTCCATAATAATAATTATTAATTCTCAAACTTCGTAGCTTCTTAAAATAGCAACAAACTTTTAAATATCCCAAATACTTAATCATTGTTCATAATTCAACTTATTTATAAATTACCCGTCTAAATAATTCTTAAATCACCGTAATTGAATTCGAGGATGTTACACTGTTACTAAAAAAAACACCCCCCCCCCCCCCCTACAAGTATGCACCAAAAATAATCTTTTAAACTTTTCACACTTGTGGGGTGAAAAATACTAAGATAAATGTCTTCGTTAATGCGTAGTTGAAAACTCCCATTGCAAATAAGAATAAATATCAATCAAAAGAATATAGAAGAATATTATAAGAAAGAAATTCATGCTCCCTGTTGTCGTTTCGTCCGTGATGTTGAAATGACACTCATATATGCACATCAGAGTGGAGGTTCTAGAATCATTGTAGCACATGTTCTAAATAGAGGTGTTTAGAAGCCATATCTTTGAAGCTCGGGTCATGAACTGAAATGAGCAGGAATCATTTATCTGCAAAACAATCACGTAACTAAAAATAAATATTAAGATAAATGTCTTAATTAATGTGTAGTTGAATGCTCCCATTGCAAATAAGAATAAATATCAGTCAACATAATATAGAAGCATAATATAAGAATGAAATTCATGCTCCTTGTTGTCGTTTTGTCCTTGATGTTGAACTGACACTCACATATGAGTGGAGGTTTCAGAATCATTGTAGCACGGGTTCTAAACAGAAACTTGTGGGGTGAAAAATACTAAGATAAATGTCTTCATTAATGCGTAGTTGAAAACTCTCATTTCATATAAGAATAAATATCAGTCAACAGAATATAGAAGCATAATATAAGAAAGAAATTCATGCTCCATGTTGTCGTTTCGTCCTTGATGTTGAACTGACACTCATATATGCATGTCAGAGTGGAGGTTTCAGAATCATTGTAGCACAGGTTCTAAACAGAGGTGTTTAGAAGCCATATCTTTGAAGCTTGGGTCCTGAACTGAAATGAGCTGGAGCCATTTATATGCAAAACAATCACGTAACTAAGAATAAATACTAGGATAAATGTCTTCATTAATGCATAGTTGAAAGCTCCCATTGCAAATAAGCATAAATATCAGTCAACAGAATATAGAAGAAATAATATAAGAATAAAGTTCATGCTACATGTTGTCGTTTCGTCCTTGATGTTGAACTGACACTCATGTATGCACGACAGAGTGGAGGTTTCAGAATTTTTGTAGCACAGGTTCTAAACAGACACTTGTGGGGGTGAAAAATACTAAGATAAATGTCTTCATTAATGTGTAGTTGAAAACTCCCATTGCAAATAAGAATAAATATCAATTAACAGAATATAGAAGCATAATATAGAAAGAAATTCATGCTCCCTTTTGTCGTTTCGTGCTTGATGTTGCACGAACTGACAGTCATATATGCACGTCAGAGTGGAGGTTTTAGAATCATTGTAGCATGAGTTCTAAACAGAGGTGTTTTGAAGACATAGCTTTGAAGTTCGGGTCTCGAACTGAAATGAGCAGGAGCCATTTATCTGCAAAACAATCACGGAACTTTTGGTAGCCATTGATGTTTGGGTCATGACAGGTTAGCTTTGGGTACCCATTTCTGAGTAGTTACCTTCGTCTCTGCCTTAGGTAACCATTTCCAGTTAGGTTCTTTCATGGCAGTCTTAGGTACCCAGCGGAGATTGAATGTCAGCCCTTTCTGTTTATTTACATGATGGTTAACTAAGTTGTTCCAAACGTTGGATACACAACCATTCATAACATGGGTAGAATTACCAAGTTCAGCAGAACGTAAATCAAGTAACTGCTTTAAAGAATATTTCAAACACGGTTTATGCAATACCGAAGCATTACATGAAGCAGTGTTTTGACTAACATCAAACTGAACTATGTTATTCTGTATAACATGAGAATCAAATATAAATGGTTGTGAGTCTCATTAGGAATCTCAAACTGATTTTTCACTTGAGTAGAAGAGAAGCCTAAGGTAGAGAAACAGTTATGCATGTTGTTGAATTTTCCGACCTTTTGTGGCTTTTAGGAATTCTCTGTATTCTTAAAGTAAGAGTATATTGAATTCCTTACAGCTCTTTTGAAAACAGATTTAGAAGACTCACCGGTGTAAATCTTGATCGGAATATCCAACTTTTCTTAGCCTTTTATAATGTTTTGATCAAGTTGATCAATTTTCTCTTCAAGAATAGTCTTGGAGTCAATTTTGTTTTTGGCAGATTCATTTGAGGAAAGGTTGTTTCGTTAGAGAGGAAATTTGAGACTCTAAGCTTTTGATGGTGGCTAAGAGTGGATTTTAAAAATCTATTTTCACAAAGTCCCTTTAAAACGATTTTGAGTCTATTTTAAAATTCTATTTTCGAATGGAGAACAATCTCCTTGCTTCATTAAACACATTTTCTTTTCGTAAAAATGTGTTTCTGTCAGAATCAAACAAGTCCTTGGCTTTCTTAAGTTGCAAATCAAAGTCACGGGACTTATCGATGAGGGCAGACTCAGTAGAAATGTCAACTAGAGAAGAGTTAAAACGAGCAATAGTGGCTTCTAAATATGAATTTTTCTTTAAAAAATCATTCCGTTCTTGCTCAAAAGATCGTGATGTTTTTTCCAATATCTGTTCTAGATCAGAAGCCCTTTGTTCTAAAACAGTTTATGGAATATATTCACGAGGTTTTGGCAATGACGGGTCAGTTATGACTTCTTTTGGTTCAACAAATTCTTCTTTACGAAAGGTTTTATCTAAATTCCAGTGATAGAATCGTGATTTAACCAATCATAAACAAACATAAGTTGTTTTACATCAGATCTTGCTCGTTTTGCCTCTTCGTCGGCTAGCACTTCAGGCCATGTGTTGTTGTAGGGCATTGCAAATCCCCGACCCATGGTTTCTACATAATATAAAGGACTCTTCTTTTTGTTGCACCTTTTTCCATGACCTTGGGACCTTCATACCCTAATCCCTCTTTGGACTTTAATTTCTTAGGCATATGCATATTTATGGTCTGTTTTGTTTGCCCACTCTTGTAAAGTTTATCCTCCATGTCTTTGATGTTATCTTTTAGCTTCTTTCTTTCAACCAAGAGAAAATCTGTTAGGCACAAAAAGGCCTTAGTCAAACCTGTTCTGCATCTGAGGGGAAGATTATTAATCAAACCTGTTGATGCTTTTGAAGGTTGAATTTAAGGCCTGTTATATGCCTTATTGAAACCTGAAAAAGTATTGCAATATCAGTCTAAAGCTGTTCTATGTGTTGCATGTGTTGCAAACAAGGCAGTTTTGCTCAAGCTGTTCAGTCTGCTGAACAGGCTGAACATAAACTGTCTACGCTGCTCTACACTGATGAGCAGCTTGGGCAGTTTACAAGTGTTCTGTTCTTTGTGAACAGAACCTGTTCTTTGTGAACAGGCTAAACACTTTATGGAATGTGTTTCCAAGTCCTCATGTATTGTTTTTGGCTACAAGATCAGTTTACAAAGTCGAAGACAAAGTGGAAATCAGAACTGCTCAGCCTGCCCAAGCTGTTTAGTTACATGAAGACAAAAGGTTATTTGAAAAAGGGTGACAGACCTTTTTCTTATATCAAAATAGGCCTTTACAAGGAAGAAAGACGCAAAGTTGACATTCCTTATTTAGTTAAAGACAATGCAACAGTAGACAAAGTGAAAAGACAAAAGTTCTGCACACAAGAAGACAAGTCTGCTTTTCAGAAAGTGCAGAAAAGGTTATGTTGTCTTTTCAACAAGACTTCTCCTTTTTCATTTCGTCCAATGAAGAAGTTTCACTTAGATCCTCTGAGTGAGTATAAAAGGAAGCTTCTAAGGTCAGAAAGATTAAGCCAACAAAAGCTAAGTGATGAAGTCAAGAGTGAACGTGCAAGTGTGTTTTTCATGCATGCAAGCCTGCTTGTGTAATACAGTTTCTCTGTGTCTAAGCTGTTCTACATAAGCTGTCCCTCTGAGTCTTGTAAACACAGTGAGTGTTTCTTAGTGAGTGTATTCATTGTAAACTAGTTTGAGTCTGTCTTAGACTAGTGAACATACTGTTGTATCTGTCATCTCAGCTTGAACCTTTCTGCATTCAAGCCTGTTTGTAATTAACAACTTGTTGATAATACATACAAACATTGAGAAAATAGTGTGTAGTTTTTAAATAGCTGTATTCACCCCCCCCCCTCTACAGCTTAAAGCTATGTACTTTGGGAACCACTCGGGACCTACAACTGGTATCAGAGCAGTTTAGAGTGTGTGTCATTCTAGATCTCTCATTCTCCCAAGTTTCCATGGACAACAGTGCTGCCGGTTCCTCATACTATGACAATGGCTCTATGGGCAAACCTCCAAAATTCAATCATCAAAACTTCTCTGGCTGGAAGTGCAGAATGATGCTCTATCTAGAGAATCTGGATGTACAACTACCAGAGATAGTGATGGAGGGCCCCTATGTGCCAACCTCTGTTACTACCATAACTCCAGCGGTTGAAGGAGCTGCTCCTGAAATCAGGACCTTTGAGAAAGCTAAAGCTCAATGGTCTGATGAAGACAAGAGATTGGTAGCTCTGGATGCAAAGGCCAGGAATAACCTGGTTATTTCTCTCCCTGATGATGTGTTCAAGCAGGTTGAGAAAATGAAGACAGCAAAGGAGATGTGGGATACTTTGTGTACCGTCTATGATGGACCCACAATCACACTGGATAACAGGATTAACAATCTTGTTAGACAGTATGAACTCTTCTTTGCAAAACCAAAGGAGACTCTCACAGAAACCTACACCAGGTTTACTGCTCTTGTGAATGATCTCAAAGCTGTTGGGATCACTAAGGACAGCCTTACCCTGGTGAACAAGTTTTTGGACATCCTACCTGAAGAATGGAACTACTTTTCAACAATCTTAAGAAATTCAGGTACCATCAGAAGTATGGATCTTGTCAACTTGTATGGATCTTTACTAAATGATGAACAATCAAGGAAACAGAAGAGAAATGCCTTGGAGATGTCTAAAAGAGGTGCAGCCTTTGTGGCTAATGTGAGACAGCCTGTGAATCAGGTGAGTGATGTGTTCACTCAACCTGATCAACAGGATGATGATAAGGAGGAGATGTCAGATGAGGAAGATAATGCAGATCTTGCTGAACAGGATGATGAGCAAATGATAGCTATGCTTGTCAAAAGGTTCAACAAGAAAAGGTTTGGAAGAAACATGCTGCAAGGAAGTTCAGGTGCTGGCAAAAAGAAGGCATTTGATAAATCCGAGGCTGAATGCTTCAAATGTGGCAAAACTTGCCATATAGCTGCTGACTGTGTGTCAAAAGCTGTTGGTCAGTCATCCAAACCATACAAGACAAACAAGGATGATGGTTATAGGGTTAAGTACCTTATGGCCATGGCTAAGCTGAGGAAGTTGGAAAACTCAGTGGGTTCCAACCGCCAAAAGGGACTCATGGCAGAGACTTGTGACTGGGAGGAATCTGATTCATCATCTGATGAAGAAGACAATCAATGTCTGATGGCCAACACTGATGTTCCATCAACAAGCAGTTTCAAACAGGATCTGGCTGAAGCTGAAGCTTTCAGCTCTTGGAGAACTGGAATCCTACAATGATGTATAATGCACAAAATTTTATGGCTTACAGTTCTGAAGAAAAGATTAAAATGTTTGAATATATGCTAGTTGATTTGAAAGCTGCTGTTGAGAAGCATGATGCTTTATTATCTGAAATCTCTAAGCTTAAAACTGATCTTAAAACAAAATCCAGTAAACTGGACAGTTTCCATAAGTTGGAAACTGAGCTTGATGAATTAAAACACATCAACTCTATATTACTGGAAGAAAAGAGAGAAACAGATATAAAGCATGCTAAGCTTCAAAAGATAGTTGACTCTTGGTGCCAATCTGCATAAAAAGTCAGCCATTGTATAAGCAAACAGATCCCTGCACAAATTCAAGCCTATCTTGGAGGGGATCTTGACATAGCAGCTTCTATTGTTGAGATTAATAATATGAAAGAAGATTTACCCTTGGTGAGCTTCCAAACACTTATATTCAAAAAGTGAATGGTAAACTAATCTCAACAAACAGGTTTGTCAGGCCTCAAAATACTGACAGCTCGTGTGAACCTAGCTCAAAAGCTGGTGTTGGAGTACAATCTCCATCATACCAGCTTGCTAAGTGCTCTGCTGATTCACACAAGCAAAAGAAAGGAAAACATGTCCAAACTGCAGCGGTGGATACTAAACCTGTTGACAAAACAGGTTTTGGGTCCAAAGCTAATGGTAAAAGGCATGATAATCCTTTTGATGCTAAACTTTTTGAAAATAAGTTTTCAAAAGTTAAGCAGCCTGTTTTCAACAAGGGCAAGTCTCATGTTGAAAGCAAACCTGCTGTGATTTCTAATAAGTTTTCTAATCATAGTGGTAAACTGGTTTTAAATGAGAATAAATTTTTCAAAACCAGAAATAATGATTATGCTGATAGGCAGCATAAATCACATCTCAGTAGGGGCAAAGGCAAAGCCATTGCTCAGCCTGAGAAACTTGGGAATAAGTTTCCCAAACCTGTGGAAGTTCAAAAGCCAATTAAGCTTCCTGTCTTTCACATATGTCCTCCTAAAAAGAGGAAAGAAGAGACAGACAAAGCTGTGGTTATTGAACCCTCCACTCAAGCTGTTGATTCATCAAATAGTAATAAGTTTGCTAAACCTGCTAACAGAATCAACAAAAATAACTCAGAATGTGTTTCTAAAAGTTCTTCTTCCAAAAATCCTAAAAAGAGAAAATGTTATAAATGTGGGAAGAAGACACATCTGGCCAAGGACTGTCCTGAATCTGAGGACATGAGGCCTGTTGACTCTGATAGTTCTCTCATAGCTGTTACAAGCAGTGTTGGAAACATCTCAGTCAATGAAAGTGGTATCCAAGCTGATACCATTCAAATAGGAAATATTAGTGTGGATATTATAAGTCCTTCAACAAATGTTGATGAAGTAGGAGAACTCATCTCTGTGATGAGTTCCCTTAAAAATGACTAATATTTCTCTTATCACTCTGCAGGAAAAACAACCTTCCCAGTTTTGGTACTTGGACAGTGGCTGCTCAGGGCACATGACAGGTTGTAAAGAATTGCTGAGTGATCTCAGGCCTGAAAAAGGGCCAAAAGTCACATTTGGTGACAATGTACAGGGATCCACTGAGGGATATAGAACTCTTAAAGCTGGTGCTGCAGTGTTCAAAAGAGTAGCCTATGTGGTTGGGCTAAAACATAACCTTGTTAGCATAAGTCAACTGTGTGATGCTGGCTATAAGGTTAATTTTGATGAGCACCTGGGTTACATATTGGATCCCCAAGGCAAAGTTGTGCTATGTGCTCAACGAAAGAAAGGTGTATATGTTGTGGACATTAAATCTGCTGATCCCACAACTGAAACCTGTTTTCTCACAAGAACAAACGCTGATCTAAACTGGCTATGGCACAGAAGGCTGTCACATCTGAACTTCAAGAACATCAACAAACTCTGTAAAAAAGAGTTAGTGACAGGTTTGCCTTCTATGACCTTTGCTAAGGATAGATTATGCACAGCTTGTGAGAAAGGCAAGCAGAGAAAAACATCTTTTAAATCCAAACATAATTTCTCTATTGATACTCCACTCTTCTTAATCCACATGGACTTGTTTGGACCTGTAAATGTCCCAAGTCTAGGAGGAAGAAGATACACTCTAGTAATGGTTGATGAGTTCTCCAGGTACACATGGGTGATCTTTCTGAAGAGCAAAGGAGAGGTTGCTAGAGAAATTATTGGATTTGTGAAAAAGATGGAAATGCTGAACTCTGCCCAAGTGAAGCAGCTTAGAAGTGATCATGGTACTGAATTCAGAAACAGTACTCTTGAAGACTTCTGTGAAGCAAAAGGAATTACTCAAAAATTTTCAGCTGTAAGAACTCCACAACAAAATGGAGTTGCTGAAAGAAGAAACAGAACTCTCATTGAAGCTGCTAGAACCATGCTGTGTGCATCAGGTTTACCTTCATCATTTTGGGCTGAAGCTGTTAACACTGCCTGCTTCACCCAAAACAGATCCTTAGTGGTGAAAAGGTTCAACAAGACTTCCTATGAGCTGCTCAAAGGGAGGAAGCCAAATGTCAGTTACTTCCATGTGTTTGGGTGTCCCTGTTTCATTCTGAATCAAAGGGGTCAACTTTCAAAGTTTGAACCAAAAGCTGATGAAGGTGTGTTTGTTGGCTACTCTGCTATCTCTAAAGCCTACAGAGTGTACAACAACAAAAGAAAGGTGATAGATGAATCTATCAATGTCACCTTTGAAGAGTCCAAGAATGCTACCACCAAAGCTGTTCCTGAATCAGTTTCAGGAGAATTAAACTTTGATGATCTGATGCATTCAAACAATGAAGAGTACTCAAAAGCTTCCACTACACCCAGTGTGGAACCTGTTAATCATGATGGGCATGATGATGAGTATGTCAATACACCCTGTGTGAATAAGTGTACTGACTTAATTACAACTGCAAGTCCTGAACCTATCAATGCTAATTTTGCTAGTTCTACTGCTGATATGTTCAACAATGGTAAGACATGTTCAACAAGTGAACAGGCTCAAGACAACAGTGTGTCTGAAAATCTTGAGAGTTGTTCAACAGGACCTGCTGAAGATGTTAACAACTCAGGTGAATCATCATTGAAAAATGATCCTAAGTGGATCAAGTGTCACCCCAATGATCAAATAATTGGTGACATCAACAAAGGGGTACAAACACGGTGGGACAGCTTAGGGAACTTTTGTATGTTCTCTAGTTTTGTTTCATTGATGGAGCCAAATTAGGTGGATGAAGCACTAAAAGATGCCAATTGGATCACTGCCATGCAAGAAGAGCTCAATCAGTTTGAAAGAAACAAGGTATGGAAGCTGGTCCCTGCTCCTAAAGGTAAAACTATAATTGGCACTAAATGGTTTTTCAGGAATAAAATGGATGAGCAAGGTCATGTCATTAGAAATAAGGCAAGACTGGTTGCTCAGGGTTATAGACAGGAGGAAGGAATTGACTATGATGAAACATTTGCTCCTGTGGCCAGGCTAGAAGCAATTCGTTTGTATCTAGCCTACGCTGCTCATAAGAGCATTAAGGTATTTCAAATGGATGTGAAGAGTGCATTTTTAAATGGAAAGCTGCAAGAAGAAGTTTATGTCAAGCAGCCTCCAGGTTTTGAAAATGAACAACATCCAGGTTTTGTCTACAAGTTGGACAAAGCTCTCTATGGTCTCAAACAGCCCTTAGAGCCTGGTATGACACTCTTACTGAGTTCCTTATGAGCAATGGGTATTCCAGAGGTAAAGTGGATACTACACTGTTCATAAAGAAGGTGAAATCTGACATTATGCTTGTTCAAATTTATGTGGATGATATAATATTTGGTTCTACAAATGAGCAGTTATGCAAGAATTTTTCATTACTCATGAAATCTAAATATAAAATGAGTATGATGGTAGAACTTACTTTCTTTTTAGGATTACAGGTTAAACAAACCTCAACTGGAATTTTCTTAAATCAAAGAAAGTATACCTTAGATTTCTTGAAAAAGTTTAAATTTGATCAAAGTTCTCCTATTAAAACCCCAATGGCAACCAATGTAAAATTGGATGCTGATATCAGTGGCAAAGCTGTTTCAGTAACAGCTTACAAAGGTATGATTGGGAGCTTGCTATATCTAACTGCTAGTAGACCTGATATTATGTTTGCCACCTATCTGTGTGCTAGGTTCCAAGCTGATCCAAAGGAATCTCATCTAGCTGCTGTTAAAAGAATCTTCAGATACCTGAAGGGTACACCAGGTTTGGGTCTTTGGTATCCCAAAGACTCCAGCCTTGAACTAACAGGTTACTCAGATTCTGATTTTGCAGGCTGCAGGCTACATAGGAAGAGCACAACAGGTGGATGTCAACCCCTTGGTGGTAAGTTGATAAGTTGGTGCAGCAAGAAGCAGAACTCAGTGTCTACTTCTACTGCTGAAGCTGAGTACATTGCTGCTGGAAGCTGCTGTGGGCAGATTCTGTGGATGCAGCATCAGCTTGAAGATTATGGGCTTGTGTATAGGAAAATTCCTATTCTGTGTGATAACACAAGTGCCATAGCCATTTCCAACAATCCAGTTTTTCATTCAAGAACAAAGCATATTGAAGTCAGACATCACTTCATCAGGGATCACATCCAGAAAGATAATGTGGAGGTAAGTTTTATTTCCACAAATGAACAGCTTGTAGACATTTTCACCAAACCTCTGGATGAAACAAGGTTTAATTACCTTGTCAGCAAGTTGGGCATGTTAAACAAAAGTGACTAAGTGTCGTCAAAGGTCTAAAACCTTGTATGTCTCTCACTGCTCAAGTTTCTTAGAACAGCTTAGGCAGAACAGGTTATGCATGTTCTGTACTTAGCCATTTTTCAGAAATCCTTGAACAGCTTGAACATACAACAGGCTGAACAAAGACAGTTTACTCATCCAGCCTGGTCTGATGGTCCATTCTTTATTCTGCTCATTCTCTCACACTGATTTACAAGACATTGTCTTGTAACCTGCTCAGCTATTGAACACAAACTGTTTCTACATAGTTGAACAGGCTGAGGGAACAGCTTGAAGATTGAACAGCTTGTGATGACCCTGCTCATCACAGGTTTCACCAACAGCTTAGACCAACAGTTTTCCAATTACCTTTCTTCACAATTAAGTTACTTAATTTATGTTTTTATTTAACTTAATTACTGCGGATAATGTGGGTTACGTGTGTTAGTGATTAAAAAGGTCAAGTGGTCTGACAAATGTTTCTGACATGGACAACCGTTCCGTTTTCCGTTAACTAACATTTCAAATCAAACCGCCCAAACCTTCTCTCTCATACACACTCACATTCAAATCCTATAAATACCCAACTACTGTTTCATCTTCGTCTTCCTCATCATTTCAAGAAATCCTCAAGAACCCTAAAAATCGACTAAGTGTCTTTTGCTTCTCCAAACCTCAAAACTTCTCAAATGGCTCACAGACCTAATCCCTTTCTTCCAGTGTTCGTTGGTGATGATGTTGTCAAACACTCATCAGTCACCACAATGCTGACCATCAAACCCACCAACTACATTGCAAATCTGACCATACCCAAGAACTATGTGGGAAAAGGGTATGAAGAAATGGTGGAGTTCTTAAGAGTTCATCCGTTGAACTATGCAATGACTGCAACTCCTGGTGTCCTGTACCAGGAGATGGTGTACGAGTTCTGGTACACTTGTGCCTACAACCCCAACACCAAAGTCATCAAGGGGACTATTCTCAATGGGACTCAGACCATTGAGATTACTGCTGATCTTCTCAGGGAGGTTCTTCATTTGCCCATTGCTGAATCATATGACATGTCCCAACCTGAAAATGAGCAAATGGGAAATTTGCTACGCTTCTGTGGTGTAGCAGAACCCAAAATTGGAGCAACATTGTATAGGAAGGATTTGTCTCCTACCTACAGCTTTCTGTTTGCCTCAGTGATGATGAGCTTCAGCAGCAAAGTTGGTTCACTTGACCAACTGAGTCGTGATGAAGTCCCAATAGTCCTACAGCTGGTGGATGGGACTACCATTGATATGGCTAAGTGGATATTTCTGAATCTGAGGAACCTGGTGCAGCAAGAGCCCAGACCAGCTGCTGTTCGATACCCCAGGTTTCTGAGCCTCATATTCAGACACATTTGTGGTGAGTATCTGTACAACTCTTAGCCATTACTTCATACTGTTGCATTCCCTGTCATAGGGCATAGAGTTTTCTACACTCCTGTACTCCCAAATGAACCTCCTCTATCCACACCAATGAGGAGGTTGTTAGGATTGGTGGAAGGACCCTCTACTGTGAGGGTGGATCCAGAAGCTGCTGCTCCCACGAGAAAATCCAAAGCCAGGTCCAAACTTGTTAAGAGGACCCTGGAAACCGCTGAAGCTGGGCCTGTGAAAAAGAAGGCCAAAACAGCTCAGTCTGAGCTTGAACCCTTAGCCTCTGTGGCTGAGGGGGAGCAGGCTCCTCACCCTGGTTCATTTGTTGAACCTCAAGCCTCTGTGGCTGGTGCCTTTGTGGCACCTGAGACTATGGAACAGGCCAACCCACCTGTTTCTGATCCAGTCTCAAAACCTGTCCAGTCTGAACCCCTCATTACATCTCCCCAATCACCCACTTCATCCTTTCACTACCAACGAAAATCCATCTCCAAAGAGAAACCAGCCAAAACAACCACCTCCTCTGTTCCCTCCCAACAGGGTTCAGTTGTAAGAGAAGCAACCCTTGCTGCCTCTCCTATATTGGGAGAAGGTTCAGCCCAATTGGAGCATGCTTCACTCCAACCTGAGTCTACCCAGAGTCAGCCTAGACCCTCTGGTTCCTCCCAACAGGAACCAGTTGTACAAAAGGAGATCACCACCTCAACTATTCCAGCCTCCCAACAGGCTGAGAATATTGAAAGACGGGAGCCCTCTCCACTCCATGCTGAGTCCACACTGTCCCCCACTCAAATCTCCTCACACCCTGAGTCTGCACGAGGTGCCCACGCTGCTGGTATAGACCAATCAACAGCTCAGCCTCAAACTTTTGCTCCCCATGATACAGCTGTTCTACACCAAACAGCTGCTGAGGGACCAACAACCCAAGCTGATGAACCTCAGGGATCATACCATCCCTCTGGTGAGGCTGCTCCCTCCATGCAAACTCCATCAGCAGGTTTCACCACTGCTGATGTTGAAATGCATATCTCATCTCCCAATGATGAGGTGCTTTTACAGCAAGGCACTGCAGAGGGAACACCCACTGGTCTTCATGAAGTTGTTGCAACACAAGCAGCATCTGAAAGGCCCCAAACATCAACCCATCTTCCTGGTGATGCAGCTACAGCCGCTGCTGAAGGACCCTTTGACCCCTCCAAGCTGGGCCACATTACTTTTGCCCAAGCTATGGAGCTTCTATCCAATGTTCCTCTTCCCTCTCCATCACATCCTCATACACCAGCCTCATCATCATCTTCTCCATCTACCCAATCTAAAGAGTCAACCCATACACCTCCATCTCCTAAAGACCTGCCTTTAAAGGATCAGCTTTCTTTGCTGACCAACAAAGTTGGTTCTTTAGAAACCTCTATGACCTCTCTACCCTCTCTCATTTCAGACTCTGTGTCTGAACAGCTTAAGGGATTCTTTGATTTGTTCAAGGATTCCTTCCCTGCCACTCCACAACCAAATAATTCTCCACAGCTGCTTGCACTTACTGCACAGCTGCAAAATGTGTCCACCTCCCTATCCTCAATTCTTTCACTACAACAGGACTCTGTGTCCTCAATGACAGCCATTTCTCAACAGTTGTCATCTCTCCTAACTTCTTGCAACACTACTCTCCCTACTACTCTGGCCAGCTTGAACAACCTCATTAACTCCCTTTCCAATTCTGTGTCATCCAACCTTGCTGATGTGCAAGATTCTCTCGAATTACATCTTGCACAACTTCAAAGTTTGCTGTTCACCGAGTCTGATAGGGAAAACATTGTTAAGCTGACCTCCCTTGCTGATACCCAATCCTCTTCCCTTCAGTCCTGTCTTACCCAGCTTGCAGAGGTAAAGGATAACTTGGCATTCTTAGTGAATAGCCTTGTTGGCCCCAGGCCTGCTGCCAAAACTGCTGGCAAGCCTGATGACTTTGTGTCTTCAGGCAGACCGGGTGTTGAAGGTGCTGGTCCATCTCCTTCAAAGGGGGAGATGTCGTCTGCCTCTAAGACTAAGTCTAAGGGGGAGAAAACTTCTTCTCCTAAGGAGAAACCAGTGCCTGCAGCACAAGCTGGTCAACAAGCAGGAGCTTCAACAGGTACACTGGAGGGTGCCTCCCATGCTGCTCAGTCTACTCAGGTTGAATCTCCAATCCCTGCTCAATCTAAGGGGGAGGAATCTATTCCTGAGGGCAGTCCAAGCAGCAGAAGGAGGCATCTGATCTTAGAAGAAGAAGAAGAGGAGGAGGAAAGTCCTGAAGCTACTATCACTAAAGCAGCTAAAGGTAAAGCAATAGCAGCAACTGATCCTCAACAGTAGAAAGCAGCAGAAATCCAATTTCACAAAGCCAGGGCCAAAGAAATGGGTCTTCCTATGCATAAGTATTTTGAATTTAGAGAAGAACAGCTTCAAGCCCTGGAAGCTTTAAGAAAAGAAGAAGAGTCTGCAAAAGCTGCTAAGTCTTTTGCACTTCAAGAGGCAAGGAAAGTTAAGATATCCTCTCTTGTTGTGCAAGAGAAAATTCTGGAAGCTTCTAAGGGATCAGCAGAGGAAAAGGAAGCAGAAAAAGAAAAGGGTGCTCTGGCCTCAGTGACCAAAACTCAAGTACCCTATGCTAGAATCCAATTCCATTTTGACAACCTGGCAAGAAAGAAGTTTCATGATGTTGCTGACCGAAGACTTGCTAAGGAACCAATTGTTAAAGCTGTTCCTATTTCAAGAAAAGGCAAACAGTGGAAACTGCAAATTACCAGGATGGGTTCAACAGGCCCTGAGCTGGAATCTTATGATCACAATAATGTTGCCCAAATGGGATACAGGGAATGGGTGGAACTAGCAGTTGCCCTGAGCCAGTCAAAGTCAGAAACGGCTAAGACTATCAGGGCATTTGTGAAAAAGTTAATGGAGAGAGTGAAAGATCTTGGCCTGATCTCAACTGATATAAGTGAGGGTGTCTCTGTGACATATCCCAAGATAAAAGCCAGGAGGACAAGGAAGGACACTGAAATGGAACTACTCCTTGCACTGATTGAACAAGGCGATTATGCCATTGAAATGAAGGCAGTTGATCACAGCCTGCCTAGTGGAATAGAGTTTGAAGATGGCAAGAATATTGAAGAGCCTGAGCTGGGGGCATATTTTGTAGATCCCTTAACTCAGAAGAAATGCTTTCAAAGAGCTTCAGATCTATACAAAGTGGATCTGAGACAACTTGTGGCCTTCAGACTTGCAGTTTCATTCAGGCAGTCTAGTAAGTGGAGAGCAGCCGTCTGGGATCAGCTCAGAGGCTTCTTTGAGAGAGGTGAACTTGAAGATCCTAAGTTCATGATAATAAGAAGTGAAGTTCAAGAACTTGAGGAAACAAGGGAAGAGCTGGAAAAGATGTTTCAAGATCCCCCTCCAGTGTGATGAAGTCCATCTACCATCTAGGTAGGTGAAGAATGGAAGCTGTCCATCAGTTGGACAGGCTTACCATTATTTGTTCCCAACAAAAACAGTCCAATTGTACATTAGTTGTACTTTATTTACATTTGTTGTAATTTTCTATGTTACATTAGTTGTATTATACATCAGTACATCAGTTGTACTTTTGTAAGAACATGTGTTGTTCTAATGTAATCAAAAATCAGTGTATATAAACTGATCTTTTACTTTATGTTGATGTTTTAATTTTATTTCAACAAATGTATTGTAAATATATATAGTGACTTTTGATAAGGCCAGCTTAGACTGGTTATTGCAAACAGGGGGAGATTGTTAGGCACAAAAAGGCCTCAGTCAAACCTGTTCTGCATCTGACGGGGAGATTATTAATCAAACCTGTTGATGCTTTTGAAGGTTGAATTTAAGGCCTGTTATATGCCTTATTGAAACCTGAAAAAGATTTGCAATATCAGTCTAAAGCTGTTCTATGTGTTGCATGTGTTGCAAACAAGGCAGTTTTGCTCAAGCTATTCAGTCTGCTGAACAGGCTGAACATAAACTGTCTACGCTGCTCTACACTGATGAGCAGCTTGGGCAGTTTACAAGTGTTATGTTCTTTGTGAACAGAACCTGTTCTTTGTGAACAGGCTAAACACTTTATAGAATGTGTTTCCAAGTCCTCATGTATTGTTTTTCGCTACAAGATCAGTTTACAAAGTCGAAGACAAAGTGGAAATCAGAACTGCTCAGCCTGCCCAAGCTGTTTAGTTACATAAAGACAAAAGGTTATTTGAAAAAGGGTGACAGACCTTTTTCTTATATCAAAATAGGCCTTTACAAGGAAGAAAGACGCAAAGTTGACATTCCTTATTTAGTTAAAGGCAATGCAACAGTAAACAAAGTGAAAAGACAAACGTTCTGCACACAAGAAGACAAGTCTGCTTTTCAGAAAGTGCAGAAAAGGTTATGTTGTCTTTTCAACAAGACTTCTCCTTTTTCATTTCGTCCAATGAAGAAGTTTCACTTAGATCCTCTGAGTGAGTATAAAAGGAAGCTTCTAAGGTCAGAAAGATTAAGCCAACAAAAGCTGAGTGTTGAAGTCAAGAGTGAACGTGCAAGTGTGTTTTTCATGCATGCAAGCCTGCTTGTGTAATACAGTTTATCTGTGTCTAAGCTGTTCTACATAAGCTGTCCCTCTGAGTCTTGTAAACACAGTGAGTGCTTCTTAGTGAGTGTATTCATTGTAAACTAGTTTGAGTCTGTCTTAGACTAGTGAACATACTGTTGTATCTGTCATCTCAGCTTGAACCTTTCCGCATTCAAGCCTGTTTGTAATTAACAACTTGTTGATAATACATACAAACATTGAGAAAATAGTGTGTAGTTTTTAAATAGTTGTATTCACCCCCCCCCCCCCCCCTCTACAGCTTAAAGCTATATACTTTGGGAACCACTCGGGACCTACAAAATCATTATTTTTGAAGGTAGTCAGATTTATCTACTTAAAGAAACTGGTGGTTCTCTTCTAGTTCAGTGAGTTTAAGTTGTAGATCCATTTTCTCAATTTTACATTTAGACACATGTTCTTGTAAAACAAAGATATCAGATTGTAACTCGCCTTTCTCGTAACAAGCTTTTCTTAGAGCAGTTAAAACACATCTAATTTCTTTGCTTCCTTTCTTAACAAATCTAATTCAGCTAAAACTTTAGGAAGAAGACATACCTTAGTGTTGGATGCAGAGTGTGCCTTGTCTGGAATTTTCTCATTCGGTCCAGACATCTTGAGATGCTTGCTTGAATGGATCTTCAGATTGGTGATTGACTTGAATTGGTTCAAGACTTAGAAAAAAACTTGAAGAAGGATCTCAATGTTGCAACTTTTGAATCAAAATACCCGAGAGTTATGACTTTCGAATGTAATGAAAAACTCAAGTTGATATTTTCTAAGTTTGAAAAATGTGGAATCTGGACCAATTCTTCTATGAATTTTTGTAAAAACAGAATGATGTTCACCCGAAGGAATATAGTATCAAACGAGTTTTCACAACCAACCGTTAGGAACCGTTATTTGATTTGAATAATTAAAATATTATTTGATCCACAAATTTTGAATGAAAAAAAATGGATCCGATAGAAATACTTTGAATTGAAAGGGTATTTGAAATCTAGATTAAAACTTATACTAATCGGTTATAAAAACAGAATGATGTTCACCCGAATGAATATAGTATGAAACGAATTTTCACAACCAACCGCTTGAAATTAATCTTTGATTTTAAACACCAAAATTCAACGAACCAATAAAAAACGCAGACCAAAAAAATTTAAACTAAAGGAAAAAAACTGGAACCGAAAGT
This sequence comes from Centrapalus pauciflorus, assembly GCA_020465985.1. Taxonomy (NCBI): domain Eukaryota; kingdom Viridiplantae; phylum Streptophyta; class Magnoliopsida; order Asterales; family Asteraceae; genus Centrapalus; species Centrapalus pauciflorus. The sequence continues at coordinate 231,723 of JAANYP010006643.1, forward strand.
TATGAAAAATGGAACCGATATTTTTTTTTTCTTTTTGGACTGATTCGGTAGTTGGCAAAAAATTTGGAACCAAAAGTAAAACAAATGAAGGTAGGATCCGACAATTGTCAAATAATATGATCCATGATTTTAATAAAATATATAAACGCTGGCCAAACTAGATGGATGGATTTGAAAGTTAATCATAGGATCCGAAAGTTGTTGTAAACAAAAACAACCCATCTCAATAACAACCCATCACAAATTTTTACACGTGTACTCAGGAAAAGGTGTTAACCATGAATCAAGAATTGCGATAAACAATAAAATTTCTTTTTCGCAGCAGGGTTAACCACCTATTTATGCAACTAAGTTTTTTCTTTTTATCAATTTATGCAATAAAATAGATTTTAACAACATTTATGCAACCACGTTTGAAAATTTTATTAATCTATGCAACCACATTTGAATTTGTTATCAATTTATGCAACCTTATTGATATTTGTTACTAATTAGACAACATTTTATCTAAAATCTAAATTCACACATGTATATATATTATTAACTTTGTATCATCTCTTAATGTCACTTTATTCATTAAATTAAATCGATAAAAAATATAAGATTATTATTATTATTATTATTATTATTATTATTATATAATTTAAAAGTAATTTGCTTTATTATTCACTACCTTTCGTTATTTAGGACATCAAAAAACTTAAAAAAAAATCTACACTATTATAACATGCATCCATAAACCTTATTTCGATTTAAGAATCATGCATCCAATTGATTCCATTAAAGAACCTTGTTGTACAAAATATTTCAAAATCAAAAACCGATGCACCATTCGGATATAAACGTTAGTCGAAGAACTCTTTTTAATAATATATGATTTGGTTAACCGAAAAACAAAATCGATGATATTTTCTATAATTTTCAAGTAAAGAGATAGTTGATTTTTAAATTGAAACAAGATTCATGGATGTGTTTGAAAACGGACGATATAAACTTTTTTAAGGTTTTTGATGTTGATAATGAAGGGGTGATAAATGGTGACAAAAACTAATCAGATTTCATCACAAAATAAATACGATTATATAAAACATTTTTGATCAACACTTATTTTATTACATAGATTGATAACATATGCAAACGTGGTTGCATAAACTGGGAAAATTTTCAAACATGGTTGCATAAAATGTATCAAAACTTATTTCGTTGCATAAATTGATAAAAAGAGAAAACGTTGTTGCATAATTATGTAGTTAACCCTTCGCAGTATTATCTGCATCTTTTTTTCGTAGACATCACAAAACTAAAGATTCGCGAACTATATGTGCGCAGGAAAACAAACGATGAGCAGATTAACATATATCAATCAAAACCAATCTGACTGCTCTGATAACAATTGTAGGTCCCGAATAATCAAGCAACGCGTATAATCAAACAATATATTATAAAGATTAAGAACGAGAAACATACCAATAGCTGAATATTATAAACCTTGAACGAAGAACACGAAGAACAAAAGTTTATTTCTCAATATGAACGAACGACTAGACACTCCAACACCTTAATATACCTCCAACATCTCTTAAATTCTATGACTTATATTCAAGAGAGGAACTATCATGAATTGACCATAGATATTGATGAGTTTGAACTAAAGATAACTTTCTGAAACTTCAAAAAGGCAATTTTTATTCCTGTAGAGAGATGTCCATTTTTCCTGGATCAAATAACATATGAGTAATTTTCATCTAGGGCTGAAATGTGTGAATATCTTGTGAAAGCGGGATTTGTCAATGCCCTCCCCTCTACTGGAGATTTTCACTGTATTTGAAAGGGGAGTGGTACATTGTGCGGGCATTCTTGCCAAATGTTTGACTTCTAAACATTCTGGTATCGTCGAAGCAAGCTTGGGAAACTTGAGAATCCTACATGGCATTTTATTCAACGGACACTATGATTATTGGCTAATAATCTAGAATGAACTTATTGGACTCGCCAAAGCCAAGTCTACAACGCTCGCATACAACTGATTATCTAAGTGGCTGTGATATCTGAGTGGTTGTGAACCAGTCTGGGCAGATTCCTAAAAGGTTTAACTCTAAACCATGTCCAGACTGGGTGATGACTCATTTGCCGAATGAAGTATTTCATCTTGAAGATGTACTGTGCTTGTTCCCGTCTTTCCTTGAATATGCTGAAGCTGATGTGACCGGGTGTGAGATTATATACAAAACTATGCTCCTATGGTTCTTGCACCATAGAGAGTTCCTACCCCAGGAGCCTCCACACAGAGTGACCATCATCTAGTTGGGGCAGCTGATTAGGGAGAATAGTTGAGGGAAAATTTTGAGAGGGGTATACAAGGGCATTTAGTGGAAAAATCTGACCATGAACTTGGTAGTGACAGTGAGAAAACTGTGTCAACTGAGCATACCCTTAGTCTAATGATGATAAACTTTTTGTTTATTGGTGCCAACTTAGATAATGTAATAGATAGAATAACTGAAAGTGCACTAAAAGAAATTGAATGCGTTGACCAACATTTGTAGAGCCAGGCGACTACATCCACTATTGAGGCTCACAATGTGAGTCTTGGAGTTAAAACCGTTAGTAGCCACTAACGATTGCACACCCCACCAGCCACTCAGCTCCCTCTCAACAGGGAACTGTTTCAATTTTGCATGGGGATATTTTATATAATCTATCTCAAGCTCATTTGGAGCCAGTAGATATCGAAATAAGAAGTCAGTCACCCCTGACTTCATCATTTTTTACCACTATTGTAGAGACTATAGATACACATATACTTTGTACCATTGGACTTTGTGTACCGGTCAGAACATCCGTAGTGGCACCCGTTGGTGATTCACGGTGATCGGATGGAAGTCTTGTCCTGACATACACTGATCCATTCATGAGCACAGTCCACCCTGCTTGTACGTCCCCAGAGTTTTTAATGGTAATCTAAGTGATCGCGGTTCTATATTTTCCCAAGTTCATAACAAATGACTTTTTGATAGATGTGGTTGCAGAGCAACGGTCGATTCCTACGCTGCGAGAACTGGAGGTTGATATGTCGATAGATTACTTACAGAGTCTCCTGGTAAGAAAGATGATTTCCATGTCAAAATGAACAAGTAGCTTTTGATAAGGTGTTCGTTTCACACAGAATGGATTGACTGGAGAATAAAATTGATAGACTTGAAGGAAAATTTTATAAGATGCAGAGTAGTGTGGTGACTGAGGTAGAAAAGTTGAATAAAAAACTACTTATTGTTGAAGATACTAGCAAGGCTTAGTCTCTAAAATAAAAATATGATGATCAAGATTACTCTGACGATCATCATGAGGGGGAGACAACTAGACAGAGGACTGGGCCATCAATGAATGTAGGTGATCTGGTGGTAGTTGAATAAGAAAGAACTGAAAAAGCAAATGTTGATAACTCTATTGGAGGAAATGTTGAGTTGGGTGCTAAATATGAACATCTATAGTTGGTTGTGACATCATCACCGTTAAATGTCACACCACTAGCAATTGAACTTCCAATTAAAGAAGTGATTGTTACTTAGATAGTAGAGGAAGAGTCAAGGGTTGAAGAGCCTAAGACTGATGAAATAAAGATGACAAAGGTTGTTATGATTGATGAATAAGAGGAAGAGGAAGTGGAGTTAGTATATTATTGTAGTGAATCTGAAGTGTTTGGAGACACTTTTGTCAATAATTCTTCAGAATCTGATGACATCCCACAAAGTCTAATTCATGTTAACATCAAACAGCTTCAAATTTGCCCATAATTTTGAGCCCAACAATCCCCTCAAAGACCATTGATATTCTAGAATCATCTTCTTGGATTTATTATTTCAATCTTGTGAACTTATTTTGTAATAAAATGTATTTATTTCATTTTCCATGTAATTTTCTCTTTTATAGAAAATTGAGGGGTATTTTATGTAAATCCATAAAAGTTAGGCCTAGCTATAAATAAATTATTATACCGAGGGTTTTGTGTAACAACTTGGAAAATTATTGAATATTCCATATTGTGTTTGACGGCTACATGAATGAGCATTGATTGAGTGACTTTATTCTCTTTGTTCTTTCATTAATCTATCATATAATAATCACATTGTCCCTATGAGTGCAAAATATATTACTGGGTTCATTGTTGTAAATGGTATCAGAACATTGAAGTGGATTTTAACTGATAATCCTTAGATTTGGGGTGTTATTGTTGTTGTTCATCGACTTCGACTGCTAGACCTCTCGAGTTTTCACTTTAAATCACTCTTAAATCTTCTGTTTTGCTTGTGTTTTGCCATACATGTGATTGGAACTTGTTTACGTATTAATTTCGAGCATCATAGTTCAATTTCTACATGTTTTAGGCTTCCATTTTGCCTCAAATCATTCTGTTCAACCTCTTGTCGCTGTTCATTGACTTTTTTTTTAGACCTTTTTGCTTAAAAATACCCTCATTTAGGTGTTTTTTTCGGTAAACTTTGTTTATTAAAGTTGTTTCTATAATTATTCTGAGCACTTAGGTATCATTTTTTTAGGATTTAAAACAAATATTTGGCTAAAATCTGAATTTTCTTCTTACAACTGGTACTGTAATATTGAAATTTTTTTACTAAGTCCCTTCTTCAGATTTCGAACTTCAAATCCGTTCATTTTGCTTGTCACTTTATGCTTAGTTTTCTAATTTTAAACTCTTGTCTCACAACCAAAGTTCAGACCCTACCATCCGAACTTCGTATCCTCTGTTTGTCATACACTTCGCTTTCTCTCGGTTCATCATCCAAACATCAGATACCCTAAACCCGAAATTCGCATTACCCACCAACTTCGCACCAAATCCATCCGAACATTGTGTGCCATACGAACTTCGGATCTCATCATACGAACTTCAAAACCCGTATTCGAACTTTAGTTTCCAATTGAAAAGATCACTTTTTCACAACATTTAATTCTCAATTCAATCATGTCGAGAGAGGCTCTTGTCTTGGGATCTGAGAACAGACATCCTGTTCTCTACCCAGACGAGTACGAACAATGGAAGAAGTGGTTCTTAAAATTTGTAAGCATGCAACCCATGGGTCATCTGATAATCCAGTCTATCAAGGAAGGATCTACTATCTTCTACTCGGATTATATCCACTGCAGTTCCTCTTTCTAGAGAGAAAAGTGGTCCTTAGGATGATAAGAAGAGAGAAAGACAAAGATCTGATTAGATAGTTGAACACTTGTTATATCAGGCCCTACCGACAAACATCTTTGTGAGTGTTGATAGCAAGATGTCCGTTAAAGAAATGTGGGACGAACTAGAGATGAAAATGCTTGGATGTGACTTGAATGACCAGGAAAAGATTGAAGAGGCTAAGGCCGAATTTTCAGAACTCCGGGCAAAGGTTGGTGAATCCTTACAGGCGACCTTCACTCAGTTTTGCATTGTGTTGAATGAAGTCAACAAGCTGCACATCTTCAAGGATAGGGATGAAATCAACATCCAGATGCGATGGAACTAGTCGCCCTTGAGGACTACTAAGTCGTCGAGGAATCTGACGATGAGGAAGAACATGGTCAAAACTAATATATGGACAAAAGAATTGGTCTTCTCACAGATCTTGCCAACTTGGAATAACTATCAGACAAGTCTGTAGAGGGGGAGATCACTGAAGATCCTCCAGCATGTCTGGTGACAAATTCTACGGACCCCAAATGTTCCACGTCTGGATCAGAGACTAGTGAGGTACATTCCATTTATTTTTACAAGTCAATAAATGAAAAATTTATTAAGAATGAATGTAAATGGCACACACAACTGCTTGAGTTAGAAGCAAAATATAATGCTGAAAAAGATATGTGTGTGAAATTTGAATAACTTGTACAATCTTTTAAGGGAAACTTTTGAGAAGAACTGGCTAAATGACCATAATCTTGTGAAACATCTTGCGTGAAAAAGTAATGGTTGAGGATAAGAACATTTCACTTAATAATTATATCTAAACAATCAATGAGGAAAATAGTTCCTTGAAGTCCGAATTAATAGTTCTTACAAAACGATTAGAGTCTTTAAATGTTGAGAATTTTGAAAACGAAAGAAAATTTAAAATGATCGAAGAAGAGAGATGTTGCAGTGGCCACAAACAAATATTAAACACTCACACTGATTTATGTATGATTATGCGGCTGATTCATGCAAAATAACAAAGAGAATGATAAACTCTATCAATGTTAACCAAGCACATGTGTAGCCGCCAACCTTTTTCAGAATATTCTCAATTGAAAAGTTTTCAAAAATTACAAAACCCTAGGTAAAACTTGTCTTTTATACATAGGTCCTAAGGTTGAGGGGTTACATAAACTACCCTTCAACTTTCTACTAAAAGATAATATTACATAGAAATAATTAACAATTACATGGAAATAAAATGATTACATTTATATTTCCAACTCCCCATAGGGATAAAAGATAAATTTACAACTGATTACACATTTTTACTCACTTGAATTTCATGCAATGATCACATAGACATAATCAATTGCTTAGTCAAGTTAATCGTAAATACTTTAACCAATAAATCTCGGCATAGCGCATGCAACATTCATTACTTGTCTTAATTCCTAAACTAATGGACTTGGCACAAATAATAATATCACGATGAACTATCTTGCTTTTACCAATCAAACCATTTACCCATAATAATAACCGAATGTATATCATTTGCATTACATAAAGTATTCAAGAAACACAAAAAACAACAACACTTAAAATGATATTCAAGAAAGTAAAACTTAGTCGTAGATCCTCCGCAAACGGCTATGGGGTTTAGCCGCTCATCGTACGCTCTTCATCGGGAATAATTGGAGACGTCATCGTAGACTCGAACGTTTGCAATCCACCTTCTTCGTAATCAAATCGTGAATCAATTCCGGCATGGTTTCGCCAACATTTTCAACACTTTCAGGACTTCTCAAAACGGCTGTCAACGACCTCTATTTATAGAGGAAGTGAAAATTAGGGTTTTGGGCTCAAAAACACGTCTGCAAGAATTTCACGCCGCACCAGCGTAGGCCTGGACGTAGGCCTACGCAATGCCCTGCGCTGGGGGTACAGCCTGGGCTACGCCAGCCTGCGCTGAAAGTGCTCTCTAACTCCAAATAGTTCTGTTTTGCAGCATAGGGTGGCGCAGGTCTGCGCCCCCACCGGCTCGGTTTGCGTTGAATTCTGGAGCTGCTTCTATTTGACTTCTTGACCCTGAAACATAATTTGGGAGTAAAAGTATGGCAGTTACAAAGCACCGGTGCTTAAAGTAAGCCTTAAACGATACTAAAAACGCATAAAATTATAGTCCTATCAAACCTCCCCAACTTAACTCTTGGTCATCCCCGAACAAGCCTTTGGAATCAGAATTAACTATGTACCGGATATAAACTAGCAGTGTGTCTAGAAATTCTATGTTAAGCTAGCCTTCACAATAATGCATTAATACTTTTACTATGTATACCTAAAGACGTTTCAGTCAAAATATATTTTCCTTAGAATTTATATAATGTATCTCACTCTTGGAAATTACCCTTTTAGCTCAAGGTTACAAAATTTAAAACACGTGGGTCTTTTGACAATCTTTTCCCTCTATGCATGTTTACAATAAAATTTTTCTTTTTAATACCATGCTTATATATATCTTTCTTTCTAACTGAAGTTATCTAGACGGTCCATGTAGCGAGATTTAGGTCAATCACTCCCAAACCAGATGGTTTTAGAGGATTATGCATGAGTGGTACCCCAACGGACTTAACTTCCTGAACCATCTAGACTATAATTGAATCGTTTTTAGGCTAAAAATGTGATTAAGCTCTCCTCCTTATTACATGAGTTTTCCAAAATCTTTTGACACATTACTTATATTTAAGTCCGAATATATCTTAACCTACTTGAATTTGATTTACATAACAAAAAAAGTTAACTGTTATTATGACTCTTATCTTAATTATAGAATACCCTATTAACACTAGCCAATTCCCGAGGACACATATTTTCTATTTATCATCATTTTCCATGGCCTGATCGGCAAACAAGACTCAAATGGGGAAGGCATGAAGAACTATATAAACATTAAAAAATAGAAAAGGACTCGACTAAGAATAAAAGTAAACATTACTAAAGTAAAGAAATTAAATGCAACTACAAAACTAAAATAAGAACAAAGGACAAGGAAAGATAGTACCCGATCATCAAAATGGAGGAGGAGGACCGAAGACGCTGCTGAAGAAATCTCCATACGGGCCTTGATCTGTGGGGTCTTCTGGTGGAGGCGATAATAGGTGAACAAGGATTTGGTCGTGTAAATCTTGCCTGCCATGCGCCGGGTAGCGCTGATAAGTATCTACGACAGGGTCATATGGCTGGTAGTTGGGCATAGTGTAATCAGCATATGACTGATATGGCAAACCGGCGTGGGAATCCTCGTGATATCGGACTCCCTCCCATTCATATCATCATCTAACCTCTGGGTCACATCCTCACGGAACTCACCCTGACCTACCACAAGATCATCTAACCGCCGCATAACGCGGTTAAATTCAACATCGTCATTGCCTCGACTGTGCGAGGTAGACGCCCCCCTGTTTGGCTCTTTGGGCCGAACTTCCGCTTCATTCGCGACATTTCTCTCTCTCTCTCTCTCTCTCTCTCTCTCTCTCTTTCTCTCTCTCTTCTCATCCTCCGTGTAGTTAGTTTCCTTGTCGAATATCTCAAACCCCTCGTCAACTTCCCTAAAAATCAGAATGGGGAACATGCCGGCCGTAATGTACGTCGCCGAGACTAGAGAAGCAAGGGAATCGAATGAACGTGCACCCATCCAATCACGGAATGTAGAGATCAACCATTTGTGGGTAATGATAATCCTCTCTCTCGTGTCATACATAGCCCAAATATCATTAATGACTGTCCATGCAAAGGACAGTTTGGGCTTACCCTTGAGAAGGGCATAAAGGACAGTGATGTCCATGTGCCTGACCTTAGACAGGTGGCTATCTCGTGGAAAAATATTGTTCACGATTATCTTATGAAGTACCTTTCACCTAGGGGATAAATCCTTCCTATTATAGGAAGTGGAATCTTCTTCTTCCTCAGTGGTTTCGTTAAACACCTTGCACACCTGTTCAACCCATTCTCCAGTCCAGGTCAAATCGGTAAAGGCCAATTGGGCCTCTGACTTATACTCGTACCCACGTTGGGTAGACCCTTCATTACCCACTCCGGTATCTAAATTAAACAATTGGCGAAGGATTTTAGCATCCATCGCCATGTCCCTCCCATGGATCGTGCCTATCAACCTAAGCTTATTATACGTGTTACCCATCTCCCTCCGAAGAGTAGACATCCACTCAACTACATCGGCCTGATGAATATGTGGGCCGCCTAAATCGAACACTCCCTCCCATCCTAAGAAGTCAAACAAGTATGAGACTCCATAATCCTCGAAGTCCTGTCTCCTAACCCTCTTTTCCACTAAAACACGCCTAGAATATTTCTTGTAATGAAATAACTGCGTTCAAATTTCTTCCGGCTGTTGGGATAACAAAAGGTTGGGAACCATTCTTCTAGCACATCAACGTGTTGGGTTCGTTGGCGTGTTCTTCTTTCCATCTACAAGTTGACAATCAATCAATTATGTATAAGATAAATTTAATAATGTAACCTATAATTACATTTTTCACAATTACGCTCACTATGTTTAGATGCATATATGTATACTTTTACGCCTAATTATGCATATCTCATATATATAGTCTATAACTTGTCATCATATTAAGTACTAAACATGTATTCTATATATTAATAAAAATCCATTTAGCACATAATATCCATTTTCTAGCTAATTACCCAAACTTTATAGCTTATAAAACTATATGCACATTTAGGCAACCAACTTTTATAAATCCAACTTATTTTCTAGAATTTAACCATGACAAATTAACTAAAATAGCATCTAAACATATATCTCAACATACATATTTCAAGATTATCATCACATCTATGCAATTTAATATACTTTGACTTTAAAAAGTCAAAATTACCATGAAAACTCAATGGATGACCATGAAGCTCCATACTCTCATTTTGCTCAAAAAGTATGAAATAACTTGCATTTAAACAATAAAAACACTAACCTCGATGATTGAAAGCTCAAAGATGGTAAAAATATAACTTTTTTCTTCACCCACTTCTTAACCCAAAAATCTCCCAAATGGATGAAAATATCCACAAGGAGGTGATTTTTAGCTTAGATATTTGTTATAGATGGTAGTGTGAGTGTTTTTAGGCTTGGGTTTGCAAATTTTAGCACAAAAATGAACCAAAGATGGGGTAGCCGCACACAAGCCGTAGGGTAAAGGACGTTTAGGGTTTGTGAAAATGTGGTCTAAAAAATTTTTTGTGGAGGCTAAATTAATTACTTAAAACATTATTGCAACCTACCCTCTCCAACTTAGACCGTTGTGACGTCCTCGTCACATTAAAATACTAGAATCACTTAAGAATGAAAGATATATCGGCACATATTCCTTGCTAAAAATTAAACTCAAATAAATTCAAACTCAAACTTGCAATTATAAAATTCACACAACACTTTAAATAAAAATAAACAACTGAAAAATAAAGTACGATTACAATCAGAAACCACATCACATCAAAAATATAAAAAAACCAAACAATACTTAATGTCTCACACGCAAACCAAACATATTTTTGAAAATAACTTAGAAATCTTTCGGAGGTATGACGACTTCTTCTAGCTCTGCTACCGTCAACTATAGATTCGTAAGCCAGTCTGAGTGCACTTCAAACATCTTATCAGTCTTCTTTTGTCCCGCTTAGCAAAGTTTTGTTCGTGTTAACCAGGCTAGTCATGACATATTTCAGAACATCTATCTGAGTCATCATCAAATCTATCATCGACACTTTCTTCCATGGCCTCTCGTCATCCTCGTCTAACTCCATCCTAGCTTTTCATTTGTTGTTTTTTCTCTCCTCCGGGTACTCAGGGGCAACGAATGGGATCACGGTTAATCTAGAGGTTTTAGGGCCGTGAATTTGGTAACCTAAGTGGGTTCTCTCATATACTAACCGTAGCATCGTAAGCTTCGTGAACCAGATCTCATTAGGGTTAAGATATTTTATCGGTAACTGCTCTGACACTGCCTTCTCTATAATGAATAGTTCGGTCAACATCCTACAGTGCGGATAATTCGTCCCCTGACCCATGATATTACATTCCCATAGATTTTGCATTATAATGTACCCCAGAGATATAGTCGGGTATCCTTTCATAAGCGCATGTACTAATAGGTTTTCCTGGGGTCTAACGGTGGTCGTGTCTTGGTGTCTGGGAAGCAAGTTAAAAATAACGAACTTTCACAGAATTTTGGCTAGTGGGCACAGGTCTCCCCTATAAAAATTAATATAGACTCATGCATCTTCTATTGACATCCCGAAAACCGTGGCTATCATTCCAACCCATTTTTTAGCCCACCCGTTAATTTTACGTGCTCTACCCCCTGAATATCAAGAGATGACCAAAACTCTCTAGGCCGTGGAATATCATTATCTATAGCAAACTCCTCACACAGCTTCTTCCTAGAGACTGTCACTCTACTATTTCCCACTAAGCCCGCTAACTCAAAATCATGTTCCTCATATCCGTCTGTTCTCCGCACAGTGGCGAACCACTCCTAGATCAGACTAGTATGGATATAGGGCAGCTCCCACTATATTGCTTTTGCCCATCCCAGCCTCTCGAAGCACTCTAAAATCTCAAAACCCGCGAAATCAGGTTCTTTTAGGGTTCGCTCAATGTGAAATCTCGGTGGTTTACCATTATTAGTGTTTAGGGGAACTACGAGAAATTCCGCATTGAGTGGTGTCTCAAAGCAGACATTCTCAGGGTTATAGGTTTTCATCCTAGGGGTTCGGGTAAAACGGTTGTTCACGTTACGATTGCTATTAGCGTTTTATTGGCCCGACATCTACAATTAAATATGAAGAGAAATAGGATGTTAAAATAGGGTTTCCTATATTAATAATGCATGAATAATTAAAAACCTGTTTTCACATTAAATGATCTAATTCCTAATTCTCACCAACAATGTGAGCCAAAACTTACCCTATTAATACATGAACTTAATAATTAAATATTTTAACAATTAAAACTACCCTATAGACAACTTTTTGAAATATCAAAAATAAAGCATATTTGGAAAAACTAAGTTCTTTAACAAAGCTTTTGCAAAAATATATCCGAATTATCTATATTAATATATAAAATTATATTTAACCATTTTTCATTGAAAATAATATAACCCCAAAAAGTTCATCCCATACATGCATGATAAATCTATAAAAGCTAATGTAGAATTTACTAGGGGCGTTAGGAAGAGTATACCTTAGTAATTATTGAGAAGAACTAGCAACGGATTGAAGAATTGACGTGAAAAGGGTGTTATCTGAGAGGTTTTAGGCCTTTAAATCGAAAATCGCCACTTATAAAGTTGAATTTTAGGGTTTATCACTTCTGAGGCATAGGGTTCTGTATTTATAAGAATTTAAGCGCGTCGGGGCGTAGGCTGGGCGTAACCATCAACAGATTTGAGAGAAAAACACAAAGTGTTCTTTGAAAGGGAATTCAAGGCCAATGGCCCTATTTATATACAATGATGGTGGGCGGAGGTGTACATAACCTTCCCTCCCCTCGACACGTGCAAACTCTAATGACACGTACTAAAATAAAAAGAAACTTACAGACGTGCCAGGCCTCCGGATTTTTAATCTAGGGCACACGCAAGTCTCTAAACCCGTTTCTTCAATTTTTAACATTTTTACGCTCACTCTCCCTAACTTACGCTATTAAATCGGGTTAAAAATAATTCACTATGCGTGCTTAAAAATTTAATTTCTGACGTGGGGCTTCTTACACATAACTTAAACCTAACAACAACTAAAGTTGAGAGGAGAATCCTCCCCAACTTAGTTAGGTGCATAAAACTAACACACAAAATAAAATAAACACTAAAAATAAAATAAAAGCAAATAAAGTCAAATAATCTGCCTTTTCGTAGGGAATCACGATTTCTCTTAGTGTTGGAATTAGTGTCCAAGTCACAATTATTTGTAAACATATTGTTATCAGGCTGGATCCTTTTTGGGTGCATGCAATGAATTGTAAAGAAGAGATGATTAACTTAAATATATAATGTTAATTAGTTTGTTAATTTATTATGTTTAATAAATTAATTAGAAACTAAATAATTGATTATATTTGATTAATGGGTTAGTTTGTTAATTTATTAATAGTTAATAAATTAACCGGAAGCTAATAGAATTAATTGAGGAAGTACAGGGGCTAAACTGCAATTAGTTGATTGTCAACAGGGCACCCCCTAAACCCTAATAGGGGGGCCGGCCACCAATCCATCCAACATGGATTTGGGATAAAAAATTTGTAGGTTTCTAAAACCTATAAATAGGCAGCCCCTGCCTGCTTCATTCCTCGCTCATTCAATTCTAAGTTCTCTAACAATCACAAGGGATACCAGTTTTTGGGACTCTTAGATCTGAGCTTAGAAAAGTTATAATTATCTTTTCTTTTGTTCATTGGGTGTGAACAACTAGAGGCGATCTTGCTTTAGACGCTTGTTACTCGATTCAGAGGCTGTTCTTGCAATCGTTCTTCGTGGAGAAAATTGCGAATTTTCTCAAGGTTAGTTTTTCTTATTCATCTCTTAATTTTAATACTTAGTTGCTTAGCTTGTTTGGTTAGATCCTTAAGGTTTTATATTCTTGCATAGTTAGGTTATTTAATTTTCCGCAAAGTTTTAATTTAACCTAGCAAGGGTATAGGAAACCCAACAGTGATATCAGAGCGGTCAACCTAACGAGATTTGCACTAATTTTGAGATGATAATCTTGTTCTTGAAATTTCGAAATTTGTTTTGATTAATTTTCGGAATTTTGATTTAATTTTAATGGTGTTTTTAATTTTAAATTAAATTGTTTAAACTTAAAATTAATTTTTAAATATTAAATAAATCCGAAAAATTAATTAAAAATTATTTTTTCAAAATTTTTGGAGTAAAATTCGTTTTTTGATAATTATTTAATTTTTAAAATAGTTTTTAAATATTAAACTAATTGTCTAAATTTTGAAAATTGTTTTTCATTTTTATCTTCAAATTTTTGGATTTTTAAAAGGTTTTAAATGGATAAATCTGAAATATTAAATAACTTATTATTTTATTAATTTAGGATTTTATTAATTTAATTAAGGGTTTGATTTTTGGGGTTTTAGATAAACATGCCTTAGAGATAAGCTTGATTTTCTAGGTTTATCCTAAATCCTCTTTATCTAGAAATTACCTTAATTTAAATTAAGTGCTTATCCTAAAGGTTTTAGAATATCACAATTTACTAGGATAAACTTGTATTATCCTAGGTTTAAATTTTGAGGATTTATATGGTTATATATATAGGTTTCGGATTTAATATATATATTTAATAATTACATGTTTCTTATTTTATTTAAATATTGAAACCGAAATATATATAAAAAATATAAATATTAATTTAAACCCTAATATTTTAAATTGTTAAAAATATACCCTGAATTTTAAAATGTTTAAAATAGACCCTTTAATTTTAATAATTTAAAATTAAACCCCTAAGATTTAGAAAAAATTTATATATGTATTATTGATTATGTATATATATATCATTTAAATCTAATTACATCGTGAGTCAATTGATAAATCGGCTCACCCATAGTGAACAAACTATAAACGAGGTATAAGGCGGGTCGCTCTGCTTCCCTAAAGGAGTAGGTTTTTAACAGCTTCGCGCTGATCTACCTCCTCCGCTTCGCTGTGCGTTCAATAGAGCTACCGAGGACTTTTGATAGGATGGTGTCCAGATTAAAAGTGTAATCTAAAGTAGTAAAACAAAAATCCCGTTTTAGATATATCAAAAGTGAATTAGTATGCAAATCCATGAAAAATGCACATCTCCTATATGCACTGTTAGTGGAGCGTGTGTATTGACCGGCACACTAATGAGAGACATATTAGGAGGTGATGTAGGACTCACGATTCCCGGACTGATCTGTGCCGGGTCTTACGCAGTTTTGCATGGTTAGATTCACCATCTTGTCCGTGATCCTCGGCAACCCAGTCACGGATAGTAGTTGAGCATAACCGAGATTAACATGCCATTGATAAGATTCAATGAATCTCAAAAGATCTAGGAATTTCATAGAGATTGAAATCGACAAGAGTTTGTCCACCGAAAATAAATTTGTGGCGTGATTACGACGACCCTTTTCTTAAAACAAATCGAAAATATGGATCCTAGCCTTAATTCAAATTGGGTAAATTGTTTAAGGAATACTTCAAACTAACTAACACTTTATCTCACAGATGTCTACTTCTACTGGTACTCCCACTCCTGCTCCCAACCACGCATCCAACTTCTCACTCCTTTCCGTTCTGGGTAGGGAAAAACTATCCGGTCCGAACTATGTGGACTGGATGAGAAACCTCAGGTTTACGCTGAGGTACGAGAACAAGGAGTATGTTCTCGATGAACAAATTCCCACACTGAATGAAAATCCCACCCAGGAGGAAATGGACGCACACCAGAAACATTACGATGATGCAAACAAAGTGTCCTGCATCATGGCGTCATCCATGGTTCCTGAGCTTGCTAAAGCCTTCGAGAATACATGGGCCTTTGAGATGAATCAGCAGCTGCGAGAGATGTTTGAGGCTAAGGCGAGCAAAGAGCGCCTTGATGTGGTAAGATCCCTCATGGCCTGCAAACCAAAACCTGGAACATCTATCTGCACTTTCGTCCTTGAGATGAAGGGGTACTTCGACCGGCTGGAGGCTCTCAATATGGTGTTTGACTCTGAGTTCTCCACCAATATCATTCTTTCTGGACTGCCCACCATCTATAATCAGTTCGTACTCTCCTATCAGATGAACATGAATCAGAAGGAGACGTCAATTATGGAACTGCATAATCTGCTCCGAACCGCTGAACAGAGCATCAAGAAAGATGAGACCCCTGTGGCCCCTGTGCTTACTGTCGGTAAGGCCTCAAAGAAACGGAAGTCATCCTGGAAGACCCCAAAAGGAATGTCCAAGAAAGGGTCTCAAGGGAAAACAGAGTCCGGTATTGTGCCTACTAAAGATCCGAAGGAAGCAGTATGCTTTTACTGCAATGGCAAGGGGCACTGGAAGCGAAGCTGCCCATCATATCTGAAGGACCTTAAAGACGGCAAAGTCGAAAAGGCCAGCACCTCAGGTATGTTCATGATCGAACTCCATAACACTTCTATCTCTAATTCATGGGTTCTTGATACAGGATGTGGTACTCACATTTGCTCTGTATTGCAGGGACTAAGGGAAAGTAGAAGCTTGAAGCATGGGGAGCTGAACCTAATCATGGGGAATCGAAAGATCACGCCGGTGAAGAAAGTCGGAAGGTTCCAGCTCGTGCTTAGATCAGGAGTAGAGATTAGCTTAAATAATTGATGTTATTCACCCGATATGAATCGGAACATCATTTCTTTGTTTGCCTTGTATAAGGATGGATACAATTTCAGCTTTGATAATAATAATGGAAGTATTTTGGTTTATTTGAATGATGTTTTTATATTCAAAGCTTGTCCTTATAATGGCGTATATGAAACTGTTGAGTGTGATAACAACCTATTATTTAATATTGATTCTAACGAAATTGATAAGTCCAAATTGTGGCACTGTCGCCTTGGGCACATTAACAAGAAACGCATCGCTCAACTCCAAAAGGATGGAGTGTTGGAATCATTCGACCTGAAATCGGATGATGTATGCGAATCCTGTTTACTGGGCAAGATGACAAAATCTCCATTCATAGGAACGTGTGAAAGAGGTGAAGGACTATTGGATTTGGTCCACACAGATGTATGTGGGCCATTCCGATGTGCTATAAAAGGGGAAAATCGGTACTATGTCACCTTTACAGATGACTATAGTAGATTTGGATATGTTTATTTAATCAAACATAAGTCCGACACTTTTGAGACATTCAAAAGATATCAAAGTGAAGTAGAGAATCAACTGGGCAGAAGATAAAGGTTCTCCGCTCCGACAGGGGAGGAGAGTACCTTAGTATCAAGTTTCTCGATCATCTTAGAAGCTGTGGAATAGTTTCCTAGTTAACACCTCATGGAACACCACAACTCAACGGAGTTGCGGAGAGGAGAAACAGGACCTTGTTAGACATGGTCCGATCTATGATGAGTCGAGCAACACTTCCAGTACGTTTCTGGGGTTATGCATTAGAAACTGCGGCACATATTATAAATCCAGTACCCACCAAGAAAGTTTCAAAGACACCTTACGAGATGTGGAAGGGAAAGCGTCCTTCCCTTGGTCACATCAAGATCTGGGGTTGTGAAGTCTTCGTTGGACGAGAGACCTCTGACAAACTCAGTCAAAGATCTTAAAAGTGTCTATTCGTCGGTTACCCACAAGAGTCATTTGGATATCTATTTTATAAACCACGTGAAAACGTAGTGTTTGTATCTCGAAGAGGAGTCTTCCTCGAGAAGGAGATAATATCTAAAAAGGACAGTGGGAGTAAGATCGATCTTGATGAGATTCAAGATACTACCGATGAAGAACCAACTGCAAACACTAATTATCAACATGAGGCTGAGATGCCTGTTGAACCCAATGACATATCCTTACCTTTGCGCAGATCCGGTAGAGTTAGCAATCCTCCTGAGTTCTACTATGGTTTCCATATTGAACAGGATGATATGATTAGTGATAGTACACTAGTCGACTTAGATGAACCAGCTAACTACCGGGAAGTGTTGGGTTCCTATACCCTTGCTAGGTTATATTAAACCTTTGCGGAAAATTAAATAACCTAACTATGCAAGAATATAAAACCTGGAGGATCTAACCAAACAAGCTAAGCAACTAATTATTAAAATAAAGAGATGAATAAGAAAAACTAACCTTGAGAAAATTCGCAATTTTCTCCACGAAGAACGATTGCACGAACAGCATCTGAATCGAGCAACAAGCGTCTAAAGCAAGATCGCCTCTAGTTGTTCACACCCAATGAACAAAAGAAAAGATAATTATAACTTTTCTAAGCTCAGATCTCAGAGTCCCAAAACTGGTATCCCTTGTGATTGTTAGAGAACTTAGAATTGAATGAGCGATGAATGAAGCAGGCAGGGGCTGCCTATTTATAGGTTTTAGAAACCTACAAATTTTTGATCCCAAATCCATGTGGGATGGATTGGTGGCCGGCCCCCCTATTAGGGTTTAGGGGTGCCTATTGACTATCAACTAATTGCAGTTTAGCCCATGTACTTCCTCAATTAATTCTATTAGCTTCCGGTTAATTTATTAACTATTAATAAATTAACAAACTAACCCATTAATCAAATATAATCAATTATTTAGTTTCTAATTAATTTATTAAACATAATAAATTAACAAACTAATTAACATTATATATTTAAGTTAATCATCTTCTCTTTACAATTCATTGCATGCACCCAAAAAGGATCCAGCCTGATAACAATATGTTTACAAATAATTGTGACTTGGACACTAATTCCAACAGTCTCCCACTTGTACAAGTTGGCAACTATTTGTCTAAACACATTCTATTACCTGCCTTCCTAGTTACTCGATACAGCTGCCGAACTCTGAATCATATCAGAGCTAATCCTTTAGATAAGGGAATAACTATTCCTTCGTTCTCTGATATCGTATGAAACTAAGACATGGATTATAATCAATCTTTGGTTTCAAAATTATGTTTCTGATTTCCGATTAAAATGACTATATGAGACTTATTAATTGAACACTTCAATTTTTTCTCGGTCGGGCCCGACACTCTAGAGTCAACGTTTAATCATCAGAGGGCCCATAGATATCGCTTTTCCATATAGGCAAAAGGAACGAATAAACTTCGCATACACAGCGCTAGCTAACTAATAACATCGTAACTAGATACATCCGTTATAACTGGCAGTTACGCACAGCGTTTGAATGCACTAAGGTATGACGGACTAGAAAACCGCAACTTCAATGTATCTCCGTCTAAAGAATAGAGAAAATTATCATCTTGGAAATAATTATGATTTGATCCATGAAGTATCTTTCCAAGTGCGAGTGCCCAATACTTAAATCTCCATTAAGTACCCATGAATGTTGCAGCAATCTCTATGCTATGTCAAACTCTTGACAGTCTACTAACATTCATGACAGTCTTTATTCAATACTAACTCCCGGTAGTACGAACGACTGAGGTATTTGAATAAAATTAATTACTCTGGGAGTTGGTTCTAAACATGCAAAAGGAAACACAACGATAAATTAATAGAAGATGGCAGCACTTTGCAAATAAATAAATCTCCATTATTTAATCACCAAATCCATTACAATTTCAAATCATTGTTACAATGTTTCAAATTCAAAACTAACTACTAAACTTTATATTATCTCGTAATCCTATGCTAACAGCATGACTACAGTGTTTCGGTTGAGAAAATGGCTTTGTGAACGGATCAGCTGGATTCTCCTCTGATCGCACTCTTTTCACAATCACATGTCCTTCTTCAACCTTGCTACGAACAAAGTGGTACTTCCGATCAATATGCTTGGACTTTCTATGATCCTTGGGTTCTTTAGTCAACGAAACAGCACTTTCGTTGTCGTAGAATATTTCGATGGGGTCTTGAACCGTTGGGACAACTCCAAGATCTCCAATGAAATTCTTCAACCAGATGGCTTCCTTTGAGGCTTCTGAGGCCGCAATATATTCTGACTCGCAGGTAGAGTCTGCCACGGTTTCCTGCTTCGAACTCTTCCACATCATGGCTCCCCCGTTCAATAAGAACACCCAACTAGATTGTGATCGACAATCATCTCTATCCGTTTGGAAACTCACATCGCAATAACCGGTTACTTTGAGTTCATCCTGTCCACCGTAAACCAAGAACCTGTCTTTAGTATTTCTTAAATACTTAAGAATATTCTTGACCGCCGTCCAATGACCTTCACCAGGGTCTTGCTGATGTCGACTCACCATGCTTAAAGCAAACGAGACATCAGGCCTCGTACATGTCATGACATACATTATAGATCCTATGGCCGAAGCATATGGAACTCGACTCATTCTGTCTCGTTCCTCCTGTGTCTTCGGGCTCATGTCTTTACTAATCTTTATGCCATGAGCAAAGGGAAGGTTCCCCTTCTTAGACTTCTCCATACTGAACCTTTTCAGTATTTTGTCCAAGTCCGTATCCTGGCTTAGTCCTATTAGACATCTCGTTCTATCTCTATAAATCTTTATACCCAGAGTAAAAGCTGCATCTCCTAGATCCTTCATAGCGAAACATCTTCCCAACCAATCTTTTACACTCTGTAATGTTGCGATGTCGTTTCCTATAAGTAATATGTCATCGACATATAATACCAGGAAGACTACAGTGCTCCCACTGACCTTGACATATATGCAGGACTCATATTCGCTTCTAGAAAATCCAAACTCTGTGATTTTCTCATGAAAGCAAAGATTCCAGCTTTGAGAAGCTTGCTTAAGTCCATAAATGGACTTCTGAAGCTTACACACTTTCTTAGGATACTTGGTGTCTACAAAACCTTCAGGTTGTGTCATAAACACATTCTCTGTCAATTTCCCGTTAAGGAAAGCGTTTTTGACATCCATCTGCCAGATTTCATAGTCATGAAACACAGCTATGGCCAGAACTATCCTTATGGATTTAATCTTAGCTACCAGTGAAAAGGTTTCCTCATAGTCAATCCCGTAGGTTTGAGTATAGCCCTTTGCCACCAGCCTAGCTTTGTAAGTGTGTACTTTCCCGTTCATATCCCTTTCCTTCTTGAATATGCACTTACAACCCACCGTCTTTAGACCGGGTGTGGGATCAACCAAGTTCCAAACTTGGTTGCCATACATGGATTCAATCTCTCTATCCATAGCTTCCTTCTATTTAGCTCCCTCAAGGCCTGCCATCGCTTCCCGGTAGTTAGCTGGTTCATCTAAGTCGACTAGTGTACTATCACTAATCATATCATCCTGTCCAATATGGAAAACATAGTAGAACTCAGAAGGATTGCTAACTCTACCGGATCTGCGCAAAGGTAAGGATATGTCATTGGGTTCAACAGGCATCTCAGCCTCATGTTGATGGTCAGTGTTTGCAGTTGGTTCTTCATCAGTAGTATCTTGAATCTCATCAAGATCGATCTTACTCCCACTGTCCTCTTTAGATATTATCTCCTTCTCGAGGAAGACTCCTCTTCGAGATACAAACACTACGTTTTCACGTGGTTTGTAAAATAGATATCCAAATGACTCTTGTGGGTAACCAACGAATAGACACTTTTCAGATCTTTGACTGAGTTTGTCAGAGGTCTCTCGTCCAACGAAGACTTCACAACCCCAGATCTTGATGTGACCAAGGGGAGGACGCATTCCCTTCCACATCTCGTAAGGTGTCTTTGAAACTTTCTTGGTGGGTACTGGATTTAGAATATGTGCCGCAGTTTCTAATGCATAACCCCAGAAACTTACTGGAAGTGTTGCTCGACTCATCATAGATCGGACCATGTCTAACAAGGTCCTGTTTCTCCTCTCCGCAACTCCGTTGAGTTGTGGTGTTCCAGGAGGTGTTAACTTGGAAACTATTCCACAGCTTCTAAGATGATCGAGAAACTCGATACTAAGGTACTCTCCTCCCCTGTCGGAGCGGAGAACCTTTATCTTTCTGCCCAGTTGATTCTCTACTTCACTTTGGTATGTTTTGAATGTCTCAAAAGTGTCGGACTTATGTTTGATTAAATAAACATATCCAAATCTACTATAGTCATCTGTAAAGGTGACATAGTACCGATTTTCCCCTTTTATAGCACATCGGAATGGCCCACATACATCTGTGTGGACCAAATCCAATAGTCCTTCACCTCTTTCACACGTTCCTATGAATGGCGATTTTGTCATCTTGCCCAGTAAACAGGATTCGCATACATCATCCGATTTCAGGTCGAATGATTCCAACACTCCATCCTTTTGGAGTTGGGCGATGCGTTTCTTGTTAATGTGCCCAAGGCGACAGTGCCACAATTTGGACTTATCAATTTCGTTAGAATCAATATTAAATAATAGGTTGTTATCACACTCAACAGTTTCATATATGCCATTATAAGGACAAGCTTTGAATATAAAAACATCATTCAAATAAACCAAAATACTTCCATTATTATTGTCAAAGCAGAAATTGTATCCATCCTTATACAAGGCAACAAAGAAATG
Organism: Centrapalus pauciflorus; assembly: GCA_020465985.1. Taxonomy (NCBI): domain Eukaryota; kingdom Viridiplantae; phylum Streptophyta; class Magnoliopsida; order Asterales; family Asteraceae; genus Centrapalus; species Centrapalus pauciflorus. The sequence goes on from JAANYP010006643.1 coordinate 254,128, forward strand.
ATGTTCCGATTCATATCGGGTGAATAACATCAATTATTTAAGCTAATCTCTACTCCTGATCTAAGCACGAGCTGGAACCTTCCAACTTTCTTCACAGGCGTGATCTTTCGATTCCCCATGATTAGGTTCAGCTCCCCATGCTTCAAGCTTCTACTTTCCCTTAGTCCCTGCAATACAGAGCAAATGTGAGTACCACATCCTGTATCAAGAACCCATGAATTAGAGATAGAAGTGTTATGGAGTTCGATCATGAACATACCTGAGGTGCTGGCCTTTTCGACTTTGCCGTCTTTAAGGTCCTTCAGATATGATGGGCAGCTTCGCTTCCAGTGCCCCTTGCCATTGCAGTAAAAACATACTGCTTCCTTCGGATCTTTAGTAGGCAAAATACCGGACTCTGTTTTCCCTTGAGACCCTTCCTTGGACTTTCCTTTTGGGGTCTTCCAGGATGACTTCCGTTTCTTTGAGGCCTTACCGACAGTAAGCACAGGGGCCACAGGGGTCTCATCTTTCTTGATGCTCTGTTCAGCGGTTCGGAGCAGATTATGCAGTTCCATAATTGACGTCTCCTTCTGATTCATGTTCATCTGATAGGAGAGTACGAACTGATTATAGATGGTGGGCAGTCCAGAAAGAATGATATTGGTGGAGAACTCAGAGTCAAACACCATATTGAGAGCCTCCAGCCGGTCGAAGTACCCCTTCATCTCAAGGACGAAAGTGCAGATAGATGTTCCAGGTTTTGGTTTGCAGGCCATGAGGGATCTTACCACATGAAGGCGCTCTTTGCTCGCCTTAGCCTCAAACATCTCTCGCAGCTGCTGATTCATCTCAAAGGCCCATGTATTCTCGAAGGCTTTAGCAAGCTCAGGAACCATGGATGACGCCATGATGCAGGACACTTTGTTTGCATCATCGTAATGTTTCTGGTGTGCGTCCATTTCCTCCTGGGTGGGATTTTCATTCAGTGTGGGAATTTGTTCATCGAGAACATACTCCTTGTTCTCGTACCTCAGCGTAAACCTGAGGTTTCTCATCCAGTCCACATAGTTCGGACCGGATAGTTGTTCCCTACCCAGAACGGAAAGGAGTGAGAAGTTGGATGCGTGGTTGGGAGCAGGAGTGGGAGTACCAGTAGAAGTAGACATTTGTGAGATAAAGTTTTAGTTAGTTTGAAGTATTCCTTAAACAATTTACCCAATTTGATTTAAGGCTAGGATCCATATTTTCGATTCGTTTTATGAAAAGGGTCGTCGTAATCACGCCACGAATTTATTTTAGGTGGACAAACTCGTGTCGATTTCAATCTCTATGAAATTCTTAGATCTTTTGAGATTCATTGAATCTTATCAATGGCATGTTAATCTCGGTTATGCTCAACTACTATCCGTGACTGGGTTACCGAGGATCACGGACAAGATGGTGAATCTAACCATGCAAAATTGCGTAAGACCCGGCACGGATCAGTCCGGGAATCGCGAGTCCTACATCACCTCCTAATATGTCTCTCATTAGTGTGCCGATCAATACACACGCTCCACTAACAGTGCATATAGGAGATATGCATTTTTCATGGATTTGCATACTAATTCACTTTTGATATATCTAAAACGGGATTATTGTTTTAATACTTTATATTATACTTTTAATCTGGACACCATCCTATCAAAAGTCCTCGGTAGCTCCATTGAACGCACAGCGAAGCGGAGGAGGTAGGTCAGCGCGAAGCTGTTAAAAACCTACTCCTTTAGGGAAGCAGAGCGACCCGCCTTATACCTCGTTTATAGTTTGTTCACTATGGGTGAGCCGATTTATCAATTGACTGACGATGTAATTAAATTTAAATGATATATATATATATATATATACATAATCAATAATACATATATAAATTTCTTTTAAATCTTAGGGGTTTAATTTTAAACTTTTAAAATTAAAGGGTCTATTTTAAACATTTTAAAATTCAGGGTATATTTTTAACAATTTAAAATATTAGGGTTTAAATTAATATTTATATTTTATATATATATTTCGGTTTCAATATTTAAATAAAATAAGAAACATGTAATTATTAAATATATATATTAAATCCGAAACCTATATATATAACCATATAAATCCTCAAAATTTAAACCTAGGATAATACAAGTTTATCCTAATAAATTATGATATTCTAAAACCTTTAGGATAAGCACCTAATTTAAATTAAGGTTATTTCTAGATAAAGAGGATTTAGGATAAACCTAGAAAATCAAGCTTATCTCTAAGGCATGTTTATCTAAAACCCCAAAGATCAAACCCTTAATTAAATTAATAAAATCCTAAATTAAAAAAATAATAATTTATTTAATATTTCAGATTTATCCATTTAAAACATTTTAAAAATCTGAAAATTTGAAGATAAATATGAAAAACAATTTTCAAAATTTAGACAATTAGTTTAATATTTAAAAACTATTTTAAAAATTAAATAATTATCAAAAAATGAATTTTACTCCAAAAATTTCGAAAAAATATTTTTTAATTAATTTTTCGGATTTATTTAATATTTAAAGATTAATTTTAAGTTTAAACAATTTAATTTAAAATTAAAAACACCATTAAAATTAAATCAAAATTCCGAAAATTAATCAAAACAAATTTCAAAATTTAAGAACAAGATTATCATCTCAAAATTAGTGCAAAGCTCGTTAGGTTAACCTGGCTCTGATACCATTGTTGGGTTTCCTATACCCTTGCTAGGTTATATTAAAACTTTGTGGAAAATTAAATAACCTAACTATGCAAGAATATAAAACCTTAAGGATCTAACCAAACAAGCTAAGAAACTAATTATTAAAATAAAGAGATGAATAAGAAAAACTAACCTTGAGAAAGTTCGCAATTTTCTCCACGAAGAACGATTGCACGAACAGCCTCTGAATCGAGTAACAAGCGTCTAAAGCAAGATCGCCTCTAGTTGTTCACACCCAATGAACAAAAGAAAAGATAATTATAACTTTTCTAAGCTCAGATCTCAGAGTCCCAAAACTGGTATCCCTTGTGATTGTTAGAGAACTTAGAATTGAACGAGCGAGGAATGAAGCAGGCAGGGGCTGCCTATTTATAGGTTTTAGAAACCTACAAATTTTTGATCCCAAATCCATGTAGGATGGATTGGTGGCCGGCCCCCCTATTAGGGTTTAGGGGTGCCCTGTTGACTATCAACTAATTGCAGTTTAGCCCCTGTACTTCCTCAATTAATTCTATTAGCTTCCGGTTAATTTATTAACTATTAATAAATTAACAAACTGACCCATTAATCAAATATAATCAATTATTTAGTTTCTAATTAATTTATTAAACATAATAAGTTAACAAACTAATTAACATTATATATTTAAGTTAATCATCTTCTTTTTAAATTCATTGCATGCACCCAAAAAGGATCCAGCCTGATAACAATATGTTTACAAATAATTGTGACTTGGACACTAATTCCAACACTTGGTTGATCCCACACTCGGTCTAAAGACGGTGGGTTGTAAGTGGATATTCAAGAAGAAAACGGATATGAACGGGAAAGTACACACTTACAAAGTTAGGCTGGTGGCAAAGGGCTATACTCAAACCTACGGGATTGACTATGAGGAAACCGTTTCACCGGTAGCTAAGATTAAATCTGTAAGGATAGTTCTGGCCATAGCTGCGTTTCATGACTATGAAATCTGGCAGATGGAAGTCAAAACCGCCTTCCTTAACGGGAAATTGACAGAGGATGTGTTTATGACACAACCTGAAGGTTTTGTAGACACCAAGTATCCTAAGAAAGTGTGTAAGCTTCAGAAGTCCATTTACGGACTTAAGCAAGCTTCTCGAAGCTGGAATCTTTGCTTTCATGAGAAAATCACAGAGTTTGGATTTTCTAGAAGCGAAGATGAGTCCTGCATATATGTCAAGGTCAGTAGGAGCACTGTAGTCTTCCTGGTATTATATGTCGATGACATATTACTTATAGGAAACGACATCCCAACATTACAAAGTGTAAAAGATTGGTTGGGAAGATGTTTCGCTATGAAGGATCTAGGAGATGCAGCCTTTATTATGGGTATAAAGATTTATAGAGATAGAACGAGACGTCTAATAGGACTAAGCCAGGATACGTACTTGGACAAAATACTGAAAAGGTTCAGTATGGAGAAGTCTAAGAGGGGGAATCTTCCCTTTTCTCATGGCATAAATATTAGTAAAGACATGAGCCCGAAGACACAGGAGGAACGAGACAGAATGAGTCGAGTTCCATATGCCTCGGCCATAGGATCTATAATGTATGCCATGACATGTACGAGGACTGATGTCTCATTTGCTTTAAGCATGGTGAGTCGACATCAACAAGACCCTGGTGAAGGTCATTGGACGGCGATCAAGAATATTCTTAAGTATTTAAGAAATACTAAAGATATGTTCTTGGTTTACGGTGGACAGGATGAACTCAAAATAACCGGTTTTTGCGATGCGAGTTTCCAAACGGATAGAGATAACTGTCGATCACAATCTGGTTGGGTGTTCTTATTGAACGGGGGAGCCCTGACGTGGAAGAGTTCGAAGCAGGAAACCGTGACAGACTCTACCTGCGAGTCAGAATATATTGCGGCCTCAGAAGCCTCAAAGGAAGCCATCTGGTTGAAGAATTTCATTGGAGATCTTGGAGTTGTCCCAACGGTTCAAGACCCCATCGAAATATTCTGCGACAACGAAAGTGGTGTTTCGTTGACTAAAGAACCCAATGATCATGGAAAGTCCAAGCATATTGATCGGAAGTACCACTTTGTTCGTAGCAAAGTTGAAGAAGGACATGTGATTGTGAAAAGAGTTCGATCAGAGGAGAATCCAGCTGATCCGTTCACAAAGCCACTTTCTCAACCGAAACACTGTAGTCATGCTGTTAGCATAGGATTACGAGATAATGTAAAGTTTAGTAGTTAGTTTTGAATTTGAAACATTGTAACAATGATTTGAAATTGTGATGAATTTGGTGATTAAATAATGGAGATTCATTTATTTGCAAAGTGCTGCCATCTTCTATTAATTTATCGTTGTGTTTCCTTTTGCATGTTTAGAACCAACTCCCAGAGTAATTAATTTTATTCAAATACCTCAGTCGTTCGTACTACCGGGAGTTAGTATTGAATAAAGACTGTCATGGAATGTTAGTAGACTGTCAAGAGTTTGACATAACATAGAGATTGCTGCAACATTCATGGGTACTTAATGGAGATTTAAGTATAGGGCACTCGCACTTGGAAAGATACTTCATGGATCAAATCATAAGTATTTCCAAGATGATAATATCCTCTATTCTTCAGACGGAGATACATTGAAGTTGCGGTTTTCTAGTCCGTCATACCTTAGTGCATTCAGACGCTGTGCGTAACTGCCAGTTATAAGGGATGTATCCAGTTACGATGTTATTAGTTAGCTAGCGTTGTGTATGCGAAGTTTATTCGTTCCTTTTGCCTATATGGAAAAGCGATATCTATGGGCCCTCTGATGATTAAACGTTGACTCTAGAGTGTTGGGCCCGACCGAGACAAAATTGAAGTGTTCAATTAATAAGTCTCATATAGTCATATTAATCGGAAATCAGAAACATAATTTTGAAACCAAAGATTGATTATAATCCATGTCTTAGTTTCATACGATATCAGAGAACGAAGGAATAGTTGATCCCTTATCTAAAGGATTAGCTCTGATATGATTCAGAGTTCGGCAGCTGTATCGAGTAGCTAGGAAGTCTGGTAATAGAATGTGTTTAGACAAATAGTTGCCAACTTGTCCAAGTGGGAGACTGTTGGAATTAGTGTCCAAGTCACAATTATTTGTAAACATATTGTTATCAGGCTGGATCCTTTTTGGGTGCATGCAATGAATTGTAAAGAAGAGATGATTAACTTAAATATATAATGTTAATTAGTTTGTTAACTTATTATGTTTAATAAATTAATTAGAAACTAAATAATTGATTATATTTGATTAATGGGTTAGTTTGTTAATTTATTAATAGTTAATAAATTAACCGGAAGCTAATAGAATTAATTGAGGAAGTACATGGCTAAACTGCAATTAGTTGATAGTCAACAGGGCACCCCCTAAACCCTAATAGGGGGGCCGGCCACCAATCCATCCCACATGGATTTGGGATCAAAAATTTGTAGGTTTCTAAAACCTATAAATAGGCAGCCCCTGTCTGCTTCATTCCTCGCTCATTCAATTCTAAGTTCTCTAACAATCACAAGGGATACCAGTTTTTGGGACTCTGAGATCTGAGCTTAGAAAAGTTATAATTATATTTTCTTTTTTTGATTGGGTGTGAACAACTAGAGGCGATCTTGCTTTAGACGCTTGTTACTCGATTCAGAAGGTGTTCGTGCAATTGTTCTTCTTGGAGAAAATTGCGAATTTTCTCAAGGTTAGTTTTTCTTATTCATCTCTTTATTTTAATAATTAGTTGCTTAGCTTGTTTGCTTAGATCCTTAAGGTTTTATATTCTTGCATTGTTTGGTTATTTAATTTTTCGCAAAGTTTTAATTTAACCTAGCAATGGTATAGTAAACCCAACACTTAGCATGTGCAACAAGCCGTTAAACCCCACGGTATCCCGAGTGGACGAATGTTGTCTCATGAGGGTTTCCAGAAACACACCAACAAAGTTCTCTGGGTTGCCTCCCAGGAAACGCTAAGTTTTACGTATTCAGCCAGACGTACTGCTCTTATGCTAATCTAACTAACTTTAGGATCTTCTAGTCTTATGAGTTCAGAGACTAGCATATTATTGGTGGCCCATTGAACATATAATTTTAGTCTATGTCCATTGACTTTGAATGGTTCATCACCTTTTAGGTCCTGAATTTCTACCGCACCATATGGGGTAGACTTCAGTTTTACCGTTTATACAAAAAAAATAGCAACAACTTTTTGTAGTTTTACCATTTATCCCCACATTATTTATTTTTTTTTATCATTAATAGCAACAACTTTTGTGTTTTTTGACCGATTATACCAACTTTTGACCTGGAAACCTGCTATAGCAGGTTACCATCCATTAATACCAATAATTTTTATCTTTTTACCAATAATAGCAACAACGTTATATATTTTAACCAATAATAGCAGCACTTTTAACTTTGAGTAAATTACATAAATGGTCCCTGTGGTTTGCATAAAACTTTGGATACGATCCCTGTGGTTTCAATTTTGCATAAACGGTCCTTATTATCACTGTTTACTTGCGAAAATGGTCCCTCTGTCGTTAACTTTAACAAACAAGTGGTTAAATCTTTTATAATGACCATTTTACCCTTTTCTTTGATAACATTTTGGTCCCTCAAGTTTGTAGTTCATATTAGTTTTAGTCCCTCAAGTAAATTTTTTTATTTAACTCTTTTATTATTATATTATTATTATTATAACTATTATTATTATTTATTATTATTATTATTATTTTAACTTTTTACGTATTAATTTTTTTGTTTATTGAGTTTCCTATATGTTAACATATTTTATAATTTAAATTACAAACTTAATTACTTCTTTTTATTATAAACAACCCTATCAAATTAGAATCCATTTTTTTTAGCTTTTTCAAATGAAAAATACGAATATTTTATATTGTAGTTTCCAAACCGCAAAATTTTGAACCTTAAACTTTTAATTTTTTTTTTCAAACGAAAAGAAGTTACTAACCATACATGTTTTAGGTTTTTTCATTTTAAAATGTAAAAAGCTACGAATACCAATCCGTTTTTTATTTCTTTTCTGACCAAAAAATTCAACCCATTTCGATTTTTGTTTTGGAAAACGAAAATAAATACAAACAATTCTGTTATTAGTTTTTGCAAACGAAAAAACCACGAATAATTTTCATTTTCGGTTTTTCCAAACAAAAATCAATTTATTTTTCTAGTTTTTCAACCAGACCATTACCTTTTATATTTTTTCTCCGAACGAAAAACTACGAACCGTTATGCTTTAAAGTTATTTAAAAAAATGAAATAGTGTGTAGCCTTTTTGTTTGGAAAAACTAAAAAAATGGAATGGTTTTTAGTTTTTTACTATTGAAAAAAGTTTAAAACGTAATGACCAGAATAACATAAAAATCGAACAAAAAATAGACCCATTTTGATTTTTTAGCTTTTTCCAAACGTACAAAATACGATTTTTCAAAAATGAAATAGTCTATTTTTTTTGTTCGGTTTTTATGTTATTCTAATCATTACGTTTTTAACTTTTTCCAATCGTATAAAAACTACAAACCATTTCATTTTTTTGTTTTTCCGAACAAAAAAGTTACACACTATTTCATTTTTTAAAAAAACTTTAAATCGTAATGGTTCG
>JAANYP010006643.1:265000-379055 GCA_020465985.1 Centrapalus pauciflorus
ACGTGTTCATCATCACCTTCTTCGTTCATCGTGTTCTTCATGTTCATCGTGTTTCATTGTATTGTTCATTATCGGTTGTATCTCTTGTTCATCATGTTCATCATCATCGCGGTGGCGGCGGCGGCGGTTGGCGGGGTTCCTCGATGCATACGGTGGAGAGAGAGAGAGAGAGAAAGAGAGATACGGTGGAGATGTGGTTACAACAAATGTGATGGTGGTGGTGGTGGTGTGATGGATGCGGTGGGGAGAGAGAAAGAGAAAGAGAGAGAGAGAGAGAGAGAGAGAGAGAGAGAGAGAGAAATAAAGAAAGAGAGAGATATGAGGAGGTGGTTACTTTTTTGAATATTTAATTCCTTATTTATTTCTAATTTACCTATTATAATTAATTCCATATATTTAATTTTGCATATTCAATATCCCAGGAATACCCTTATGGGGCGTTTGGTTCGCAGATTTTTTCCCTTGGGATTTGCATTTTGTCAAAGGATTTGCATTATGCAGCATTTCCATTTGTCAGGATTTTGTCAAAGAATCTTCATTAAATTTTAGAAAAAAATTGTTAATCTGAAAAATGCAACGTAACTAGGATTTAAAATCCTAGGGGGAAGGCTGGAATTTTAAATAACAAAGAAGGAAGGGATTTCAGAAATCCTGGGATTTAAAATCCTTACTGAAATCTGCGAACCAAACACAGGATTTTAAATGCAAATCCCAGGGAATCCCAGGAAATCCGCGAACCAAACGCCTCCTTAGTGCACCCTTGTTTGATTCTTTGGTGCATAAAAGTTCCTAGATGTGCCTCGGTGCATAAAAGTTCTCAATTGAATCTCAATATATATATATATATATATATATATATATATATATATATATATATATATATATATATATATATATATATATATATAGTCACTTATTATGCAGCGCACCAGAAGATACCACTGTTAAAAATAATTTTTTTTAATTTATTTTCTTAAATATGTTTTAATTAACATTAGAAAAAGATAATATATAAATTTAACGCACATTCACACTAACTAAATGCATGAAATCATGCATCACATAATATGTTCACCTACATGCAAATTATATAAGTGTAAGTTCACATCATTTTTAAGGAGTTAGGAGATGTGAATGTATATGAAATTTACATATTATCTTTATAATGTTGATTATAACATGTTTATGAAAAAAAATTAATTTTTTTAAATGTGGTACCTTTTGATGCACTCCATAACGAGTGGTCTCACGAACCATATTGTATGTATATGTGACAAATGAGAGGTTAAATATATTTTTGAGAAGTGTTTAAAGCACTGTGATTCATTTTTTTAAGTATTGAATAACCATTCATTGAATATATAAATAATGAATCATAAATTATTGAATAAATAAATCAACATTTCATTGTTTTTTTTATATCGATTCATTAGTTTTTTAATATATAAATGAATGATAAATTAGAAAGTAAATAAATCAATGTACAAAATCAGTGGATCACAGTACTTCTCATTTCTCAAGATATATTTTGTTTCTCAAGATAACCTAATCCTATATATATTAGGATCAAATGATAAGTTAAATATATATTTTGAGAAGTGTGAGAAACAATATGATTCATTTTTTTACGTATTGATTCACCATTCTTTAAATATATAAATATTTAATCATAAATTCTGATTAACTAAATCAACAATTCATTGTTTTTTTACATTAATTCATTAGTTTTTAAATATAAATAATGAATCACAAATTCAAAAAGAAAATGAATCAATGTTCAAAATTAGTGAATTAAAGTGCTTATTTCTCAAGATATATTTCGGTTCTCACGATAACCTAATCTTATATATATATATATATATATATATATATATATATATATATATATATATATATATATATATATATATATATATATATATATATATATATATATATATATATTCGTAACGTCTCTAAAAAAAATACAAGATTCTGCAGGGACCAGTATCCATGCAACTCAGTGGACCAACCTATTCTTTTGCTTGATGGAACCAATCTGTTACTAGCACCGGTTTTCGTAAGTAAAATGTTTCCTCTAACCGAATTCTTGGTTCCAGGCGTGATAAAAGAGAGCAGAAGAACCGGCAATTTGGTTGAAGATGAACAGAAATTGATTTTAGATGAAGACAATACACAAATATATATTTTAGTTGTATGCGATGAGCACATGCATACTGTTCATACCTTTTTCCCGTCAGGTCGGTTCAGACGTGATATGTAGCCGTTTTTTGTCTAACCCGAGCTTGGAACAAGGCTGAAACATGTAGAATCCCGTTAGAAGTGGGCCCAGGGCGTGAGCACCGGGAGCCACCTCCGACGGTCAAGTCAGAATATGACCGGTGATGTAATATATCACAATAAATGTATGTGTATATGTGTGTGTAACAGTATATGTTATAAGAGGATGAATAGAGAGAGAGAGATATGAGGGAAGATAAGTTCCCGTCAAATGGATAATAACCTCCTAGAGAAACCGCCTGGAGCTGTTATGGTGTAATCTAGGTGCTGTAATGGATGAAACAAGTCGTGTTGAGGAAGTGAGAAACACCTGCTAGATAATCCAGACGCTGGTAGATAATCCAGGTGCTGCTGTTAATCAAACAAGGTGCGTTCCAGGAGAAAAACCTCCTGGAAGAACCGCCTGGAACTGATTGTATATAGTCCAGGGTGCCTGGTGGTAGAATGTAGAAGAATTTAGGGTGGAGATGAGAGACACCGTCGAGAGAAAATCCCTCCTTTTTTATGAGGAATATTTATAGGCACAAAGAAGTGTGCTTTAGGGTTTCAAGAAAATGGTTGGGCCAAGGAGGAGCCCAAATATTAATAAATGGGCCACACGATACTTAATGGATGGGCTACACAATCACATACACAAAATCTGAAAAACAATATAGATCCCAAATCTACCACAGGAATCAATGATGCAAACATAGATTTAATAGAATCACAAAGGCAAAAAGCAACAAGACTAATGGTTTTACCTGGTTTCATTGTGCAGAAATGAGAATCGCAAGACAAGACAGAACTGAGTCGTTCATATAGAGTTGTATGTGCTTTACACGAAACTGTGCCTGGGAACGTAAAAATTGCTTTTGGCTGACGTCTTGAAATTTCAAAATTCGATATTTATGCAATAATATATGTACCTAATGCATCATTACATGCACCTCTTCATAGTCATAGTCTTGCAATGAAAATTTGTACATAATGCAATAGCCACTTGTAACTTGTGTACACACACACACTCCTTTTTAATATATACACATTCCTTTTTAGGCTATGTTTGGTAGAGTTTTTAAAGAGCTTTTAGGAGTTTTTGTTTTTAATAAGCTCTATTTAAAAATAAAAGCTTTGTTTGGAAGGAAACATAGAGCTTTCATTTTCTCAAAAATAAACCCTTTTATAAAACGCTAGTAGAAGTAGCGTTTGAAAAGCTCTGGAGCTTTTAGTCAAACATATTTACTTTTTTACCCTCCTATTAATCATAAACTACCACCTTTAATTAATATTAATGTCCTATTATGTACTGTTGGACGAGGAGATGATAATAAAGAAATTGCTCTACAAGTTGTTGGGCGACGAAACATGTGATAAAAACTCTCGTTGTGCCTACAGTTGGTATGGGAGGGGTAGGTAAGACCACTCTAGCTAAACTTCTGTATAATGAACCAAAAGTGAATGATCATTTTGAAGGCAAGACATGGGTTAGTGCTTCTGGCGATTTTCATATCTTCCATATAAGCAAAGTGATCTTTGAATATGCAACCAGCAAAAAAAAGGAATTTCTTGATTTAAATCTGCTTCAAGTAGCTCTTAGAGACCAAGTTATGGGAAAACAATTTCTACTAGTGCTAGATGGTATGTGGGGTGAATGGAGTTATGATTGGAATATCCTAATGAAGCCATTTCATGAATGGGTTCGTAGGAGTGAAATTATCATAACAACTCAAAACAAAAAACTGATCAACGAGCTAGGTCATAATCATCTAAATCAGTTGGAGATTATGTCACATGTAGATGCTATTTCTTTATTTGCTCTAAATGCATTTGGTGTGGAGAACTTTGATTCACATCTAACACTTAAGCCATATGGTGATTGGTGATTAAACGTGGATGTCTGTCTTTGTCTTAAAGAGCACTTGGAAGGCTATTGGGGACTAAGAGCAGGAACAATCTCATCTCCGTCTGATTCTCATCTCGCAATTCAACACGTCCTCCCAATCGTCATCTGGTTTTGTCCTCGGTAACCTCCAAGTGTTCTTAAAGCAAAAAAAAAAAAAAAAAATTAAAAGCGGCCAAAGATTTTCTCAATACCTACACCAAGTGGGTTAAGTGTTTGATGTAAACCAATGTTATCTATACCGAGTGAAATGTTGAGAAAAAAAAGGCACAACATCATCAAAAGATAAACTCTCCGCTCTGTCTAGATGGTCATAACAAACTATTCCAAGCAATCATTTTACTTCTGAGAGCCCTCAATGAAATGGATGCACTAACTTCTCCCAACCACCTTGCTTTCACACTATATATCATCAAGTACTATTGTTTTTTCTTAAGTTTCTCACTAAAGGCTTCTTGAAGCATGCTTAAATCTTGAAATTCTATGTTATCCACGATGACATGTTGATAATAACTTTGCTTATATTAAAGATATTAAACTCATTAGAAACCCAAACCCATGCCCGAGTTGGAAACGATCATCCACTTCTTTATCATTACACAAAAAAGTCTAGGATTCTAGTTAGAGTGGCTTTACCCACTCCACCTATACCAAGTATCAAAGACGAAGCTGAAGAAGATACTCCCAACCGACGAAGAAATTGCTGATTTTGATGGATTATGGTAGTTCTCATAACTTTATTTACACTGCCTTAGCTTATAAACTTGGGTGTAAGCTGTCCAACAGACCATCCATGAGTGTACGAGTGACTGACAGACGAAGAATTGATTGTAATACTGTTACAGTTATAAATCGACATCAGTTATAATACAAAAACTAACTTCCATATGTCAAGTACATATCCAATTTGGTATACATGGAGCATAAGTAACATGTTTATGAAGCTTAAAACAGAAATGAACTTTCAACTGGCTTGCATATGTTCGCGGAAAGGACTTTTATCTGCATTAAGCCATTCAATTGTAGATACCAATAAAATGAACATCGTTCATCAACTTATAGAAATCTAAAGACATAGAACAATTTTCAACCAAACCTACAAGAACCATATTTCATGAGCAACACTATTAATATCATGCCATTTCCCTCCATAAAGGAATTGGAATTTAATTTTTAGTTCGAAGGAATTGGATTACTTGTGAAAATTTGGTATTTAGTTCTTTAATGTGTTTGATAGGAAGGGGTAGAAGATATCTTTTAGGGTTGGCTAGGTGTGTGTCTTGTGATTTGGTATTTAGTTCTTAAATTCATTTCTAAGTTGGTAGGCATGACAAATTTCTATAAACAAAGATTCTCATGGAATGCAAATAAAATTTAACTATTTATCTTTGTAATCCAAAGATCCAAACATACTAATTTGAATTCCAAATCCTTCGAAGTTTATTCCGCAAGTCAATCGTCATTCCACTCGAATGGTACGCCCTGCCATGTCAGTCTCGTCAACGGCATGGCTATTCGCGAAAAGTTCTGAATGAACCGTCTGTAGTAGCCTGCTAATCCAAGGAAGCAACGAATCTCTAGCACAGTCTTAGGCTGCTCCCAGCTCATCACAGCCTCAATCTTCACGGGATCCACTTTAATACCCTCGCTACTCACAACATGGCCCAAGAACTGCACCTCTCGGAGCCAGAACTCGCACTTCGAAAACTTCACATAAAGTCTCTCTCTCTGCAGCACACTCAGGACCTCCCTCAAGTGCTGCTCATGCTCCTCAACGCTCCTCGAATAGATCAATATGTCGTCTATGAACACAATCACAAAACGATCCAACATGGATCTACACACCCTGTTCATCAAATCCATGAAGGCTGCGGGTGCGTTAGTCAGTCCGAATGGCATGACTAGAAACTCATAGTGTCCATAGCGCGTCCTGAAGGCTGTCTTGGGCACATCCTCTTCCCTAACCTTCAGATGGTGATATCCAGATCATAAATCAATCTTCGAAAAGAAGCTAGATCCCCGTAGCTGATCGAATAAATCATCAATTCGCGGAAGTGGATATCTATTCTTCACCGTCACTTTATTTAACTCTCGATAATCGATACACATTCGCATGGTACTGTCTTTCTTCTTCACGAACAACACCGGTGCTCCCCACGGTGATGAGCTCGGACGGATAAATCCCCTATCCAGCAACTCCTGAAGCTGAGTCATCATCTCTCGCATCTCAGTGGGTGCCAGCCTATAAGGCGTCTTCGCAATCGGCACCGCTCCAGGGATAAGGTCGATCCGGAACTCTACCTGGCGATCTGGCGGTAGACCAGGTAACTCATCTGGGAATACCTCAGGGTAGTCTCGCACTACAAGTACATCCCCTACCTTCGTCTTCTCCTTCTGGGCGTCAATCACATATGCCAGGAAGGTCTCACAACCTTTAGTCACATATTTCTGGGCTCTAACCATCCAGATAATCCCTATCTCGCTCTTTCGCCTCTCCCCGTATACTGTCACGGCCTCGGTCTCAGAAATCGGTATCCTGGTCATCTTCTTAGCACAAAGAATATATGCCTGACGGGCTATCATCCAGTCCATGCCGATGATCACATCGAAGCTGCTGATCTCGATAGGCAGTAAATCGATCAGGAATCGGTGAGTATCAATCTCGAGTACACACTCTCGATATACACGGCTCACTAACGCGGTACTCTCGTCTACCCTCTCAACAATCAATGGCACAGATAACATGGTAGGAGCAATAGTAAAATAAGCACAAAATAACAATGACACATAGGAGCGGTCGACTCCATAATCAAATACGACTCGCGCACACATAGGAGCGGTCGACTCCTTAGCTGTGGCCTGGAACACTCGGCCTCTGGCTCTCGGAGCTGCATCCCTGCGCGATGTGGAAGAAGAAGGCTCTGCTCTAGCACCGCTCGTGCTCGCCCCCGGTACCGCTGGTGCTGCCTCAGGGCAATCTTTTATGCGATGGCCCGGCTTCCCGCATCGGAAGCATAACGCCTCAGGGGTTGTGCATGCTGTAGCTGTATGGCCGAACTAACCACATCTAAAACACCAGAACTGGTCACTAGCACAAGGCCCGGCATGCCTACGGTGACACCTAGGGCAATCCCGCTCCCCAGATGAACTATCAGCTCTGCTCCCCGCTGCCCGGGACCCCTGCCCAACACTACTCTGACTAGCCGCATGGCTATCTCTCTGACCCTGACCTCTGGATCTGTCATCTCGACCTCTATCTTTGCCTCTGTCCCTACCTCTGTCTCTCCGCGAACCCGAACCCTGCTCCTGATATCGGCCCTGCTCGGGCTGCTGCTCCCTCGGCTCACGCCAGTAAGTGGACTGCTTGGAAGCCCCCGTACGCTATCTTTGGGTGGGCGGCTGCTCCCGCTACCTCTCGATCTCTTGCTCTCTCATGCGATCCAGGGCTCTAGCAAAAGATGTCGTCTCCTGTAATCCCACAAACTCCCTGATATCTGGTCTCAAGCCGTCAACAAAAGCATGGGCCTTGCGCCTTTCTGTATCCACATGCTGCGGCGCAAACTGGGAGTACTCGTTAAAGCGATCCACATACTGCCGTACAGACAAATTCCTCTGCTGTAGATGGAGGAAGCGGCGCTCCATCTCTCTCTGCTCGTCACGGGGTGCGTACTGGATCTCAAACACCGCCTTAAACTGTGCCCAGGACATCGCATACGCACGCGAATCAGACATGGAAGACTCTATCGATCTCCACCTCTGTGAGGCCCCACCCCTCAACTGATACGTGGCATAACCAACCATGTCTTTCGGGTCCACGTGAGCAACCCGAAAGGCGGACTCGATCTCGCGCTCCCATGCTAAAGCCATCCCTGGCTCGCCCCCGCCTCTGAACTCTGGCGGATTCCCAGTCATGAAATCCTTAAACGAACCCCCTCGCTGTGATGTAGATGAGGAGGCACCTGCACCCGTATCTGTCCCAGTAACTAGAGTACCCGTATCCTGACCACACTCGGCACGTGGTCCCATACCCTGAGACCCATAAAACTGAGTCAGAATCTCTATCAGCTCTGATTTGCGGACATAATCATCGCCCGCTGGTCTCTCTTTCCCTGCCCCGTTCCCTTCTGAACTCATACTGAAAGTAGCCTGCACAGGTTAAACAATAGCATGAAATCACACAGAAATTACCTAGCGTCATACACTAAGCTAGGATAATTAAATTCTCTAGTATCCGTCACCGGAATACTCCCCAAGAATCTGAACACTGTAACACCCCTCCCGATCCCGGAAATGCCACGTCAACATAATATCATAAGTGGCAATAACGCAACGGATCTATAATACACGTGTCATAGGATAACGCAGATTACGTAAAATTTAAAACTTTAAACACAAGGTTAATACATTCAAATCCCCAAATTAACAAAACACAATAATCCCGATCACTGGATACATTGTTCCCAAAATAACTATTACATGCAGTTCAAGTCATTACACGAACTAATAACAGATCATCAGTCCAGCCCCGAATCTATCGCTGCGGCTGCTGTGGTCCCTTTTGATTTCCTGAACATGTTAGACTCGAATACATGAGCTATAAAGTCTGTGAGCACGCGAGGGTTGACACTGCACATAAGCACATAACACACAATCCCTGTCCCTGTCCCTGTTGCCCCACACACATCTCAGGTATAATATCACATGTATGAGATCGGGATAACGCACAAGCCCTGTGGGGACCCCTCCCCGGTGGACACATCGCACACAGCAATGGTCGGTAATACCTTGTAGCACGGAAGCTACCCGGCTACAGGCCCTGCCGTATATATACTCCCCAAGGGCTGTAAGGGACAGTCAACCCACGCGATTCCCCTTCGCGACTTATCGTCCGTATGGAACTCATCACGGACCCCCGAACCGATCTCACATCTCATACATAACACGTATAAGGAATAGAATATACCTGAGGTTCACGTCCCTGTCTCATATATAGAAACACGCACAATATATCTACACGACTATAACGTAAAAGGTAGCGCGCGTTTAGAAAACGACTCGAGTACTCACCTGATTGATTTCCCGAAGACTGAATACTCTGATCGAATCCGGCTCGAGATCTGCTAGTCCCTGTAATCACACGAAGATCCCACATGGTCAATTACAATCCAACCGATATACACACAATCACATTGACCCGAACTCAATTCGAACCCGACAGCCCCGCAAAACCGGAACCCGATCAATACCCGAAATCCGACCCAAAACCCGACTCAAATAACTCCAAACGAGACATCAACCCCAAACAAACCCAACCCGAGCAATCCCGAGGAAAACCCGACACTAACACGACCCAACCCTTTTTATGAGACACAATTCGGATTTCTCCTGCAGGTTATTGGTCGCGTCGCGGGACCCCTGGTGGTCGCTCCGCGACTCCACGAAATCCCCATAGCTGACCTGCGATTTCAGCTCTGTCCAGGAGTACCAAAACTCCTTTCAATTCGATTTCCAGTTCACATATAACCTCTAGGATGCATATAATCACTATACACATCTAATAACCAATTCCCTAATCTTGGGTACCCATTACTCAACTCCAACAAGGAAGGAAACAAGAATTCTTACCTCACAACCTCAAGAACACAATAGAGGTGAAGAAGATGATGAAATCAATCTTCAATTTCTGCAACAACCTTGAATTGGAGCCTCAACTGCTGGAACTTCTCACACAAACACACACATAACACACTTTTTAGGGATTAAGAATGGATAAGGAGAAAAGGAGATAAGCACATATGTACGTCTTTATCTCAACCGGTCCCGAGCCCGATATCACATTTTCAATATTTATGCCCATTTAACCCATTTAATCTCGTGATCCCAAAAATATAATCCTGAAACACCCCATTCTAATAACGCGACACTTTTACTATAATTCTGCAACATAATCCTCGAAGTAATAAAATAAAGCGTTCGAATCTCAACTTCAATTTCAATACGTAAATAAACTAAAACCACCACATTCAGAGTGCGCTAAAAAAAAAACATCTAATTATTACAACCAAATTGAAAGTCTAGGTATCTACCCATCCCAAGTACAAAATATAAATCAGAGTAAATGCGGAAGTCATTCTGATACCATGAATGCTCAAACTCTAGATCCTGAAGCTGGCGCCTTTCCCTTATCAGCTAAACCTGAAAATTTGCCGCCACAACCGGGGTAAGCCGTCGCCTAGCGAGTAACAGATTTAAAAGCACAGACAAGCATATATAACATGATCAACACAAATATCGGCTCAAATTCAACATGTGTAGCATTATGAATCGCTCGATTTAGCATACACGAATTAGGTATTGTTACCGGCTCGCCCGATAACAAGTACACGTCGTACGACTCGCTCGGTTAGCACGTGTACAAAACATGCGGCTCGCCCGCCATACAACTCGGAAGCACACAGCAACCTCGTTTAATCCACATAATACACAGTATGCATACTGGAGAAAAGGGTTCTCAGATATCGGCTCAATGCAACAAAATAAATAACAACATTCAAGGCTAAACATGGTAGTTAAAGAATAATCATGGCAATAGAAACGAAAGAGATATCCAGTGTAAACATATCATTTATGATCATTTGCGAAATTAAATCAATTACTCACAGTGCCCGCAATCTGTACTCGCCAAGCGACTATCCAATATCAGCTGAAAGCACTACCGAGAGTCACCCGTCTCAATCAAATCACTAGAGTCCTGATATAAAATTACACTGCCTATTTAATAATATTCTTAACTCGATAATTTTCTAATGTCCAATATCCATATATATTTAAAATTCAGTGACTAAATCGGTCAACTTTGATTTATTAGAATCTTTACATATCACAATTTATATCATTAAAAGATATTTATTTAAAATTACACCTATGTAATTATTTATGGTATTTTAGACAATACTAAATCCCCTCCAACTTGACTCGCATATTAACCCAAACTAAAATTTATGTAACAAAATAGTCAACCCATATATTAGACTACCTAAGTAGTCCACTAAGAAATTAATTAAATGTCCAAAGTAACTAAACAATTGAAGCCCAAAATTAATTAGTGATCCAACCACTAATGGAAGCTAATTGATAACTCATTTTATTTACTTGAGCTAAACTCACCCATTAAACTCTAATTTATTTAAATCAACTAAGATGGACCCAAAAAAAGTCAAATAATTATTCAGTCCTAACAAATATATGATTAAACCAAAAATCTGATATTTTAACCTAAACCCAACCCAAAATAATACAAGAAACCCATCTAAATTTTAAATAAATAAAAATCTAACCAATTAAATTCCAATTTGTATATTTTAGCTCAATTTAAAATAAAAGATCAAACCCATTTAATATAATTAATCAATCCAATAAGAAACATGGATCCATATTTAAGCCCAACACAATTTTAATTCTTATTAAAATTTCTAGCCCAAGATTAATTGATTAAGTAAGGAGCCCAACATGATTTGATTTATTTGAGCCCAAAGAATTTAAAAACATTTTAAAAAAAAACTAAAAGCCCAACATTTTAACTTCTAAAAAATCCAAAAAGACATAAAAGAACAACAAAAGAAAAACCCTAATCTATACTCTCTTCTCTCTTCTCGGTGCACAAGCAGGGAGGGGTAGGCCGCTGGTCAGGGGAAAAAGTCGCCGGCCGGCGAAGTCTCCGGCGCCGGTTTGACCACCACCACACACCACTCTATTATTCTCTCACCCTCTCCCTCTCGGTTGAATATCCAGAAGAGAAAAAAATAAAGTGAAAGCAGCCGCCGGTCACAAGAAAAAGATGGTGACCCCTGGCCACGCCGCCGCCGTCACCACCGGATGTCCCCCTCTCTCTCCGGCCGGAAACCGGTCACAACACTCACTCTCTCTTACTCTCATCTCTCCCCCTTGGTGAAACTGGAGACGAAACCAACAAAGGAAGACAAGGGCTGCTACCCACTCGACAACCGCCGCCGCCACAAGCCTCCCCGGCCACCGTTCGACCGCCGGCTTAGGTGCTCAGGCCACTACCCAACTCAAACCCATTGATTTCAAATTTTTATTTTCTTGATTTCACACCAAAATCTCATAACTCCAACTTTCTTGGATACATATATATTGAGTTTAAATCCAAAATAGATAACCAAATAATAGGGGATTCGTATCATTCGCTGGTAACAAGGGTGGAAATATCACGGGTACCGGAGTGGTCACTAATGGGACTATCAAGTTGGACCAAGTTTATCACGTTGATAAACTGGTTCACAATCTCATTAGTGTATCTCAAATCTGTGATAAGAAGAACTCGGTGTTATTTACTGACACTGAGGCGTTAGTGCTAAAGCCGGGATTCAAAATTCCTGAAGAATGGGTATTGATGCGGGCGCCAAGGAAGAACGACTTGTACATGCTGGATATGAACAAGCCTGAGACTTCGATGGGGCCAATCTGTCTACTATCCAAAGCTTCAGAGACGGAATCAGTACTGTGGCACAGACGCATGGCTCACCTGCACCTAAGGAAGATGAATTACATAACGAAGAATGGACTGGTGCAGGGTGTGCCCATGAAAAGTTTTCAGTTCGAGGACAAGTGTCTACCGTGCATGAAGGGCAAACAGCATAAGAAGACACACAAGTCAAAGAAGCAGAACTCCATAGCCTCAACATTCTATTTGTTGCACATGGACCTTTTCGGCCCAATCAACAAAAGGAGTATCGGAGGTAGTTGGTACTACTTAGTTATCACTGATGATTACTCACGTTTTTCTTGGGTTTTCTTTTTAGGTACGAAGGACGAGACGGCTTCGAAGCTCATCGGGTTCTTAGACCAAGTGGAGAACTCTTACGGAACAAGGGTTAAAATAATTCGTAGTGATAACGGGACTGAATTCAAAAACACTGTAATTGGTGTATATTGCCTATCAAAGGGCATAGTGCATCAATTCAGTGCACCATATGAACCTCAACAGAATGGGGTGGCCGAACGTAAAAATAGAACATTGATTGAAGCTGCAAGGACTATGCTTTCGGATTCAAAGCTTCCTACCATGTTTTGGGGGGAGGCAGTGAATACCGCGTGCCATATTTTAAACCGAGTCCTTACAGTCAAATCTTTGAACAAAACATGCTATGAAATTTTGAATAAACGGCCACCTAACTTAACTGGATTCGAACCGTTTGGTGTACCATGCACTCTTTTAAGAACAAAACATCAACCGAAGTTTGGTGAAAAGGCTGACGAAGGATACTTCCTAGGTTATGTGCCGAACTCACCAAACAAACGGGTTTTTAACAAAACAAATGGTACTGTGGAGATTGTGTATAATATTGAAGTCACAAGTTATACACATGAACCCCAAACTGGTCCGGAATGGATATTTGACTATGATAAGTTATTTGAGTCATTTAACATTCCTTTGGATGATAATGCAGGAGATAACTACAGGTCCAAACAACAAGTGGTTCGTCGACAGTGGTTGCTCCAGGCACATGACGGGGGAAAGAAGTCTACTCACAGACTTCAAGGGAGGTAATAGAGGATTATTACTGGTGGAAAGACCGATTTACTGATTTCATACGTTTCAACGATATGCGCATGTGGGTGTGCATCGACGAAGGGTATATTCCACCGGTGTCAGAAGTTGAAGGCCGTCAAAAGGTCTTGTCATACCAAATGATGAAGGAGGATGACAAGAAACTATTTGAAGCCGAAAACAAAGCTTTCTCTCTAATCCGAATGGCGTTACCGCAGGATATTCTACACACATTTAGGACTCAGAGGACCTCAAAAGAACTTTGGGAGTCGCTAGAGAAGAGGTGTGAGGGAAATCCTAGAGTTAGGAGAAAGCGTACAGAGCTGTTAAAACAACAGTTCGCAATCTTCAAGGCGTTAAAGGATGAACAACTGGATGACATCATCACCCGTTTCTATCATTTATTGACGGAACTTGAGAGCCACGGGATTGAGTTTACCGATACTGACAAGAACAACAAGCTTCTTGATGCCCTACCAGCCAAATGGGCTATGTACGTGGCAATGATCAAGCTGAATGAAGACAAGTACTACACTCAATCTCTGGATGATATAGTGGGAACGTTGAGGGCATACCACTTCGAGCTCCTGAAGACCGAGACTGATTACGAACAAGTCCAGAATCCAGCAATGTATTTTGGAAAGACAACAAAATCTTCAGCAGCAGCCGAGCCGAAGACTGCTACAGTGTTTTTCACTGGAGAGACATCGTCACCAGCAGAGTCTGATGACACACTGAATCGCGCGTTCTTAGGGTTAGGAAGATCGGAAGAACCGCAACCTCAAGTACAACAGGCATCGACATCTCAGAGCTATTCAAAGATGCCTATGAGCGCAAAGTCGGCGGAAGAACATCTGAATCTGCTTGCTTCTTTTGTGGCTGCATACGGAACTTGTGTTCAAGGCAAGATTAATGATCCGGCTCTTTGGGACGAAGACTACGATCAGGTCGACCCTGATGATCTTGAGGAGATGGATCTTAAATGGCAACTGGCCATGGTAACCCAGAGGGTTAAGAGATTCATAAAGAGAACTGGAAGGAATCTGCAGATGAATAACAAGGGGATAGGGTTTGATAAGTCCAAGGTGAAATGCTATAACTGTCAAGGACTAGGACACTTCGCCAGGGAGTGCCAGAGACCAAAGGTAGAGACATACCAGGGGCAGAGTCAGCATCAGGGACAGTTCCAAAATCAGTCCCAACAACGATACCTTCCGAGTTCCTCATCTGGACAAGCCAATCTAGCTGGTTTACTATCGAACGTCACTTCAGATCGACAGCTAGATGGTATGTATGATTGGAGTTCACATCCTGAGTCGAATGCTAGAGCCTTCATGGCTGAAGTCACAGAAACTGGATGTGATGGGGACGAGCAGACCACACGGGACAGCAGTCCGATGTGGGTAGAGAAGGCGAATGATCGGACAGTGCTGGAGTTTGCTGCTCAGATGGCCAACGTGGAATCTGATAACTCAAAGGTTAGTCTGTCTTATTCTCTATTTCGTGACTTATGTGTTAGTTCTAACGATAGGTTAAATCTAGTCTTAGACTCACATAAGACCATAACTGCTCAGAATGAAAACTTAAAAATTGAAAATGCTAGCCTAAATGATATCAAGCAAGATCTAAAAGAAAAGCTTAAGGCTGATGCTCAAGACGTAGTAGTTCTAAAAGACAAACTCAGTGAGCAGTGTGTTAGGATAGAGCTAATGTATGAGCACGTAGAGGCCTTGACAAAAAGTCTTAAGGACAAGGATATAGAGCTAGCAGAGACAAAGGTTAAGGTAGCAGAGGCAAATAGCAAGTTGGAGAAGTTTAAAATTCGAGCCTAAATCTAGGGAAAGTCTTAGATGCCCAAAGACAGTCTAAGAAGCCCGTAGGTCTAGGTTTTCACGAAATACCTCCACCTTTCAATGCAAACTATGTGCCTCAGCCTCAGGAGAACACTGACAAATCAGTAGACTTAGAGGACCTACCTACACAGACACCTGAGCCTATAGTAGAAAATACACCTAAGGTGGCTGACTCAACCGTCAAGGTCAAGAAAGTGAAATTTGTGTCTTCCTCCAGTGAAACACCTGCAGGAAAACAGAAAATTTCTTGGGCTGACCAGGTCGACGAGCCAGACACCGTAGATGTTCCAAAGGAAATAGACGCTAGTGAGACACCTAGATCTAAGGGAACACACAAAAAGTCCATAGATAAGATGTCTTGCTTCAGATGTCACGAGAAGGGGCATGTTGCTTCTCACTATCCACTTAGGAAAGCCGATGTTACCCCTAAGACAGTGAACCCAACATCTGTCAAGCCCTCAACCAGTGTGGCAAGCAGCAGTAGTTCTCAACCTACTGAGAAAACTGTGCAGGCCGCACCCAAACAAGTTGTGAAAAACACACCGGTTAAGGTTGGACCAAAGGAAGTGATTAGGACAAATTCACCGAATCGTGTCAATAATCAATCTAGGTCAGCACCACAACAAGTCTATAGGAGCACAACACCTAGCAGGTCACACACTCCAGTTAGGTCTCATACTCCAGTTAGACAGTATGCACCGGTAAGAGCTCAGGGATCACAGTCCGAAATGCCATATAATAGGAATTATTCAAGAGCTCCACAACAAATGCCTACTCCAAGGCAAAGAGTGAACTTAAATCACTCGGCACCACAACAGAATTCAGTTCAAAGGCCCAAGTCACCTGAAAGGCGAGATGGGTACTTGAAAGAGTTCACGTATGTGGACGAGAATGGTATTACCAAGTCAGTCATGGCTTGGGTTCCCCGTGATAACTAACCTCTTTTCTTTCATGTGCAGGAGATAACTACAGGTCCAAACAACAAGTGGTATCAGGGCCTACGGAGTGTTCTTGGTGTTCTTCGTGTTCATCAAATACATTCTAGGTTTCTTGACGCTAGTTGGACGGTTTTTCTCTCAAAATCGAGTTTTTGAGCCTAGCAAATTGGTATTCAGCAAATACTTTGTGGTTTTTCTCGTTTTTGATCGAAACCATTATTTTTCGTTAGAAAAATACTGGTTTAATCTGAAAATCGTTAAAAAATCAAAGTATTAACTGTTTTTTCGAGTTTGCGGCGCTCGAATCTAATAGGGGTAATTAGGGTTACACTTTAGTCTCGAGTCTAACCTAAATCTGCTCCTTTCGAGTCTGTTTTCAGTAGGTTTCGAATCTGTGTCGAGTTTGTGCTTCATTCGAACAGAGTCTCGAGTCTGTCTAATTTCGAGTCTAGTTCGAGTCTAGTCTAGTTTCGATAAGTGCTTTGAATCTGCTGTTACTTCGAGTTTGGTAAATCTTCGAATCTAAGGTCCTTCGAATCTGAGAACTTTCGAATCTGACATATTTCGAGTTTAATTGAATTAAAATACTTAATCGAATTTAATCCCAAAAGATTTAACTTTAATTAGTTTCGAATCTACCTAGATTCGAAAGAATTATTCTAAATCAGTTTCGAATTAAATTAATTAAGTTCAAATTCAGTTACTTTCGAAACGATGTCAAATCTTCAGAAATTCCTAGAAATGGACCACGAGGTCGGGAAGGCAAACGCACCTCCTAAGCTGATGAAGGTCGAGGATTCCGCACTCGTTCACGGATCCGCGTCTAGATAGATCTCGTAGTGGTAGACCTTACACCCAAAACCCACCTAAAACCTCCATTGTTATGCATTTTGAAGTTCTTTTAATCATAATTTGATAATTAAATGTTAGATATATAAATAAGTGTTGATTTTCCAGATTCTAATTCTCATTTTAATTCATTTTTCACTACTAAGATAATGCTAGAAATCAAATGACGAATTTATAATTATTACCTCAAGGTTTGTGATGTTGTTGATGAATTTGTGAAGAAGATGGCAATGATGTTGATGATTTAAACCTTCAAAAATTCAACCCCTCATTCTACTAATAAAATTCCAGATTTTAGTGTGTGTGTTTATGTAGGTGTTTTGATAGATTAGTGATAAAATGAAGAATAAGGGTTATACATATATAAGGATTTATGGTGAATAATGTGATCATGGTCTACATGGATGTAATCACATGGAATATGATCATAACCAATTCTTGTTGAGATTCCTTGCACACATGTTAATTTCTTTAAATTAATTTCCTTTAAATTGACAAGTTTTCATGTTATATGATTATATCACTATATCTCACATATAAATAATTTTCCTTCATCATAAAATCACCTCATAACGTTAACATTTGAATCTTAATTAAATTAAGTTACGGTGTTTAAGATAAAAATACCAAAATTACGAATAATTGTCTGCCTCAAAATTTGCGGGTGTTACAATCTCCTACACGTTGGATTGATCTCGTCCTCGAGATCAGATAAAATTACGTAAATCGGGTACCTCACCTACATCTCTGTCTTAAATTTCATCATATAATTCGAATCTCGGTAACACGCCACCTCGACTAAATCATATTGACATTTTCAAGCCTCGTATACAGCTTTTCATTCTGTTGGCATTCTTCAGATTTTATTTCTTTATAAAACTAAAATCATATCCATCATATACATTAACAAACTCCAATGGTGATCCTAATTTGACTAATTTGATGATCTTGCGCACCTATGCACTTTATAATCCAACACATTGCCATAATCTTAGAATTAAGCTTCTTAATTTGTATAATCTCCTTCCCAGACGACACTCTTAACATCTCATAACTATCAACATCAAACTCAACTGATCCATGCTTAAACTGAACATATCTCCAGTCAATCCTAAACAACTCTCAATCACTCACGAATAATCGGAATCTAATCATGTGCTTAGACTTCAACGCTAACAATCAATACTTACCTGATAATGCTTACCTCTACAATTCAATAACATTCTTTCTATTGTGCATGTCATTGTAAAACTTATGAATTCACGTATTAATGACTAACTGACATCTTTTTACATCTAATTAACTTCTCCATAACTTCAATGTAAACATCATCGCTGCCAATTCTAAGTCGCGTATCAAATCTTTTCTCTCATGGTCTTTCAGCTACTTCAATGCATAATTAATTATTCTTCCTTGTTGCATCAAAACACTATAAGTACTTATATTTTTATCTACTCGCTAGAAATTTTAATCTTACTTCTTGAACAAATAATATGAGCATTATAAGCATTCGACTAATTCATACCACAATCACGTTCAATTCCCTAGTAATTATAACTACAACTCTGAAGTGAGATCTTGATCAGTAAGACTAAGCATATATGTAAATCTCTTAAACCTATGACACACGCTCAGTTACGGTCTCAATGTCTATGGAATCAAATAATCATTAAAAGAATTACATTCAGATGACATGCCAAAAGAGGCACATATATAAAAATGAATGGTGACACCCCAGTTAAATGACAGACAAAATGAGTAAAGCGTTAAACCAAAAATACCCGTAACCACATCAGGAGTCTCATAGGCCTCATCAGCGGTGATCTGAAAAGCACGGGTCGGAACTCTATGAGTGTCGCCTCTCCTCGATTGAGCTGGTCCTACAGTAGGCTGACTCATAGATGCAATGCTAGCACTCATATTCTGACTCTGTCTACGCTGAGGACAGTTCCTCGCTACATGGCCCTGAACCCCACAATCGAAACAAATTAATGGATGAATCGGACAGTTAACTCTGATGTGCCCGGTATCCCCACATGCATGACACCCTCTAGAAAGGCCACAACATAACCCAGTATGTCTCTTCCCACACTGCTGGCAATCGCGCGGCATCTGTGGCTGTGATGTATACTGCTGCTGGGATTGGGAGAAAGAAGAATCAGATGATTTTGCTGAAGCCTGAAATAACCGATCAGAACTCGCAGTCCTAGCTCTTTTGGGTGATGACATCAACGAAGTAGTGGAACCTAACAGTGCCCGCTCGCGCTTCCGCGCGCTCATGACTGCCTCCTCAAGGGTCCTATAGCTCTGCATTTCAACAAACTCTTTAATCTCAGCACGAAGTCCAGTCACAAACATGTCTACTCTCGTCTCCTCATCTAGCGCATATCTAGTCACAAACTGAGATTTCTCCCTGAACGCACCCTCATACTCCTGAACTGTCAGACTCTCCTGTCGTAGAGCCAAAAACTGTCTCTCAATCTCTCTCGTCAAGTCAGCTGGACAGTACTGATCCTGGAATCTCTTCCTAAACTGAGCCCAAGTCATCGTCCCCACAAGATCGGAACCAATAGCCCTTGAAGTGTTTTTCCACCAAGTCAACGCTGGACCCACTAGCATCCCCGCGGCATACTCTACCATATCAGTCTCTAAACAATGACTCAGGCGAAATGCCCTCTCTGAACACTCGAGCCACTCCAGAGCCTTCACAGGCTCCATAGTCCCATCGAACTCTTTCGCTCCAGACCCCTTAAAGGCCTTGAACGAAGCACGGTCAGATCGTCGTCCGTCAGTCTCGGTCCCCACAATGTTTCCCCCGCCAGTAGGAGTAGATACCAAAGGATTTCCCGCATCAGATCGGGATGAAGCAATCAGATCACGAATCTCCTGAAAACCCTGTTGCACCTCCGCGCGGCTCTCATCCATAACATCTCGTACATAACGGGTCATGTACCTCATCATCCAGGTCTCACGAGGGGTCAACGGTCCTCCCTCGGGTCCAATATCATCATCTAAATCATCCACATTCTCACGCTCTCCGTCAGAATGCTCTATATCCTTTGACTCTACAATAACTTGCTCATCGCGTGGATGACTGTGGCTCTCATCATCAGCCATGATGCTGAAATTAAATTTACGAATTAAATTAAATTTCAATTATATTTTCATACTTGATTAGTTTCTGGTTTACTCATAAGGGTATATGTTCATTTATTTATGAATGATAAAGTTAAACCCTATATTAACCGTACCCAATTTCCTAAGGCCATCAGGATAGAGTTTACCTCGCACAATCATAACTTACACTACTAATGATCTTACGGTTTAAGACTAAGCACCAAACAAGTACTTAATTCACTTAAACCAAACTTGGCTCTGATATTGAAACACCCCGTTCTAATAACGCGACACTTTTACTATAATTCTGCAACATAATCCTCGAAGTAATAAAATAAAGCGTTCGAATCTCAACTTCAATTTCAATACGTAAATAAACTAAAACCACCACATTCAGAGTGCGCAAAAAAAAAAAATCTAATTATTACAACCAAATTGAAAGTCTAGGTATCTACCCATCCCAAGTACAAAATATAAATCAGAGTAAATGCGGAAGTCATTCTGATACCATGAATGCTCAAACTCTAGATCCTGAAGCTGGCGCCTTTCCCTTATCAGCTAAACCTGAAAATTTGCCCCCACAACCGGGGTAAGCCGTCGCCTAGCGAGTAACAGATTTAAAAGCACAGACAAGCATATATAACATGATCAACACAAATATCGGCTCAAATTCAGCATGTGTAGCATTAC
Source organism: Centrapalus pauciflorus (assembly GCA_020465985.1). Taxonomy (NCBI): domain Eukaryota; kingdom Viridiplantae; phylum Streptophyta; class Magnoliopsida; order Asterales; family Asteraceae; genus Centrapalus; species Centrapalus pauciflorus. Next base: position 286,181 of record JAANYP010006643.1, read on the forward strand.
GACTCGCTCGATTTAGCATACACGAATTAGGTATTGTTACCGGCTCGCCCGATAACAAGTACACGGCGTACGACTCGCTCGGTTAGCACGTGTACAAAACATGCGGCTCGCCCGCCATACAACTCGTGTTGGTACACCCTGTGTGACGATAGCAGTCTAATCGATCTGCATTATGATTTAAGTAATATTCTGAATATTAACAAGTGTTTTGATATATATGTTTAATATGTGTTTGTCTGTTATTGATTGTGTGTTTGAACTTGATGTAACATATTACAAGAAGTTCAAACATAAAGGTCAAAGAGTATGTCAAGCATAAGTTAAAACATAAGTTTCATCACTTAAGTGTTTAAGTGTATTGGTTAGATTCGAATATGTAAAGGAAGACATTCGAATCTGTGATAGATTCGAATGAATCCTTAGATTCGAATAGGTTAGATTCGAATCTGTCAGATGGACAGATTCGAATGAGGCCTTAGGCCAGATTCGAGGTTGGCCCACAACAGACTCGAATCAGGGGGAGAAATAGTAGAGAGTGGAGAAATCGTAGAGAAGCTATCCTTCGAAAAAGATGGCTTGAGCAGTGAGCTGACAAGTCAAAGAAGATAGCTCGAATAGTGAGCGGGCAGACCTTACAAGACAGTAGTGAGCTGGCAGATCTTTCAAATATTGGCTCTCACTGCTGATCCTCAGGGGGAGTCAGTGATCGTAGCTACTGACAATAGGAAAGACAAGGATTCAGAGACAACTGAAGTAACTGAAGACATGGTCTGACCGGAGCATTGTCAGAGTAATTGAAGATGACTTAGAACTTTTTCCGAAGTGTTATGAATGCATCACTCGATGAAGGTGTTATGAATGATGATCAGAATGGGATAGATCTAGAGATGCAGAAGACTGCTCTAAATGATGAATCAGATTCTGAAGTTAGAAGTGACTGATTTTACCTTAGAAGAACCGTATAATCTAGGAAGACAATTCTGGGCTGAGGTGTTTGCAAAAACTGTCAGAAGAAAGGGTCGTACTGCAGATTTAAGAGGTTAGTCTAAGAGGTATTAGAAGCGCTGTGGTTCAAAGGAACGTGGACTAAGTTAGAGAAGTGATTCAGAATCATCAGTCATGGATAACGAGGAGAAAGGGTGATCTCGACATTCATTGTCATTAAAGCAAATAGTCTATCAAGATCAATGAACAAAAACTAGAAGCTATCGTCAAGGGGGAGTCTGTTGGTACATTCAGTGTGACGACAGCAGTCTAGTTTTGTTATTGATAAGACAAGTTCTTAGGTGATTCTAGAATACAAGTCTTGGCATTCAAATCTGTGATAGATTCGAATGTAGCCATAGATTCGAATTGTTTAAGGCTTGGGATTCGAATCTGTGATAGATTCGAGTCTAGCCTTAGATTCGAATGGGGTAGATTCGAGGATGTCAATATGGACAGACTCGAATGGGCCTTGGGCCAGATTCAAGGTTGGCCCACAACAGACTCGAATCAGGGTCTATAATTAGGGATAGACTCGAATAATTAGAAGACTTTTGGCAGAATTCGTGAGGAATTAAGCGATAGGCGATCTCGAGTTTATCAGCTAGGTGAGTCCCGTTTTGGAGAGAATTAGTACGTAGGATCGTTCGTGTGTCGTTCGTTCAGCGTCTAATAGTCTCCGTGTTTCCGTTGGTTGAGAGTTGTCCGTCTGACCGTCAACGAGGATTCCGCACTCGTTAACGGGTCCGCGTCTAGATAGATCTGTCAGTGGTAGACCTTACAAGTGGTATCAGAGCCAAGGAGTGTTCGTGGTGTTCTTCGTGTTCATCAGAAACATTCTAGGTTTCTTGACGCTAGTTGGACGGTTTTTCTCTCAAAAACGTGTTTTTGGGCTTAGCAAATTCATATTCGGGAAACACTTTGTGGTTTTTCACGTTTTTGGTCGAAATCATTATTTTTCATTTGAAAAATAGTGGTTTAATCCGTAAAACGTCAAAAAATCAAAGTGTTAGCCGTTTTTCGAGTTTGCGGCGCTCGAATCTATAGGGGTAATTAGGGTTTTACTTAATTTTCGAGTCTAACCAAAATACGCTCCTATCGAGTCAATTTCAGTCAGTTTCGAGTCTGTGGGGTTTCGAATCTATTAATACATTCGAATTGGTTCTCGAATCTATATTCTTTCGAGTTTGTTTCGAGTTTGTTATTGTTTCGAGTCTGAGCTTCGATTCTGCTGATTTTCGATTCTGTTTGTGCCTTCGATTCTAAGGGTCCTCGAGTCTAGGGGTTCTTCGAATCTGATCTTCGATTCTAAGGGATTGTTCGAATCTGACATTATTTCGAATCTACTTGACTTTTAAGACTTAATCGAATTTAATTTCAAAAGATTAAATATTAATTAGTTTCGAATCTATCTAGATTCGAATAAGTTAATTTAAATCAGTTTCTAATTAAATTAATTAAGTTCAAATTCAAATTCTTTCAGAAAAGATGTCGAACCTTCAGAAATTCCTTGAAATGGATCACGAAGTTGGGAAGGCCAATGCACCACCTAAGCTGATGAAAGTTGAGGATTACTACTGGTGGAAGGATAGATTCACGGATTTTGTACGATTCAACGACATGCGCATGTGGGTGTGCATTGATGAAGGGTACATTCCACCAGTATCTGAGGTTGAAGGCCGTCAAAAGGTTCTGTCATACCAAATGATGAAAGAGGATGACAAGAAACTGTTTGAAGCTGAAAACAAGGCTTTCTCTATTATCCGAATGGCGTTACCTCAAGATATCTTGCACACATTTCGGACTCAAAGGACGTCGAAAGAGCTTTGGGAGTCTCTTCAGAAACGGTGTGAGGGTAATCCACGGGTACGTAGAAAGCGTACTGAGCTGTTGACCCAACAGTTTGCAATTTTCAAGGCTCTTAAGGATGAACAGCTGGATGATATTATCACACGATTTTATCATCTGATAACAGAGCTTGAAAGTCATGGCATTGAGTACTCGGACAGTGACAAGAACAATAAGCTTCTTGATGCCCTACCAGCCAAATGGGCTATGTACGTGGCTATGATTAAGCTGAATGAAGATAAGTACTATGCTCAATCACTGGATGACATCGTGGGAACGTTGAGGGCATATCACTTCGAAATGATAAAGGCTGAGACTGATTATGAGCAAGTCCAAAATCCGGCTATGTATTTTGGAAAAACATCAAAATCATCAGTGACAGCTGATCAGAAGAGTGCTACAGCGTTTTTCACCGGAGAAACGTCATCGCCACCAGAGTCCGAAGACTCACTAAATCGCGCGTTCTTAGGGTTAGGAAGATCGGAAGAACCGCAACCTCAAGTCAATCAGGCATCTACAAGTCAGAACTATTCAAAGATGCCAATGAGCGCAAAGTCGGCAGAAGAACATCTGAATCTGCTTGCTTCGTTTGTGGCCGCATATGGAAATTGCGTTCAAGGGAAGATCAATGATCCGGCTCTTTGGGATGAAGATTACGATCAGGTCGACCCTGATGACTTAGAGGAGATGGATCTTAAATGGCAACTGGCCATGGTAACCCAGAGGGTTAAAAGATTCATAAAGAGAACTGGGAGGAATCTCCAGATGAATAACAAGGGGATAGGATTTGATAAGTCCAAGGTCAAATGCTACAACTGTCAGGGATTGGGACATTTCGCGAGGGAGTGTCAAAGACCGAAGGTAGAGTCATACCAGGGGCAGAGTCAGCATCAGGGACAATACCAAAGTCAGTCCCAACAGAGATATCTTCCGAGTTCTTCATCTGGTCAAGCCAATCTAGCGGGTCTGATATCAAATGTCACTTCTGAAAGACAGCTAGATGGTTCGTATGACTGGAGTTCACATCCGGAGTCCAATGCTAGAGCTTTTATGGCTGAAGTTACGGAGAATGGTTGTGATGAGGATGAGCAGACCACAAGGGACAGCAGTCCGATGTGGGTAGAGAAAGCGAATGATCAAACCGTGCTGGAGTTTGCTGCTCAGATGGCCAACGTGGAATCTGACAACTCAAAGGTTAGTCTTTCTTATTCTCTATTTCGTGAATTATGTGCTTTATGTGTTAGTTCTAACGATAGGTTAAATCTAGTCTTAGACTCACATAAGACCATAGCTGCTCAAAATGAAAACTTGAAAATAGAAAATGCTAGCCTAAATGACATAAAACAAGATTTAAAAGAAAAGCTTAAGGCTGATGCTCAAGATGTAATCGTTCTAAAAGACAAACTGAGTGAGCAGTGTGTTAGAATAGAACTTATGTATGAGCACGTAGAAGCCTTGACCAAAAGTCTGAAAGACAAGGACATAGAGCTAGCCGAGACAAAGGTTAAGGTAGCAGAGGCCAATAGCAAGCTGGAAAAGTTTAGGAATTCGAGCCTAAACCTAGGGAAAGTCTTAGATGCCCAAAGACAGTCTAAGAAGCCTGTAGGTCTAGGTTTTCACGAAATTCCTCCACCTTTCAATGATAACTATGTGCCTCAGCCTCAGGAGAAAACTGACAAGTCAGTAGTTTTAGAGGACCTACCTGAACCTACACCTGAGCCTAAAGTTGAAAATACACCTAAGGTGCCTGACTCAACTGTCAAGGTCAAGCAAGTGAAATTTGTGTCTTCTTCCAGTGAAACACCTGCAGGAAAACAGAAAATTTCATGGGCTGACCAGGTCGAAGAGACAGACACTGTAGCTGTACCAAAGGCAATAGACACTAGTGAGACGCCTAGATCTAAGGGACCAACCAAAAAGTCCATGGATAAGATGTCTTGCTTTAGATGTCACGAGAAAGGGCATGTTGCTTCTCACTGTCCAAATAGGAAAGCTGATGTTACACCTAAAACAGTGAATCCAACACCTGTTAAGCCCTCACCAAGTGTGGCGAGCACGAGTAGTTCTCACAGTACCGAGAAAACTGTGCAGGCCGCACCAAAACCTGTTGTGAAACAAACACCGGTTAAGGTTGGACCAAAAGAAGTGGTTAGGACAAATTCACCGAATCGTGTCTTTAATCAATCTAGGTCAGCACCTCAACAAGTCTATAGGAGCACCACACCTAGCAGGTCACACACTCCAGTTAGGTCACATACTCCCGTTAGACAATATGTTCCGGTAAAAGCTCAGGGATCACAGTCTGAAATGCAATATAATAGGACTTATTCTAGAGCACCACAACAGATGCCTACTCAAAGGCAAAGAGTGAATCTAAATCACTCGGCACCACAACAGAATTCAGTTCAAAGGCCCAAGTCACCTGAAAGGCGAGATGGGTATTTGAAAGAGTTCAAGTATGTGGACGAGAATGGTATTACCAAGTCAGTCATGGCTTGGGTTCCCCGTGATAACTAACCTATTTTTCTTTCATGTGCAGGAGATAACTACCGGTCCAAACAACAAGTGGTTCGTCGACAGTGGTTGCTCCAGGCACATGACGGGGGAAAGGAGTCTTCTCACAGACTTCAAGGGGGGTAATAGGGGATTTGTATCATTCGCGGGCAACAAAGGAGGGAATATCACTGGAACTGGAGAAGTCACTAATGGGACGATTACATTGGATCAAGTTTATCATGTTGATAAACTGGTTCATAATCTCATTAGTGTATCTCAAATCTGTGATAAGAAGAACTCGGTGTTATTTACTGACACTGAGGCGTTAGTGCTCAAGCCGGGATTCAAGATACCTGAAGATTGGATATTGATGCGGGCTCCAAGGAAGAATGACCTGTACATGCTCGACATGAACAACCCAGATAATTCGATGGGTCCGATCTGCTTACTATCAAAGGCTTCGGAGACGGAATCGGTTTTGTGGCACAGACGCATGGCTCACTTGCACCTAAGGAAAATGAACTACATAACAAAGAATGGTTTGGTGCAAGGTGTGCCTCTGAAGAGCTTTCAGTTTGAAGACAAGTGTCTACCGTGCATGAAGGGCAAGCAACATAAAAAGACACACAAGTCCAAGAAGCTGAATTCCATAACCTCGACATTCGATTTGTTGCATATGGACCTTTTCGGCCCAATCAACAAAAGGAGTATTGGAGGTAGTTGGTTTTGCTTAGTTATCACCGACGATTACTCACGTTTTTCTTGGGTTTTCTTTTTAGGTACAAAGGACGAGACGGCTGCGAAGCTCATCGGGTTCTTAGACCAAGTGGAGAATTCCTACGGAACAAGGGTTAAAAGTATTCGTAGTGATAATGGGACAGAATTTAAAAACTCTGTAATTGGTGTATATTGCCTATCAAAGGGCATCGTGCATCAATTCAGTGCACCATATGAACCTCAACAGAATGGGGTGGCCGAACGTAAAAACAGAACATTGATTGAGGCTGCAAGGACTATGCTTTCGGATTCAAAGCTTCCTACCATGTTTTGGGGGGAGGCAGTGAATACCGCGTGCCATATTTTAAATAGAGTCCTTACAGTCAAATCATTGAACAAAACATGTTATGAAATTTTGAATAAACGGCCACCTAACTTAACTGGATTCGAACCGTTTGGAGTACCATGTACACTTTTAAGAACAAAACATCAACCGAAGTTTGGTGAAAAGGCTGACGAAGGATACTTCCTAGGTTATGTGCCAAACTCACCAAACAAACGGGTTTTTAACAAAAAGAGTGGTACTGTGGAGATTGTGTATAATATTGAAGTCACAAGTTATACACATGAACCCCAAACTGGTCCGGAATGGATATTTGACTATGATAAGTTATTTGAGTCATTTAACATTCCTTTGGATGATTCTGCAGGTACAATCGATAAAGACATGGCGACGTTGCACCTGAATGACGATGGCCATATTTTTCCGAGGACCACGTTCGAATCTACGTCCGAGCCTACTGCGACTGTAGATGGGTCTCCAGAAGTTGCTAATCCAGAAGAACCTAACACTGAGAATCAGACTCAAGCATCAAGTTCTGCCTCTGAGGAAAACGTCTGTGAGGAAGAGAATGTGGAAGCTGAGCCTGTTCCCCCTTTAGGTGAAATAGGATCCAACTTAGGAGATAATCTAAGGATAGATGAAATAGAGACCTCTAGGATTAACAAGAACCATCCTATAGATAGCATCATAGGAAATCCTAACGAGGGTGTGAGGACTCGGAGTAGTGTAAATAACAACACTGTGTTGTTGTCGATGATAAACGACTCCGAGGCATATCATACATGTCTATATTCGTGCTTCATATCGCAAGTAGAGCCCAAAAACGTGCAAATGGCACTTAAGGACAACTCCTGGGTTGAAGCGATGCAGGAAGAACTTTCACAATTTAGGAAACTAGAAGTGTGGGAGTTAGTTCCGCTACCTCGAGGGGAGATTGCAATAGGAACCAAATGGGTTTTTAAGTGCAAGAGAGACGATCGGGGTATAGTCACGCGCAACAAAGCGAGATTAGTTGTAAAGGGTTTCAACCAAGAGGAGGGAATCGATTACAATGAAGTGTTTGCACCAGTAGCAAGGTTAGAAGCAATTAGGTTGTTTTTAGCTTTTGCCTCCTTCAAAGGATTTAAAGTATATCAACTGGATGTTAAGAGTGCTTTCCTGTATGGGAAAGTGAAGGAGTTAGTATATGTAGAACAACCGCCCGGGTTTACAGATCCTAAATATCCTGATAGAGTATATCGTTTAGATAAGGCTCTTTATGGATTACATCAGGCACCTAGGGCATGGTATGAGACTCTATCGAACCATCTCTTAGAAAACGGCTTTGAGAGGGGTAGGATAGATAGTACTCTTTTTGTGAAGAGAAAAGGAGATCACTTTATCTTGGTGCAAGTGTACGTCGATGATATCATCTTTGGATCATCAGACGAACAGATGTGCAAAGATTTTGAGAAGGTGATGAAGTCTAAGTTCGAGATGAGTGCTATGGGGGAGTTGAATTTCTTTTTGGGGTTACAAGTTGACCAGAAGAAGGAAGGCATGTTTATCCATCAGACCAAGTATGTCTATGACATATTGGAACGGTTTGGGATGGAAGGAACAAAGTTGACTGCCCATTTCAGCACGCCGATTCAAGTGAATCACAATCTCGGGCCGGGTACTGAAAGTGATACCGATGTGGATCCGACTTTATATCGGGCCATGATTGGGTCACTTATGTATTTAACTGCTTCAAGACCTGATATTATGTTTGCTGTTTGTATTTGTGCTAGGTTTCAAGCGAATCCGAAGGAGATGCATATGAAAGCTGTGAAGCGGATTCTACGATACCTCAAGTCGAAACCGAAGCTGGGACTTTGGTATCACGCGGAGGGAGATCTAGAGTTGGAGGCGTTCACAGATTCTGACTACGGAGGATGCAGCTTGACGCGCAAATCTACGACTGGAGGTTGTCAGTTCCTAGGAGGGAGATTGGTGTCCTGGCAATGCAAGAAACAAACATCGGTAGCCGTGTCAACGTGCGAGGCCGAGTATGTTGCTGCTGGTAGTTGCTGTTCACAGGTTCTGTGGATACAACAACAATTGCGGGATTACGGTTTGGCTTATACTCAAACTCCAATTAGGATAGACAATCAATCTACAATTGCGATAACAAATAATCCAGTTAAACACAGTAAAACAAAGCACATAGACATAAGGCATCATTTTATTCGTGATTGTGCTGAAAAGAACTTGATAAAACTGGTAAAAGTGGCAACTGAAGATAATAATGCTGATTTATTTACCAAAGCGTTTGATAAGTCACGATTTGAGTATTTAATTCAACTTAATGGAATGCGCAACCCAGAGTAAAATTGACCTTAGTAGTATTTTATTTTCTTTTATAGTTGTTATATTTCTTTCTTTTTTACAGTAGGCTGCTAATTTAGGTAAGTTTCTAATTTAGGAAAGTTTCTATTTTTAGTAAGTTTCTATTTTTAGTAAGTTAGTAGGTTAGCTTAGTTTACTGCTTTTTGCTATGAAAAACAAAAGAAAAAAGAGAGAAAATTACAAAAATACAAAAAAAGAGAATATCAGAAAAGGAGTTAAGTCTTAGATACATAGGTTCAAAGTGACGAAAATTAGCACCGTCGTTACAGACTCTAAGTATTTAGGCTTTCACACATAATGCAACTAAATCCTAAGTGTTATACTTTATTTAGTTTGATGTGTTGGTAGGCATAATACATATAGGGTATCTAAAGGCTAATAAAATATTCTAGAAAAAGTCAAACGTGTCACTAGCTTAGATGTATGACCAATCGGTCTTAATTTTTATGTACAAGACATACAAACATTGAGTCTAAATGAGGTATGCAAACTTTCTGGGGATGTATAGCAACATCAAATACGTCTGAAAATGGAAAGAATAGAAATATCATGAAAAACTGAGAGTCGAAAACATGCAACTCTGTTGTACGTAAGTACAGACCTGTTGTCTCTGTTTAGATTCGGGTTAGCAGACATGTCGCTTTGTTGTACGTCAGTACAGACCTGTCACCGCTATCTGCTAACTTTAAAGTTAAACCTTAAGTCGAACTAAGACACTTTGTTGTATGAGAATACAGACCTGTGTCCGATGTTTGTCTTTTAAAGAAAGTTTGCAAATACCAACAAGTTAGAATTTTGTCTGTGTGCCTTGATCATAAAAGTATGTCTATGTCTGAGTCACGTAAGATAATTTCCTGATAAATAAAAAGGCCAAGGGATATTCCGAAATGTAGAGTGTTTAACAGGGTAAAATACCAACAATCGGCTAAGTGGGTATGTCACGACAAACAATCAAAGGAATTCAACAAATTCCTAAGTGTGAAAGTTTAAGTACTGAAAGTTAGTATCGAACATCGCTATCTGATTGAACCTTTCTTAGACTATACTCATCAAAAATATATTGTTAAGTTTTTAGCTTAGATTGTAAATTTTTTTCCTAGATTAAATTTTTTGGTCAAAATTTTATTTTACTTTATTTTTACCTTATTTTATTTTATTTTATTTTTAGTTTAGTTTACATTTTACTTAGGTAAACGGTCAAAAGTTACTGAGGGTGCATTCAAAGTTGAATAAAATATACAATGCGTGAAATATCTGAGCTTAGGGTAAAAGAGTTGGCATAGATTATCTGGTTACACAATACCGTAGAAAATAGTTGGAAAAGTTGAAGTTATTTCAAAATTTTCCGAAATTTTTCTAAGTGTTGGAAATTTCGAATCTAAGACAGACTCGAATGTGAGATACTTCGAATCTGTCAGTAGACTCGAAATTGCATAGACTCGAAGGTAGTTAGTATATAAAGGTCCACAGTGAAAGCATTTACTTCTCACTGTTCTCGAATCTGATTTCTCGAATCTGTCCTGGCGATCTCGAATCTAATCTCGAGTCTATCGTATTTCCACTAAACGACATTTCGTCGATTCTAAAGCTTTTGTGGTCGATTCTACTTTCAAATCTAGGTATAAGCAACATGATTGTACAAGATTTTGGTGGTTTAATACACAAATTTGGGCTTAAACATCACATTTTGATGTTTTATTGGTCAAAATAGAGTTATTCATAAATAACTAAGTTAGGACCTATAAAATATCAAATTAAAGGCATAAATCAGTGATTAGAACTTAGTTGAACTAAAGTATGTGATTTACCTAGTTCAAAATGGTTAAAATCTTGGATTTTTGTTGAAAAAAAAGAGATGTCGGCCTTTCGAATCTGATAATAGACATTCGAATCTGATCATGGGTTTCTCGAATCTATCAATAGATTCGAGATGACCAGATATTCGAATCTGTCCATCAGACTCGAATAGGGTATATTCGAATTTGTCCATTACATTCGAATATGGGCACTTCGAATCTGTTACTCTCGAATCTGTACTTCATTTATTTTGTTGAATTTAAATTTTATTAAACTTGTGGAAATTTAATTGTGTTAGATTTTGTATTTAATCAAATACAAGATAAAGCAAATTTAAATTTAAACAAGTTAATTGATTTTTAATGACTCTAACATTTTAACTTACTGTGCAGATATGGCAGCTCGTGCTTTCGTCCCTAAACATAACATGGTTCTTAATCCAGATAATCATATCCCTGAGGCGCAGGGTTTTCGTGAAGTGTTGGACTTCTTAGCTGAATCCAGAATTAGCTACGCTTTGTTTCAGAACATTCCGATTGTAATCTCATATGTGCGGCAGTTCTATGATCACTTACAAGTTGACTGCTCTGTCACCCCGACAGTGCTGAGAACAAGGATCGCAGGGCAACCGTTGGTATTCTCTGCCGATATGCTGCGTCAAGTGTTGCAGCTAGGATCTGAGGAAGAGGAGTCTGGGCCTATTGACTTTCCACTAAGTATTAGGCAAGCGGCTTTTCAACGAATGGGTTACAGTCTAGATGTAACAAAGTCGTCATACATGAAGAGTGGCCTGATTGGGCAATGGCGTTTCTTGGTCCATGTGTTTATGATCTGTTTTGCGCCTAAGAAAGCTGGTTTTGATTATATAGTATCAAAAATCCAATCAGCAATGATCGCGATGGTATACAATAAGAAGTTTAGTTTCTCGCAGCTGATTTTCTCGGAATTTATCCATCAAATCACGGCTCCTGAGAGAGAAAGGTTCCTTTTGTATCCGAGGTTCGTGATGATGTTGATAAGGCACTTTTTGCCAAGTCTGCCACAATCGAATGATTCTTTGAGCGTGAATGTAATGGAGAAACGCATATTTGCTGATTGTTCCTCACACCGAGGAAGATTGGCTGTTCCTATTGCTCGTCCGTTGTTTGGAGCTGTCTTAGACAGGAACTTTGTGGCACCTGATAATGCCAACTGGGCATATGAAGTAGAAGTTCAGCCGCGTCAGCAACAACAACAACCACAACAACAACAGCAACGTCCACAACAACAACAGCTTCGTGCGCGTCCAAGTGATCCAAGGCGAAGACAAAGACAATCTGCGACTCAGATTCAGGCATCCAGGCCTACTACGAATGAACAGCCACAAGCACAGGAAGCAGGGACTTCAAGTGCTGTTCGCGATTCAGTCCCCGAGTCCGAGCAGATTGCTCAAACATTGGAGGAAATATGGGCATCTGGTCCACATGCCAATGAAGATGTTGCAGCAGCGTTAGTAGATGAGCTGCTTAGTCCCCCGGTAGATACAGATGATATATTCAGAGATGTTGATGAATATGTGCCAGAGCAGACTGGCAATGATGAGTCATCATCCGCTACAGAATCAGAAGACCTGGAGGATATCGAAGTTGAAGCTCCAGAATCTGTTCAAATTGGAACTTACGGTTCACGTTTGATCATCAATGAAGGTGGTTCGAGAAGGCGAGAGGCCAGGGAATCTGAAGATTCGGATTTTGAAGAAGAAGATGATGCTCCACTACTGACGAGGCAAAGGGCCAAACGTCATCGGTTCATGCAAGGGTCTTCCTCTGCATCCGCCAGTCAGTCAGAAGTTCCCCAAACCCAACCTCAAACCACAGCTCCACCATCACCACCACCTCAACCTCATGAGCCATATATTCCACCATCATTCAACCCTTCTCCCATTCAGTCCATTCCATCCACATCTACCGCCTATGCTGAAAATCAGCGGTTTCTTCAACTCAAATCTCGAGTGGATTTCCAACATGTCCAAATCCTGAGCCTAACAAAGGCAATAGGTGAAATTCAGGCACATAATGCAAATTTAGATAAAGAAAATGCTGAATTGAAGAAGACAGTTGAAACAATCCAAGAGGAGAATATTGAGCTAAAAACATTCGTCTGTGACCAGGCCGCCGAGTTAAGATCGATGCGCTCCCTCATTGAGCAGTTAATGAAAAACCTTCAGGCTCAGGGGGAGACGTCGTGTCGTGATCAAGAAGTACAGAGGCGGAGGGACGATGATGAAGATGATAACCAAGGCAATGATCCCAGCTCTCAAAGACAGGATGAGCCAGTAGATTTTTCTACTGCTCAGGCTGCTCAATCTCAGGGGGAGCCAAGTCAAACAGAAGGTGAAAGAGGAGAGGCTAGTTCTTCAAGGACTTTAGACAGCGACATGATAGATGCGCTAAAAGATATTGAAGAAGAGCTGATGGAGTTTGATTTTGAAGATGAAATAGAAGAGTTGGAGGAAGGGGAATTCATTCCTGAGGAGATTGTTGACTGGAAATCTGACGACGAAGTGATAGAGGACGAGGACGATGATGTTGATGAAGTAATAATCAATTCACAACCAGTCACTGAATTTTATGAGAGCTCAAATCATAATGTGATTGATATTGATTACATCAAGGTAGCCTCAGTCGAGGATAAAGAACTTGAGGAGGCTGAAAAAGAGCCATCTAGAGCTGATTTAATAAATCTTTGGTTCAAGAAGGAAGAAAAGAAGGATCAGCTGAAGATGAAGAAGACGATGAGAAATCCAGGTGCTGGAAATTTTGGTGGAGGGATTATTAGCTGGTTTTTTGACAGAGAACTGCAGCTGTTTATTTTGAAGAGAAGAGATGGACTTCAATACTTGAGGCGGACACTGAAAGCTTTTAATTCATTGCCCAAGATTGAAGTTAAAGAGTTAGCCTGGAAAGAACTGATCAATATTGGAAATGATCCCTACGCGAGCGTTATTGAAAGAATTATAAGGAAAGAAGGGCGATCAGGCAAATTTGAGAGGCTTAAGCCGAGAACAGGCAAGAGGGTCGAGGATGGATCAAGAATAGATCCTCATACTGGAAGGCCTTGGGCTAGAATGATCTATAAGCCAGTCAAATGCTTGAAAAGAGTGCCAATAAAGCCAATGCCACAAAATGTTTTGAGCAACATGAAGTGGTGGTACCTGGAGATTGATACTGCTGAAGCTATAATGGAGGATCAAGACGAGCAGGTAATTTTGAAGGTATACGACCCACTGCATTTGATAAACCTATCTAAGGACGACCTGAAGAAGCTTCATGATCAGCCTATCTTTTTTACAGAACCTTGGAGATCTGAAGCCAGGAAGTTCCAAAAGGTAGTTAAAGTTTGTATAGATGCAGGGTTATATGCAGGTAGTAGTATCTATAGCTCTAGTACTTAAATTTGATGTAATGTAATTAATTAGAAGCTATCGTCAAGGGGGAGTCTGTTGGTACACCCTGTGTGACGATAGCAGTCTAATCGATCTGCATTATGATTTAAGTAATATTCTGAATATTAACAAGTGTTTTGATATATATGTTTAATATGTGTTTGTCTGTTATTGATTGTGTGTTTGAACTTGATGTAACATATTACAAGAAGTTCAAACATAAAGGTCAAAGAGTATGTCAAGCATAAGTTAAAACATAAGTTTCATCACTTAAGTGTTTAAGTGTATTGGTTAGATTCGAATATGTAAAGGAAGACATTCGAATCTGTGATAGATTCGAATGTATCCTTAGATTCGAATAGGTTAGATTCGAATCTGTCAGATGGACAGATTCGAATGAGGCCTTAGGCCAGATTCGAGGTTGGCCCACAACAGACTCGAATCAGGGTCTATAATTAGGGATAGACTCGAATGATTAGCAGACCTTTGGCAGAATTCGTGAGGAATTAAGCGATAGGCGATCTCGAGTTTATCAGCTAGGTGAGTCCCGTTTTGGAGAGAATTAGTACGTAGGATCGTTCGTGTGTCGTTCGTTCAGCGTCTAATAGTCTCCGTGTTTCCGTTGGTTGAGAGTTGTCCGTCTGACCGTCAACGAGGATTCCGCACTCGTTAACGGGTCCGCGTCTAGATAGATCTGTCAGTGGTAGACCTTACAACTCGGAAGCACACAGCAACCTCGTTTAATCCACATAATACACAGTATGCATACTGGGGAAAAGGGTTCTCAGATATCGGCTCAATGCAACAAAATAAATAACAACATTCAAGGCTAAACATGGTAGTTAAAGAATAATCATGGCAATAGAAACGAAAGAGATATCCAGTGTAAACATATCATTTATGATCATTTGCGAAATTAAATCAATTACTCACAGTGCCCGCAATCTGTACTCGCCAAGCGACTATCCAATATCAGCTGAAAGCACTACCGAGAGTCACCCGTCTCAATCAAATCACTAGAGTCCTGATATAATATTACACTGCCTATTTAATAATATTCTTAACTCGATAATTTTCTAATGTCCAATATCCATATATATTTAAAATTCAGTGAGTAAATCGGTCAACTTTGATTTATTAGAATCTTTACATATCACAATTTATATCATTAAAAGATATTTCTTTAAAATTACACCTATGTAATTATTTATGGTATTTTAGACAATACTAAATTCCCTCCAACTTGACTCGCATATTAACCCAAACTAAAATTTATGCAACAAAATAGTCAACCCATATATTAGACTACCTAAGTAGTCCACTAAGAAATTAATTAAATGTCCAAAGTAACTAAACAATTGAAGCCCAAATTTAATTAGTGATCCAACCACTAATGGAAGCTAATTGATAACTCATTTAATTTACTTGAGCTAAACTCACCCATTAAACTCTAATTTATTTAAATCAACTAAGATGGACCCAAAAAAATCAAATAATTATTCAGTCCTAACAAATATCTGATTAAACCCAAAATCTGATATTTTAACCTAAACCCAACCCAAAATAATACAAGAAACCCATCTAAATTTTAAATAAATAAAAATCTAACCAATTAAATTCCAATTTGTATATTTTAGCTCAATTTAAAATAAAAGATCAAACTCATTTAATATAATTAATCAATCCAATAAGAAACATGGATCCATATTTAAGCCCAACACAATTTTAATTCTTATTAAAATTTCTAGCCCAAGATTAATTGATTAAGTAAGGAGCCCAACATGATTTGATTGATTTGAGCCCAAATAATTTAAAAACATTTTAAAAAAAAAACTAAAAGCCCAACATTGTAACTTCTAAAAAACCCAAAAAGACATAAAAGAACAACAAAAGAAAAATCCTAATCTATACTCTCTTCTCTCTTCTCGGTGCACAAGCAGGGAGGGGTAGGCCGCCGTTCAGGGGAAAAAGTCACCGGCCGGCGAAGTCTCCGGCGCCGGTTTGACCACCACCACACACCACTCTATTATTCTCTCACCCTCTCCCTCTCGGTTGAATATCCAGAAGAGAAAAAAATAAAGTGAAAGCAGCCGCCGGTCACAAGAAAAAGATGGTGACCCCTGGCCACGCCGCCGCCGTCACCACCGGATGTCCCCCTCTCTCTCCGGCCAGAAACCGGTCACAACACTCACTCTCTCTTACTCTCATCTCTCCCCCTTGGTGAAACTGGAGACGAAACCAACAAAGGAAAACAAGGGCTGCTACCCACTCGACAACCGCCGCCGCCACAAGCCTCCCCGGCCACCGTTCGACCGCCGACTTAGGTGCTCAGGCCACTACCCAACTCAAACCCATTGATTTCAAATTTTTATTTTCTTGATTTCACACCAAAATCTCATAACTCCAACTTTCTTGGATACATATATATTGAGTTTAAATCCAAAATAGATAACCAAATAATATTCTAATGATACTTGTTATCCTATTTTTGATATTGTTATACATAAATTCAAATGAAACCCAAAACCCACCTAAAACCTCCATTTTTATGCATTTTGAAGTTCTTTAAATCATAATTTGATAATTAAATGTTAGATATATCAATAAGTGTTGATTTTCCAGATTCTAATTCTCATTTTAATTCATTTTTCACTACTAAGATAATGCTAGAAATCAAATGACGAATTTATAATTATTACCTCAAGGTTTGTGATGTTGTTGATGAATTTGTGAAGAAGATGGCAATGATGTTGATGATTTAAACCTTCAAAAATTCAACCCCTCATTCTACTAATAAAATTCCAGATTTTAGTGTGTGTGTTTATGTAGGTGTTTTGATAGATTAGTGATAAAATGAAGAATGAGGGTTATACATATATAAGGATTTATGGTGAATAATGTGATCATGGTCTACATGGATGTAATCACATGGAATATGATCATAACCAATTCTTGTTGAGATTCTTTGCACACATGTTAATTTCTTTAAATTAATTTCCTTTAAATTGACAAGTTTTCATGTTATATGATTATATCACTATATCTCACATATAAATAATTTTCCTTCATCATAAAATCACCTCATAACGTTAACATTTGAATCTTAATTAAATTAAGTTACGGTGTTTACGATAAAAATACCAAAATTACGGATAATTGTCTGCCTCAAAATTTGCGGTTGTTACAAATCCGTTCATTAAAATTATAACCCGACGACACGCAAGCTCAATCCCGACACGTATCAATCCACGAAACGGGATATGATTGGACCAACCCAATATTAATAGAATATTTATTGTAGGTCCCGAGAGGTTCCCAAAGTATATAGTTATAAGCTGTAGAGGGGGGGTGAATACAGCAATTTAAAAACTACACACTCTTTTCTCAATGTTTGTATGTATTATCAACAATTTGTTATTATACAAACAAGCTTGAATGCGGAATAGTTCAAGCCAAGCTTGAATGCGGAATAGTTCAAGCTGAGATGACAGATACAACAGTATGCTTACTATCTGAGACAGACTCGAACTAGTATACAATGAATACACTCACTAAGAAGCACTCACTGTGTTTACAAGACTTAAGGAACAGCTTAGGTAAAACAGCTTAGACACACAGATGCTGTTTTACAGAAGACTTGCATGCATGAAGATCACACTTGCACGTTCACTCTTGGTTTTAAGCACTTAGCTTTCTTCACCTATCTTTCTGACCTTAGAAGCTTCCTTTTATACTCACTTAGAGGATCTCAGAGAAACATCTTCATTGGACAGAATGAAAAGGAAAAGTCTTGTTGAAAAGACAACATAACCTTTTCTGCACTTTTCTGAAAAGCAGACTTGTCTTCACATGTGCAGAACTTTTGTCTTTTTACTTTGTCTACTGTTGCATTGCCTTTAACTAATTTAGGAATGTCAACTTTGCGTCTTTCTTCCCTGTAAAGGCCTATTTTGATATAAGAAAAAGGTCTGTCACCCTTTTTCAAATATCCTTTTGTCTTCATGTTACAGAACAGCGTGGGCAGGCTGAGCAGTTCTGTTTTCCACTTTGTCTTCGACTTTGTAAACTGATCTTGTAGCCAAAAACAATACATGATGACTTGGAAACAAATTCCATAAAGTGTTTAGCCTGTTCACAAAGAACAGGTTCTGTTCACAAAGAACAGAACACTTTTAAAAATGCCCAAGCTGCTCAACAGTGTAGAGCAGCGTAGACAGTTTATGTCCAGCCTGTTCAGCAGACTGAGCAGCTTGGACAAACTGTCTTAGTTGCAACACATGCAACATATAGAACAGCTTTAGACTGATATTGCAAATCATTTTCAGGTTTCAATAAGGCATATAACAGGCCTTAAATTCAACCTTCAAATGCATCAACAGGATTGATTATAAAATCTCCCCCTCAGATGTAGAACAGGTTAGACTGAGGCCTTTTTGTGCCTAACAATCTCCCCCTATTTGCAATAACCAGTTCAAGCTGGTCTTATCAAAAATCACTATATATTTTTACAGTACATTTGCTGAAATAAAATTACAACATTACAGTAAAGTAAAAGATCAGTTTATATATACACTGATTCTTGACTATACTAGAACAACACATGTTCTTACAAGAGTACAACTAATGTACTAATGTATTTTACAACTAATGTAAAAGCAAAATTTACAACTTATGTAATAATGTACAACAAATGTACAGGATGTACAACTAATGTACAAGGTGTTTGGACTGTTTGAGTTGGGAGCAAATAATGGCAAGCCTGTCCAACTGATGGACAGCTTCCAATTCTTCACCTACCCAGATGGTAGATGGACTTCATATCAGTGGAGAAGGATCCTGAACCATCCTTTCCAATTCTTCCCTTGTATCCTCAAGTTCCTCAATTTCACTCCTGATAATCATGAACTTGGGATCATTGAGCTCCCCTCTTTCATAGAAGCCTCTGAGCTGATCCCAGATGGCTGCTCTCCATTTGCTAGATTGCCTGAAAGAAACTGCAAGTCTGAAGGCGGCAAGTTGTCTCAGATCAACTTTGTATAGTTCTGAGGCTCTTTGGAAGCACTTCTTCTGAGTTAGGGGATCTACAAAAAATGCCCCCAGCTCAGGTTCTTCTATAATCTTGCCATCCTCAAACTCTATTCCTTTAGGCAGACTATGATCAACTCCTTTTATTTCAAGGGCATAGTCTCCCTGTTCAATCAGCGTAAGGAGTAGCTCCATTTCTGTATCCTTCTTTGTCCTTCTGGCCTTTATTTTGGGGTATGTCACAGAGACACCCTCTTTTACTTCTTTTGGAATCAGGCCCAGCTCACTTACTCTTTCCATCAGCTTCTTGATGTATGCCCTGATAGTCTTAGCCGTTTATGACTTAGACTGGCTCAGGGCAACTGCCAGTTCCACCCATTCCCTGTATCCCATCTGTGCAACATCAGTGTGATCGTAGGATTCCATTTCAGGGCCTGTTGCACCCATCCTGGTGATCTGAAGTTTCCACTGTGTGCCTTTTCTTGAAATGGGAACAGCTTTGACAATCGCTTCCTTGGCAAGCCTTCTAGTAGCAACATCATGAAATTTCTTTCTAGCCAAGTTGTCAAAGTGGAATTTGGCTCTGGCAGAGGGTACTGTTGATTTGGTCACAGAGACCTGAGTACCTTTCTCTACTTCCTTCTCTTTTTCTCCTGCTGATTTCCTAGCAGCTTCCATTATTTTCTTTTGCACCTCCAAGGTAGACATTTTAATTTTCTTTGCTTCTTGAAGGGCAAAGGACTTAGCAGCTTTGGCAGATTCTTCTTCTTTTCTTAATTCCTCCAGAGCTTGAAGCTGTTCATCCCTAAACTCAAAGTATTTGTGCATAGGGAGGCCCATCTCTTTGGCTCTGGTCTTGTGAAATTGCATTTCTGCCTGTTTCTGCTGCATAGGATCCTTAGCTACCGTTTCTTTTCCTTTAGCTGCTGCTTTAGTGACAGCAGCTTCAGGAATTTCTTCTTCTTCTTCTTCTTCTGATAGAATAAGGCGCCTCCTTTTGCTGCTAGGCCTGTCCTCAGGAATGATTTCCTCCCCCTTAGACTGAGCAGGGTTTGGAGAGACAGCCTGAGTAGGCATAGAAGCTTGAGAAGCACCTTCAGCAGCACCTGTTTCAAAAATCTCTGCTGGCTGACCAGTGTGAGTTGCAGACACTGGTATCTCCTTAGGAGAAGAAGTTTTCTCCCCCTTAGACTTAGTCTTCGAGGCAGATGACTTCTCCCCCTTTGAAGGAGATGAAGCAGCGACTTCAACACCTGGTCTGTAAGCTGGCCAAAGTGTTAGGAAGGGTAGAGTTGCAAGAAGTGAGGATAGATGACAGCTGTTGGGAAATGGCTGCCATGGAGGACACAGAGTCCTGTTGTAAGGAGAGGATAGAGGAGAGAGAGGTGGATACAGTTTGTAGCTGTGCAGTGAGTGCAATCAGCTGTGGAGAGTTGTCAGTTTGGGGAGTGACTGGGAAGGATTCTTTAAACATATCAAAGAATCCTTTGAGCTGCTCAGACACAGAGTCTGAGATGAGGGATGGTAGGGAGTGCATGGTGTTTTCCAAAGAACCAACTTTGTTGGTCAGCAAAGAAAGCTGATCCTTCAAAGGCAGGTCTTTGGGAGATGGTGGTGTATGGGTGGATTGTTTGGAGTGGGTAGAGGGAGACGATGATGATGAGGCTGGTGTATGAGGATTTGATGGAGAGGGAAGAGGGACTTGGGATAGAAGCTCCATAGCCTGGGCAAAAGTAAGATGGCCCAGGTTAGAGGGATCAAGAGGTCCTTCAGCAGCGGCTGTAGCTGCATCACCAGGAGAAGGGGATGATGTGTGGGGCCTTTCCGATGCTGCTTGTGTTGCAACACCCTCATGAAGACCAGTGATGGTTCCCTCTGCAGTGCCTTGGTCTAAAGGCACCTCATCATTGGGAGATGGAATATGCATTTCATCATCAGCAGTGGTGAAACCTGCTGATGGAATTTGCATTGAGGGAGCAGCCTCACCAGAGAGATGGTATGATCCCTGAGGTTCATCAGCTTGTGTTGTTGGTCCCTCAGCAGCTGTTTGGTGTTGAACAGCTGAATCATGGGGAACAGAAGTTTGAGGTTGAGCTGCTGATTGGTCTATATCAGCAGCGTGGGCACCTCGTGCAGACTTAGGGTGTGAGGAGATTTGAGTGGGGGACAGTGTGGACACAGTATGGAGTGGAGAGGACTCCTGTCTTTCAATATCCTCAGCCTGTTGGGAGGCTGGGATAGTTGATGTGGGTATCTCCATTTGTACAACTGGCTCCTGTTGGGAGGAACCAGAGGGTCTAGGCTGACTCAAGGGTGACTCAGATTGGAGTGAAGCAGGCTCCAAATGAGCTGAACCTTCTCCCAAAATAGGAGAGGCAGCTTGGGTTGCTTCTTGTACAACTGAACCCTGTTGAGAGGGAACAGAGGAGGTGGTTTTGTGGGCTGTTTTCTTTTTGGCTATTGATTTTCTTTGGTAATGGACGGATGATGTGGGTGATTGTGGAGTAGGGAGAGTATCTGTTTGGACAGGATGTGAGACTAGGCTAGGAACAGTGGGGCTGACCTGTTCCATCGTCTCTTGTGCCACAGAGGCACCAGCCACAAAGGCTTCAGGCTCAACAGATGAGCCAGAGTGAGGAGTCTGCTCTCCCTCAGCCACAGAGGCTAAAGGAACAGACTCAGACTGAGCTGTTTTGGCCTTCTTTTTCACAGGCCCAGCTTCAGTTGCCAGGGTCCTTTTGACAAGCTTGGACCTGGCTTTGGATTTTCTGGTGGGAGCAGTCTCTGGATCCACCCTCACAGTAGAGGGTCCTTCCACCAAACCTAGTAGCCGCCTCATTGGTGTTGATAGAGGAGGCTCATTCTGCAGGACTGGAGTATAGAAAACTCTATTCCCTATAACTGGGAATGCAGCAGTCTTAAGAAGAGGCTGAGAGTTATAGAGATGCTCACCACATACATGCTTGAAAATGAGGCTTAGAAACTTGGGATATCGAACAGCAGCTGGTCTTGGCTCTTGCTGCACCAGGTTCCTCAGATTCAGAAAAATCCATTTGGCCATATCCATGGTAGTTCCATCCACAAGCTGCAGAACTACAGGGATTTCATCACGGCTCAGTTGGTCAAAGGAACCAACTTTACTACTGAAGCACATCACCACAGAGGCGAATAAGAAGCTGTAGGTAGGAGAGAGGTCCTTCCTGAACAGTGTTGCTCCAACTTTGGGTTCTGCCACACCACAGAAGCGTAGCAGATTGCCCATTTGATCATCTTCAGCTTGGGGCTCATCGTAAGAAGCAGCAGTTGGTAGATGAAGCACCTCCCTGAGCAGATCAGTGTTGATCTCAATGGTCTGAGTCCCATTGAGTATTGTGCCCTTAATGACTTTGGATTCTGGAAGGTAGGCACAGGTATACCAGAACTCATACACCATCTCCTGGTACAGGACACCAGGAGATGCAGTCATTGCGTAGTTCAACGGATGAACTTTCAGAAACTCCACCATTTGTTCGTAACCTTTCCCCACATAGTTTTTGGGGATAGTGAGGTTTACAATGTAGTTGGTGGGTTTGATGGTCAGCATCGTGGTGATGGATGAGTGTTTGACGACATCCTCACCAACAAATACTGGGAGAAAGGGATTAGGTCTGTGAGCCATTTGGGAATTTTTGAGGTTTGAAGAAGCAAAAGACACTTAGTCGATTTTAGGGTTCATGAGGATTTCTGGAAATGATGAGGAAGACGAAGATGAAACAGTATGTAGGTATTTATAGGATTTGAATGGTCGTGTGTATGAGAGAGAAAAGGTTTGGGCGGTTTGATTTGAAATGTTAGTTGACGGAAAAACGGAACGGTTGTCCATGTCAGAAACATTTGTCAGACCACTTGACCTTTTTAATCACTAACACACGTAACACACATTATCCGCAGTAATTAAGTTAAATTAAAATATAATTTAAGTAACTTAATTATGAAGAAAGATAATTAAACTTTTGGTCTACGCTGTTGGTCAAACCTGTGATGATCAGGGTCAACACAAGGTTCTCAGTCTTCAAGCTGTTCTCCCTTCAAACTGTGCCTTCAGCCTGTTCTCCTTTGTGAGAACAGGTTGTGTTCAATAGTTGAACAGGTTACAAGACAATGGCTTGTAAGACAGTGTGAAGAAGTGAACAGGTTGAAGATTGGACCATCAGAGCAGGCTGGACGAATAAACAGGTTAAACTGTTTTTGTTCAGCCTGTTGTATGCTCAAGCTGTTCAAGTTTTTCAGACAAATGCCTAAGTACAGAACATGTATAACCTGTTCTGTCTAAGCTGTTCAGAAAAACTTGAGCAGTGTGAAATATACAAATTATTAGACCTTTGAGAGACACTTAGTCACTCTTGTTTAACATGCCCAGCTTGCTGACAAGGTAATTAAACCTTGTTTCATCCAGATGTTTGGTGAAAATGTCTGCAAGCTGTTCATTTGTGGAAATAAAACTTACCTCCACGTTACCTTTCTGAATGTGATCCCTGATGAAGTGATGTCTGACTTCAATATGCTTTGTTCTTGAGTGAAATACTGGATTGTTGGAGATGGCTATGGCACTTGTGTTATCACACAGAATAGGAGTTTTCCTATACACAAGCCCATAGTCTTCAAGCTGATGCTACATCCACAGAATCTGCCCACAGCAGCTTCCAGCAGCAAGTTTTCAGCTTTCACAGCAGTAGCAAGTTGGAACTGAGTTCTGCCTTCTTGCTACTCCAACTGAATCACCTTTCCCACCAAGGAGTTGACATCCATCCTGTTTGTGCTTTCCATTCTAACCTGCAGCCTGCAAATAGAATCTGAATAACTGTTAGTTCACGGCTGGAGTCTTCTGGGTAACCAAAGACCCAAACCTGGTGTACCCTTCGGTATCTGAAGATTCTTTAACAGCAGCTAGATGTGATTCCTTTGGATCAGCGAACCTAGCACAAAAACAGGTGGCGAAACCTATAATCAGGTCTAACTTAGCAGTCAAGTATAGCAAGCTCCCAATCATGCCTCTGTAAGCTGTTACTGAAACAGCTTTGCCACTGGCATCAGCATCCATTTCTACATTGGTTGCCATTGGGGTTTTAATAGGAGAACTTTGAATCAAAATTTGAACTTTTTCAAAAAGATCTAAAGTGTAACTTCTTGATTATAAAAATTCCAGTTGAGGTTTGTTTAACCTGTAATCCTAAAAAGAAAGTTAGTTCTCCCATCATACTCATTTCATACTTAGATTTCATGAGTAATGAAAAATTCTTGCATAGCTGCTCATTAGTGGAACCAAATATTATGTCATCCACATAGATTTGAACAAGCATAATATCAGACTTCACCTCTTTATGAACAGTGTGGTATCCACTTTACCTCTGGAGTACCCATTGCTCATAAGGAATTCAGTAAGAGTGTCATACCAGGCTCTAGGGGCTTGTTTGAGACCATAGAGAGCTTTGTCCAACTTATAGACAGAACCTGGGTGTTGTTCATTTTCAAAACCTGGAGGCTGCTTGACATATACTTCTTCTTGCAGCTTCCCATTCAAAAATGCACTCTTCACATCCATTTGAAATATCTTTATGCTCTTATGAGCAGCGTAGGCTAGATACAAACGAATTGCTTCTAGCCTGGCCACAGGAGCAAATGTTTCATCATAGTCAATGCCTTCCTCCTGTCTGTAGCCCTGAGCAACCAGTCTTGCCTTATTTCTAATGACATGACCTTGCTCGTCCATCTTGTTTCCTGAAAACCCATTTTGTGGCCAATAAGTTTTTACCTTTAAGGAAGCAGGGACAACTTTCCATACTTTTGTTTCCTCTCAAACTGATTGAGTTCTTCTTGCATGGCATGATCCAATTGGCATCTTTTAATGCTTCATCAACCCTCTTTGGCTCCATCAGTGAAATCAAATCTAGAGAACATCAGAAGTCCCTAAGCTTGTCCCACCGTGTTTTGTATCCCCTTTGTTGATGTCACCAATTATTTGAATCATTGGGGTGACACCTGAAATCCACTTAGATCATTTTTTTCAATGATGATTTACCTGAGTTTGTTTAAACATCTTCACAGGTCCTGTTGAACCAAAAGCCCCTCTTTCAAATTTCAGACACATACTGTTGTCTTGAGCCCTGTCACTTGTTGAAACATGTCTGACCACTTGTTGAACCATATCAGCGGGAACTGGGAAAATCAGCATTATAGGTTCTGGACATGCAGTTGTAATTAAGTCAGTACATTTATTCACACAGGGTGTATTGACATAAGTCATCATCATGTCCATCATGAATTAACAGGTTTTTCCACTACTGGGTGTAGTGGAAGCTTTTGAGTCCTCTTTATTGATTGAATGCATCAGATCATCAAAGTTAAGGTCTCCTGAAACTGATTCAGGAACAGCTTTGGTGGAGGCATTCTTGGACTCTTCAAAGGTGACATTGATAGATTCATCTATCACCTTTCTTTTGTTGTTGTATACTCTGTAGGCTTTGGAGATAGTAGAGTAGCCAACAAACACACCTTCATCAGCTTTAGGTTCAAATTTCGACAGCTGGTCCCTTTGATTCAGAATGAAACAGGGACATCCAAACACATGAAAATAACTGACATTTGGCTTTCTCCCTTTGAGCAGCTCATAGGGAGTCTTGTTGAACCTTTTTACCTAAGGCATCTGTTTTGGGTGAAGCAGGCAGTGTTAACAGCTTCAGCCCAAAATATGAAAGGTAACCTGATGCACACAGCAATGGTTCTGGCAATGCTTCATGAGAGTTTCGGTTTTCTCCTTTTCAAGCAACTCCATTTTGTTGAAGGAGTTCTTACTGCTTGAAGAAGTTTTTGTTATACCTTTCTCTTCACAGAAGTCTTCAAGAGTTACTGTTTCTGAATTCAGTAACCATGATCCACTTCTAGCTGCTTTAGCTTGGGGCAGAGTTTCAGCATTTCCAATCTTTTTTGACAAATCCAATAATCTCTCTAGCAGCCTCTCCTTTGCTCTTCAGAAAGATCACCCATGTGTACCTGGAGAACTCATCAACCATTACAAGAGTGTATCTTCTTCCTCCTAGACTTGGGACATTAACAGGTCCAAACAAGTCCATATGGATCAAGAAGAGTGGAGTATCAATAGAGAAATTGTGTTTGGATTTAAAAGATGTTTTTCTCTGCTTGCCTTTCTCACAAGCTGTGCATAATCTATCTTTGGCAAAAGTCATAGAAGGCAAACCTGTCACTAACTCTTTCTTACAGAGTTTGTTGATGTTCTTGAAGTTCAGATGTGACAGTCTTCTGTGCCATAACCAGTTTAGATCAGCATTTGTTCTTGTGAGAAAACAGGTTTCAGTTGTGGGGTCAGCAGAATGCATATCCACAACATATACACCTTTCTTTCGTTGAGCACACAACACAACTTTGCATTGGGAATCCAATATATAACCCAGGTGCTCATCAAAGTTAACCTTGTAGCCAGCATCACACAGTTGGCTTATGCTAACAAGGTTATGTTTTAGCCCAACCACATAGGCTACCCTTTTGAACACTGCAGCACCAGCTTTAAGAGTTCCATATCCCTCAGTGGATCCCTGCACATCGTCACCAAAGGTGACTTTTGGCCCTTTTTCAGGCCTGAGTTCACTCAGCAATTCTTTACAACCTGTCATGTGCCCTGAGCAGCCACTGTCCAAGTACCAAACCTGGGAAGGTTGTTTTTCCTGCAGAGTGATAAGAGAATTAATAGTCATTTTTAGGGGAACTCATCACAGAGATGAGTTCTCCTACTTCATCAACATTTGTTGATGGATTTGGAATGTCCACACTAATATTCCCTATCTGAATGGTATCAGCTTGTATACCATCCTCCGTGACTGTGACATTTCCACCACTGCTTGTGACAGCTGTGAGGGAAACAGCAGAGTCAACAGGCCTCATGTCCTCAGATTCAGGACAGTCCTTGGCCAGATGTGTCTTCTTCCCACATTTGTAACATTTTCTCTTTTTAGTAATTTTGGAAGAAGATCCTTCAGAAACACATTCTGAGCTATTTTTGTTGATTCTTTCAGCAGGTTTAGCATTCTTTGTTGAATCAACAGCTTGTGTGGAGAGTTCAATAGCCACAGCTTTGACTGTCTCTTCTTTCCTCTTTTTGGAAGGACAGATGTCAAAGACAGGAAGCTTGATTGGCTTTTGAGCTTCCACAGGTTTGGGAAACTTATTCCCATTTGTCTCAGTTTGAGCAATGGCTTTGCCTTTGCCCCTACTGGATTGTGATTTATGCTGCCTATCAGCATACTCACTGTGTTTGGTTTTGAAAAACTTATTTTTATTTAAAACCAATTTACCACTATGATTTGAAAACTTATTTGAAATCACAGCAGTTTTGTTTTCAACATGAGACTTACCCTTGATGAAAACAGGCTGCTTACTTTTTGAAAACTTATTTTCAAAGTGTTTAGCATCAAAAGGATTAACATGCTTTTTACCAACAGCTTTGGACTCAGAACCTGTTTTGTCAACAGGTTTAGCATCCACAGCTTCAGTTTGAACACGTTTTCCTTTCTTTTGCTTGTGTGAGCTAGCAAAGCACTTAGCAGGCTGTTTTGGAGAACAAACTCCAACATCAGCTTTTGAGCTGAGTTCACACAAGCTGTCAGTATTTTGAGGCCTGACAAACCTGTTTGTTGAGATTAGTTTACCATTCACATTTTGGATGAATGTATTTGGAAGTTCACCAAGAGTGGACAAATCTTCTTTCAAATTACTTATCTCAACAATGGAAGCTGCTGTGTCAAGATCCCCTCCAAGATAGGCTTGGATTTGAGCAGGAATCTGTTGACTTATACAATGGCTGACTTTTTGTGCAGATTGGCACCAAGAGTCAACTATCTTTTGAAGCTTGGCATGCTTTATATCTGTTTCTCTCTTTTCTTCCAGTAAAATGGAGTTGACGTGTTTTAATTCATCAAGCTCAGTTTCCAACTTATGGAAACTGTCCAGTTTACTGGAATTAGTTTTAAGATCAGCTTTAAGCTTAGAGATTTCAGATAATAAAGCATCATGCTTCTCAACAGCAGCTTTGAGATCAACAAGCATATATTCAAACATTTTAACTTTTTCTTCAGAACTGTAAGCCACAAAATTTTGTACCTTATACATCATTGTAGGATTCCAGTTCTCTAAGCTGCTGAAGACTTCAGCTTCAGCCATATCCTGCTTGAAACTGCTTGTTGATGGGACATCAGTGTTGGCCATCAGACATTGATTATCTTCTTCATCAGATGATGAATCAGATTCCTCCCAGTCACATGTCTCTGCCATGAGTCCCTTTTGGCGATTGGAAGACACAGAGTTTTCCAATTTCCTCAGTAAAGCCATGGCCATAAGGTACTTAACCCTATAGCCATCATCCTTGTTAGTCTTGTTGGGTTTGGATGACTGACCAACAGCTTTTGACACATAGTCAGCAGCTATGTGACCAGTTTTGCCACACTTGAAGCACTCAGCTTTGGATTTGTCAAATGCCTTCTTTTTGCCAGCACTTGAACCTCCTTGCAGCATATTTCTTCCAAACCTTTTCTTGTTGAACCTTTTGACAAGCATGGCTATCATTTGCTCATCATCTTGTTCAGCAAGATCTGCAGCATCTTCTTCATCTGACACCTCCTCCTTTTCATCATCCTGTTGATCAGGTTGAATGAACACATCACTCACCTGATTTTCAGGCTGTCTCACACTAGCCACAAAGGCTGCACATCTTCTGGACATTTCCAAGGCATTTCTCTTTTGTTGCCTTGACTGTTCATCATTCAGTAAGGATCCATACAGATTGACCAGATCCATACTTCTGATAGTACCTGAGTTCCTTAGGATTGTTGAGAAGTAGTTCCATTCTTCAGGTAAAATGTCCAGAAATTTGTTCACCAGAGTAAGACTGTCCTTGGTGATCCCAACAGCTTTGAGATCATTCACTAAAGCAGTGAACCTGGTGTAGGTTTCAGTGAGAGTCTCCTTTGGTTTAGCAAAGAAGAGTTCATACTGTCTAACAAGATTGTTGATCCTGTTGTCCAGTGTGATTGTGGGTCCATCATAGACGGTACACAAAGTATCCCACATCTCCTTTGCTGTCTTCATTTTCTCCACCTGCTTGAACACATCATCAGGGAGAGAAATGACTAGGTTGTTTATGGCCATTGCATCCAGAGCCACCAATCTCTTGTCTTCATCAGACCATTGAGCTTTAGCTTTCTCAAAGGTCCTGATTTCAGGGGCAGCTCCTTCAACCGCTGGAGTTATAGTAGTAACAGAGGTTGGCACATAGGGACCCTCCATCACTATCTGTGGCAGTTGTACATCCAGATTCTCTAAGTAGAGCATCATTCTGCACTTCCAACTAGAGAAGTTTTGATGATTAAATTTTGGAGGCTTGCCCATAGAGCCATTGTCATAGTAAGAAGAATTTGCAGCACTGTTGTCCATGGAAACTTGGGAGAATGAGAGATCTAGAATGACACACACTCTAAACCTGGCTCTGATACCAGTTGTAGGTCCCGAGAGGTTCCCAAAGTATATAGTTATAAGCTGTAGAGGGGGGGTGAATACAGCAATTTAAAAACTACACACTCTTTTCTCAATGTTTGTATGTATTATCAACAATTTGTTAATTACAAACAAGCTTGAATGCGGAATAGTTCAAGCCAAGCTTGAATGCGGAATAGTTCAAGCTGAGATGACAGATACAACAGTATGCTTACTATCTGAGACAGACTCGAACTAGTATACAATGAATACACTCACTAAGAAGCACTCACTGTGTTTACAAGACTTAAGGAACAGCTTAGGTAAAACAGCTTAGACACACAGATGCTGTTTTACAGAAGACTTGCATGCATGAAGATCACACTTGCACGTTCACTCTTGGTTTAAGCACTTAGCTTTCTTCACCTATCTTTCTGACCTTATAAGCTTCCTTTTATACTCACTTAGAGGATCTCAGAGAAACATCTTCATTGGACAGAATGAAAAGGAAAAGTCTTGTTGAAAAGACAACATAACCTTTTCTGCACTTTTCTGAAAAGCAGACTTGTCTTCACATGTGCAGAACTTTTGTCTTTTTACTTTGTCTACTGTTGCATTGCCTTTAACTAATTTGGGAATGTCAACTTTGCGTCTTTCTTCCCTGTAAAGGCCTATTTTGATATAAGAAAAAGGTCTGTCACCCTTTTTCAAATATCCTTTTGTCTTCATGTTACAGAACAGCGTGGGCAGGCTGAGCAGTTCTGTTTCCCACTTTGTCTTCGACTTTGTAAACTGATCTTGTAGTCAAAAACAATACATGATGACTTGGAAACAAATTCCATAAAGTGTTTAGCCTGTTCACAAAGAACAGGTTCTGTTCACAAAGAACAGAACACTTTAAAAATGCCCAAGCTGCTCAACAGTGTAGAGCAGCGTAGACAGTTTATGTCCAGCCTGTTCAGCAGACAGAGCAGCTTGGACAAACTGTCTTAGTTGCAACACATGCAACATATAGAACAGCTTTAGACTGATATTGCAAATCATTTTCAGGTTTCAATAAGGCATATAACAGGCCTTAAATTTAACCTTCAAATGCATCAACAGGATTGATTATAAAATCTCCCCCTCAGATGTAGAACAGGTTTGACTGAGGCCTTTTTGTGCCTAACAATAAGGGCTTCATTCGAATGAGTTCATCGCCATGGCGAGCCCCTGTTTTGTTTGTGAAAAAGAAAGATGGCACAATGCGAATGTGCATTGACTACCGGGAGTTGAATAAGTTGACAATTAAGAACAAGTATCTGCTGCCGAGGATAGATGATTTGTTTGATCAACTACATGGGGCAAGTGTTTTCTCCAAGATTGACTTGAGATCGGGGTACCATCCGTTGAAAGTTCGAGAGGAAGATGTGCCTAAGACAGCTTTCACACGTTATGGGCATTACGAGTTCTTGGTGATGCCTTTTGGGTTAACCAACGCCCCGGCTTTTTTTATGGATCTAATGAACAGAGTTTGTAGATCGATGCTAGATAAGTCGGTGATTGTGTTCATTGACGACATTTTGGTGTATTCCAAGACTGAAGCCGAGCATGCCGTTCATCTAGCAGAGTTATTGGAATTGTTGAGAAAAGAGAAGTTGTATGCCAAATTCTCAAAATGTGAGTTTTGGCTGCAACAGATACAATTTCTTGGACACGTGATTTCTGGAGCTGGGATTTCTGTAGATCCAACTAAGGTCGAAGCCATAAAGAATTGGGAGCCGCCGCATTCAGCTACAGAAGTTAGAAGTTTTCTTGGGTTGGCGGGTTACTATCGGAGATTTATAATGGACTTCTTGAAGATTGCAGTTCCTTTAACTGCATTAATGAAGAAGAATGCACAGTTTATTTGGGAAACCGTGCAGCAAGAAGCATTTGATATCTTGAAGAAAACATTAAGTGAAGCACTGATACTTGATCTACCGGAGGGCAATGAGGATTTTGTGGTGTACACAGATGCATCAAGATTGGGGTTGGGTGCCTCGAGACAGCTTAAGCAGCATGAGAAGAATTACTCAACTCACGATCTTGAGTTGACAGCTGTCACTTTTGCTTTGAAGTTATGGAGACATTATCTGTACGGAACTAAGTGTCAACTCTTCACGGACCATAAGAGTTTGAAATACATCGTCAGTCAGAAGGAGCTTAATATGAGACAACGTAGGTCTATGGAACTTATTAATGACTACGATTGTGAGATATTGTACCATCCCGGAAAGGCTAATGTAGTAGCCGATGCACTAAGCCGTAAGGCCTACTCTAAGGATTGCTGCTACATGATGACGTCTACGATGTTAACCTCCACAATTATTGATGATGTCAAAGTCGCTCAAGTGGAAGCTCTGAAGGAAGAAAATGTTGGTACTGAGGATATAAGAGTACAATTAAGAATAAGGAAACAAGCGAGTCGGGACTGAAAGGAATTTATGGAAGGATCTGGGTGCCAAAGTTTGGTGGTATGAGAAATGTAATTATTGAAGAAGCACATCAATCTAAGTTTTCTATACATCCCGGGAGCACAAAGATGTACAATGAACTTAAGCAGACTTTTGGTGGCCCGGATTAAAGAAAGACATAGGTCAGTCTGTGGAGAGATGCAGGACTTGCCGGCTTGTAAAAGCCGAACATCAGCAACCATATGGCAGTCTGCAACCGCTTCCCATTCCGGAATGGAAGTGGGAACACATAACTATGGACTTTGTTACGAAACTGCCGAAGACTACGCGTCAACATGATGCAGTTTGGGTGATAGTTGATAGATTGACCAAGTCGGCACACTTCATTCCAATAAGAGAGAATTATTCCTTGGAAAAGTTAGCACAGATTTACATGGACGAGATCGTTGCTAGACACGGAGTACCAAAGTCCATTGTATCGGACCGGGATAGCCGATTTACTTCAAACTTCTGGTCGGCATTGCAAGAAGGGTTGGGAACGAGGATCGCTATGAGTACGGCTTATCGTCCGCAAACTGATGGCCAAAGTGAAAGGACTATCCTGACACTTGAAGATATGATGCGGTCGTGTATATTGGATCTCGGTGGTAATTGGGACGATCATTTGCCACTGATAGAGTTATCGTACAACAACAGTTATCACGCGACGATAAAGAAGGCACCGTTTGAGGCATTGTATGGGAGAAGGTGTAGGACTCCTACGTGTTGGAGAGAAATAGGGGAAACACCGATTGTTGGGCCTGCATTGCTTCAGGAAACAAATGAGAAGATACAGCTGGTTAGACAAAATATGAAGGCTGCCCAGGATCGACAGAAAAGTTATCATGACAAGAGGCATAAACCGATCAGTTTTGATGTAGACGATTGGGTTTATTTGAAGGTGTCACCTATGAGAGGTGTTACACGTTAATCAGACCTGAAATTTGGTATATAGCTTCCCTAACAATCGATTTTAAGATATCCATAAGAATATATAACATGCAATAACATCCACAATCATAATATTTGATTCGGTTTTTATAAAAACCGAACACAAATCTTCAAAATTCGCGATTTTAAGTAAACTTTACCTCAAATTGTTGGTTGTACAAGTTATAGTTCCTTCCTAACAGCTTGAATCCAAATTTTTTACTCTTAATTCCAACGTTTTTAAGTTCTTGCTTGATGAAGCCGTGGGTTTTAGAGAGAGAAATAGAGAGACGGTGGATGAGAGTTTAGAGAGAGAGTGTGTGAAATAGAAAAAAAGTGAAAGCTTATTCACTTTATTTAGTTTATTTATTGCTACTTTTCCTTAATTGCACATTACACCCTTCAACTTTGTATTTTCTCATTTTGACATTTTTAATCATCCATGTCGGTTTCTCATTGTTATGCTCGCTCAAAAGACGACGACGATGATTTCTCATCATCATCATTATTTTAAATACATGAAATGAAATTTATTTTATTACCACAACAATCTATCAAAACACTTTTAAAGTATTAATTACTCAATTCATAAATATTCAAAATTAGGGATGTTACAACCTGCACTGAGAAATAATTCATAAGGTGTTTGGTTAAATGTTTAAGAACTATGGAATTGTTATGAGTATAGCACGCAGTTGAAACAGCCTCAGCCCATAAGAACATCGGCAGCTTGGAATAAGCAAGCATCGTACGAGCAGCCTCCACTAAACCCTTTTGACAATGTCTTTCTGTTGTGGAGTCCGGGCAGCGGAAAATTAATGATGGATGCCCTTTGACTTTAGATAAGTATCAATGACCGAGTTCTTGAATTCAGTGTCATTGTCTGTTCGGATTAATTGGATAGAGAGCTATTGTTGAGTTTCAACGCCTTTCAGAAAACCAATGATCTGACTTGGAGCCTCATCTTTAGGTCTCAGAATGTATCGTTTTCCGTTGATGCTTTGAGTATGCATGGGTCCACACAAGTCCATATGCATTAGTTCTAGAATCCTTTTAGTGGGTGGTTCAAGTTGTGGCTTGTGCGGTGAATTCTTCATCTTTCCTTTTTCATACGGACCATAGAGATGGTCTTTGTTGAGTCGAAGTTCAGGAAATCCTTTAACCAAATGCTTAGACACTAACTTGCTCAGGTTGTCAAAATTCAGATGAGACAGCCATCTGTGCCATAGCCAAAATTCTTTCGATGTTACTTTGGAAAGAAGACAAACGTTGTATTATAGCTTGATCTTGGAAACATCAATGGTATACAGGTTTGAGTTGCGAGAACCAGACATGATTTCTTTACCAGATTCATCCCTCACACTGCAGTTCTTGGCCTTCAAGTTTACTTCTAGACCCTTATCACAGAATTGGCATATGCTAAAGAGATTGTGACTTAAGCCTTGAACATAGTCAACACTTCTAATGGTAAGATTGTCTAAATTAAATACCTATAGCCTAAGATTGTTGAGTGTTCGTTGTTCCCAAATCTAACTGAGCCGCAATGTTGTTTGACTAAGTTAGATAATAACTCCTTCTGACTAGTCATATGCCTAGAACATCCAGAATCCATGTACCACACTGATTTTCCATGAAAGATTCAATATTTCATCCAAGGACTCATTCTTCAGTGCCTTGAATATAGCAAATTGTTGCTTTAACATCTCAGTCCTCCCCTTTCTTACTCTCAGATTTCCCTCACACCTCTTCTCTAGAGCATCCCAAAGCTCTTTAGAAGTCCTGTGATTTCTGAGTGTGTGTAGGATCTCCTGAGGTAGTGTCATCCAAATAGATGAAAAAGCTCGGTTCTTGGCCTCATAAATCTTTTTGTCGTCATCTTTCATGTTCTGATACGTAAAAACTTTCAATCGGCCTTCAAGCTCTTGCGTTGGGGGAACGTATCCTTCGTCGATGCATATCCACATACGCATGTCGTTAAATCTTGCGAAGTCTGAAATTCTGTCCTTCCACCAGTAGTAATCTTTCAATTACATCACCTTGGGTGGAAAATTAGCTTTGCCAACCTCATGGTCCATTTCCAAAAATTTGTGCGAACTCGACATTCTTTTAAAACTTTTTGTTTTTGTTAGTGCATCCTGTGAGACGATAGCAGTCTAAGTATAGATGATATTTTGTAATAGTCAATATGTTCGTAATTGCATATTAATTCGTGTTTGATATATGTTTGTTATATGTTTGATATTGATTGTATATATGTTTGAACTTGGTTGTAATTGATGTTTTACAATAAGTTCAAAGATAAGTTCAAGCATAAGTTCAAAGGTAAGTTCAAACATATGTTCTAGAACAAGTTCAAAGACAAGTTCTAGAATAAGTTCAAAGATTGTTGAACAAGAAATGATTGAAGCCCTGATGGATCTTGACGATGAAGATGAGTTTGATTTTAATCAAGAAGATTTGGAGGAAGGGGAATTCGTTCCAGAAGAGATTATGGACTAGAAGTCTTATGATGAGTTTGTTGAAGATGAAGACGATGATGTTGATGAAGTGATCATCCCAAAGCAGCCTATCACAGAACAATATGTGTATAATGATCAGAATGTGATAGATCTAGATGAGATTAACTTAGCGTCTATGGATGATTCCGAATCTGACATAGCTTAAAAGGGGCAAACTAGAGAAGAAATGATGAAGTTGTGGTTTAGAAAGGAGGAGAAGAAGACAGCCTTGGCAGTAAAGAATAAGATGAGACTGCCAAGTCCAGGAAAGCTCTATGGAGGAATCTTAAGCTAGTTCTTTGATAGAGAACTGCAGCTATTCGTGCGCAAGAGAAGAGATGGGCTTCAATACTTAAGGAGAACTTTCAATACACTGCCCAAGTGTGAAGTAAAGGAACTGTCCATGGAAGAACTTGATAAACCTAGGAGATGACCAATACGCTGAAGTAATAGCGAGAATTATAAGAAAAGAAGGTCGATCTGGAAGGTTTGAGAGGATAAAGCCGAGAGAAGGAAAGAGAATAATGGATGAATCAAGAATAGATCCATTGACGGGAAAACCTTGGATGAAGATGTTCTATAAATCAGTCTGATGCCTAAAAAAGGTTCCATTGAAGACAATGCCACAGGATGTTCTTGCGAACATGAAGTGGTGGTTCGTTGACAAGGAAACAGCAGAGGCAGTCATGGAGGACTACGAGGACAAAGTAATTTTGAAAGTATATGATCCACTACATCTGATCAACTTATCCAAGGACGACCTGAGAAAGCTTCATGATCTGCCGATTTTCTTTCACGAAGGCTGGAGAGCAGAAGGCAGGAAGTTCCAGAAAGTGGTTAAGCTTTGTATAGAGCAGGAATTGTATGCTGGTAGTAGTTTGTATAGTTCTAGTACTTAGACAAAATATATATAGTTAGAAGCTATCGTCAAGGGGGAGTCTGTTAGTGCATCCGTGTGACGATAGCAGTCTAAGTATAGATGATATTTTGTAATAGTCAATATGTTCGTAATTTCATATTAAATCGTGTTTGATATAGTTTGTTATATGTTTGATATATGTTTGATATTGATTGTATATATGTTTGAACTTGGTTGTAATTGATGTCTTACAATAAGTTCAAAGATAAGTTCAAACATAAGTTCAAAGGTAATAAGTTCTAGAAGAAGTTCAAAGACAAGTTCTAGAATAAGTTCAAAGGCTATGGTTCGAACTTGTGGTGGACAAGTTCGTGGGCTTGGGCCCTCTCAAACTTGTCCAAGGCAAGTTCGAATCAGGGGTTATAATTAAGTGTTAATCCGTTTTAATTAACAACTTTTGCAGAGAATTATAGCAGAGGACGATTACGAACTTGCAGAGGTATTTGTGTGTGTTCTTGGAGAGAATCACGTGTTGGGGCGTTCTAGGTTGCGTCTATCATCGAGCGTGTCTCCGTGTTTCGTGTGCGTGGTCTATCCGTCAAACCGCTAACGAGGATTCCGCACTCGTTGGACGGTGTCGCGTCAAGATAGGATCCGTAGGTAGGTGACCTTACAGTTTTCGAACTTAAACTATTTAATTTAAAAATGAATTAAAACAAATCTTTCGAACTTGTTTCAGTTAGAATAACACTACTACAAATCAAAGCTAATGCAACACATTTAAAAATTGTAGCATTTTTATTTAAGTTTGCTCTAAAGCAACACATTGACAATAACTGTTGCATATAATGATTAAATGCAACACTTTTTTAAAAGTGTTGCCATTTTTACTAAAAGAATGCAACAATTTTCTATAGTGTTGCAATTTTTAAAAAGAATTGCAACATTTGTTTTAAGTGTTTCATATTTCAATAAAAAAAATGCAACACATTTTTAGAGTGTTGCATTTATAAAGAAAAACATGCAACACATTTTAGAGTGTTGCATTTATAATAAAAAATGCAACACATTTTTAAAAATATACAACATCTTTTTAAGTGTTGCATTTATAATGAAAAAAATATGGCATGTTTTTAAGTGTTGACTATACTATTTTTTCTTGTTTTGTAATTTTGATTAAAAAATACACACAAAAGTTCAATGTCTGATTTGTTAAGATTAATAAAATACAAGATTTGATAGTACATGTTTTATTTTTTTTTTTTAAGTAAAATCATAAAATTGGTTACAAATTTAAAATATCACAGGTATATATATTTTTGGGTGGTAAATTAATTAAAAAATAAATTTTAACTTTTCATTTAAAACTAATGTATACATTAAAACTGTTAACTCTCCTCATTTGCAAAAAAAAAAAAAAAAAATCCATCCAAGCTCTACTCTCTCAGCTGCCACCACCACCCCTCACCGCCCTCACCCATCGTCGCCCCCACCCTCGCCGGTCACACCCGTCGTCGCCCCCACCCCTCGCCACCCTCACCCTCCTTGGCCCCCTCCCCTTGCACCACTGCGGCCGTCGATCTCTCTCTGTATATGGCGACCCCCATTCCCAAATCCTAGCCGGTGACCCCCTTCCCAAACCCTAATCGTCGATCTCTCTCTTTCTTTCCTCTAGCGGCGACAGAGGATCTCCATCGATCTTTTATCTTTCTTTCCTCCGACGACGGCAGATCGATCAAGGTCCAAAAGTTTTGATTATATTGATGTTTACTACAGCTTTTTGTTCATAAGAATCAAATCCCATCTTGCATCATTTTGTTTATATTTATGCAGGTATTTATTAGATTTTTTTTCATTGGTTTTTTCAGGTATTTATTAGATCTTTTTCCTATAACCTTCATTGGGTTTTCATGATAATCTTCATTTTAATGCTTCTGTTCCCTCTCTTTTTTGCATCCTCGTCAAGTTCTGTTGGTTCTCTTTTTCGCATCCTTGTCAAGAAATAACACCAATCGACCCCTAATCACTGATGTTCTTTCCAGCCCGAACTCAACACTCCGAAATTGTTGTTAACTTATTAATTATGTTCTTTTAGTTAATCTCTACTTGCAACTGTTTTGATTCTTCTGCATATGTGTTTGATTTTTTCTACGATGGTGTCATCAAACATTTTCTATGTCAAATGTTATGGGTCCTTAGTTTGGATTTCAATTGCCAAATAATGATATGTTTTTAGGTCTGGTTTGATTTTGCGTTTTTAGTGTAGATTATGTTTCACATTGGTTTGATTTTGTATCTATTAAGGTTTGTTTCTGTATCTATAGAATGAATCAAACCATTCAAATTCTGCAATGAATTCATCCATAATTATGTTTCCTGCTGGTATTCGTGATGGCAAGGAATCTGAATCATCCTGCTCCTCACAATGGCTAAAAACATGTCACCACTTTAAATTTTATGAGATTCAGTCAGTAACCAGAAACTTTAATGAATCATTAGTATATGGAATGGGCCTGATGGCAATTTGTATGTTGGTACACCCTGTGTGACGATAGCAGTCTAAGTGTATTAGCATTTTGGTTCAAGTAATATTGCAAAGTATTGAATATTAACAAGTGTTTGATATATGTGTTTATATCTGTTTGATAGTTATTGATTGTATGTTTGAACTTGATGTAATATATTACAAGAAGTTCAAACATAAAGTTCAAAGATAAATTCAAACATAAGTTAAAACATAAGTTCAAATATAAATTTAATATGTGAAATTCGAATTTAGGATAAATTCGAATTCATCATGAAATGACATTCGAATTTATAGTAAATTCGAATGTGCACTTTAAGGCAGATTCGAGATTGTCAAGGGGACAAACTCGAATGGGCCTTGGGCCTGGATTCGAGTTTGGCCCATGGCAAACTCGAATGAGCCTCTATAATTAGGGATTAACTCGAATCATTAAGGGACTTTTGCAGAATTCGTGTGAGATTAAGCAAAAGGGCGATCTCGAGTTTATCAGCTGATAGAGTGTTAGTTCGGAGAGAATCATCTCGTAGGTGCGTTCGTCGTCGACCGTACAGCGTTGTGATAGTCTCCGTGTTTCGTGTTAGGGTTATATCCGTCAAGCCGTTAACGAGGATTCCGCACTCGTTGACGGTGTCGCGTCTAGATAGATCTGTGTAGTGCAAGACCTTACAAGTGGTATCAGAGCCTAAGGGGTGTTCTTCGTGTTCTTCATGTTCATAAAGATACATCCTAGGTTTCTTGACGCTTTTGGACGGTTAATCTCACTTGTTATTGGATTTTTCGAGCTTATCAAATTGGAATCCGGGAAATACTTTGTTGTAGTTCACATTTTTTATCAAAATCAATATTTTTACTTGTAAAAATATTGATTTAATCTGAAAACCGTGAAAAACTCGAGGTATTAGCCGTTTCTCGAATTTGCGGCGCTCGAATTTATTAAGGAGTAATTAGGGTTTCGCTCATTTTCGAGTTTGATTAAAATACGCTCCTTCGAGTTTCCTAAAAAGTGATTTCGAGTTTAGAGGTTTCGAATTTGCTTTAGGCTTCGACTTTGGACTAAAGTCGAATAGGGGATTCGAGTTTATCTGGGCTTCGATTTTGACTGTTGTTCGAGTTTACCTGGACATTCGAGTTTGGAGACCTTCGAATTTGCCATATATTTCGACTTTGATTGGACTTAAAAACTTAACTCGAATTTAATCCCAAATAGGTTTGAATTTAATTATATTCGAATTTACCTAACATTCGAAAGAATTAATTTAAATTAATTTCGAATTAAATTAATTAAGTTTAAGTTCAATTATCTTTGAAACAATGACAAATCTACAACGATTTCTAGAGATGGATCACGAGGTCGGAAAAGCAAATACTCCGCCAAAATTGATGAAACTTGAAGATTACTACTGGTGGAAGGATCGGTTTGCCGACTTCGCGCGCTTTAACGATATGCGCATGTGGATATGTATCGACGAGGGATACATTCCACTGACAGCTGAGGTAGAAGGACGACAAAAGGTTGTTCCTTATTCTATGATGAAGGAGGACGATAAGAAGGTACGAAGCAGAGAACCGTGCGTACGCTATCATTCGGATGGCTTTACCTCAGGACATACTGCACACCTTTCGTAATCAGAAGACAGCAAAGGAGCTGTGGGACTCGTTGGAGAAGAGGTGTGAGGGTAACCCGAGGGTTAGAAGGAAACGTATGGAGATGCTCAAGCAGCAGTTTGCGATCTTCAAAGCATTGAAGGATGAAAAGCTGGAAGACACTATCACACGTTTCTATCATCTGCTGACTGAGTTAGACAGTCATGATATTGAGTATAGTGACACTGAGAAGAACAATAAGCTTCTGGATGCTTTACCGGCCAAATGGGCGATGTACGTGGCCTTGATTAAGCATGATGAGGATAAATACTATACTCTAACTCTGGAGACTGTGGTGGGAACGCTGAGGGCGTATCATTTTGAGTTACTGAAGGCAGAAACGGATTATGAACAAGTCCAAAATCCAGCAATGTATTTTGGAAAATCAAAACCTTCAGTGGCAGCCGAAATGAAGACAGCTACAGCCTTTTTCACTGGAGAAACGTCGTCACCGGCAGAGACTGAAGAATCACAGAATAGGGCTTTCTTAGGGTTCGCTAGACCAGAAGAAAAGCAGCAGCATCAGGATACTCCGGCATCTACATCTCAGGGATATTCTAAGATGCCGATGAGCGCTAAATCGGCCGAAGACCATCTGAATCCGTTGGCTTCATTCGTGGCTGCATATGGAAACTGTGTTCAGGGTAAAATCAACGATCCTGCACTCTGGGATGAGGATTACGATCAGGTAGACCCTGATGACCTTGAAGAGATGGATCTCCAATGGCAACTGGCCATGGTAACTCAACAGGTTAAGAGGTTCATCAAACGGACAGGAAGAAATCTAAACATGAGTAACAACAGGATTGGCTTCGATAAGTCCAAAGTCAAATGCTATAACTGTCAAGGGTTAGGACACTTCGCCAGAGAGTGTCAGAGACCGAAGGTAGATAATTACCAAGGGCAGAATCAGAATCATGGACAGTATCAGAACCAATCACAACAAAGATATCTTCCGACTACATCAACCAGTCAGGCGAACATAGCTGGTCTATTATCTAACGTCACATCAGACAGACAGCTGGACGGTACTTATGACTGGAGTACACATCCAGAAACTAACGCTAGAGCCTTTATGGCTGAAGTGACTGAGAGTGGATGTGAAGGAGCAGAGCAGAACACAGGAGACAACAATCAAAAAGAAAGCAGTCCAATGTGGGTGGAGAAGTCGGATGATCAGACGATTTTGGAGTTTGCCGCTCAGATGGCCAACGTAGAATCAGATCATACAAAG
Source organism: Centrapalus pauciflorus (assembly GCA_020465985.1). Taxonomy (NCBI): domain Eukaryota; kingdom Viridiplantae; phylum Streptophyta; class Magnoliopsida; order Asterales; family Asteraceae; genus Centrapalus; species Centrapalus pauciflorus. The sequence goes on from JAANYP010006643.1 coordinate 327,869, forward strand.
GTAAGTCTGCATTTCTCTCTTTTCCATGAATTGTGTGTTTTATGTGCTACTTCTAACGATAGGTTAAATCTAGTACTAGAATCACATCAAAATATATCTGCTCAAATGAATCTTTAAAATCAGATAATGCTAGCCTGATTGATATAAAGCAAGATCTTAGGGATAAGCTTAAGGCTTATGCACAAGATGTTACAGTTCTAAAGGACAAACTGAGCGAACAGTGTGTTAGGTTAGAACTCATGTATGAGCATGTTGAGGCATTAACCAAGGAGCTTAAATCCAAAGAAGTAGAGCTAGCTGAGTCTAAGATGAAGGTAGCTGAGGCAAATAGTAAACTTGAAAAGTTTAGGAACTCAAATATTAACCTAGGGAAAGTTTTAGATGCTCAACGCCAATCTAAAAAGCCTGTAGGTCTAGGATATCATGAGAGTCCTCCGCCTTTTAATAACAACTATGTGCCTCAACCTCAGGAGAAAACTGAGAAATCAGTAGACTTAGAGGAAATATCAGAACCAGTGTCTGAACCTGTAAAGGAAAATACACCTAAGGTGACTGATACTAATGTCAAGATTAAGAAAGTTAAGTTTGTGTCTTCCTCTAGTGATACACCTGTAGGAAAACACAAAATTGATTTTAATGATCAGGATGATGAACCGGTCACTATAGATGCACCAAAAGAACCAGACACTAGTGAGACAAATAAGTCAAAGGGAAAACACAAGAAGTCTATTGACAAAATGTCTTGCTTTAGATGTCACGAGAGGGGGCACGTTGCTTCTACCTGTCCGCATAGGAAAGTTGACAATACACCTAAGACAGAGAATCCAGAACAAGTTAAGCCTTCTACAAGTGTTGCGAGCACTAGTAGTTCTCAGAGTACCGAGAAAACTATGCAAGCTACACCAAAAACGGCTGTGAAACATGTACCGGTGAAAGGTGGACCAAAAGAAGTGATTAGGACTAATTCGCCAAATCGAGTCATTAATCAATCTAGGTCTGGACCACAACCACAATATAGGAGCACAACACCTAGCAGAGCTTACACTCCGGTTAGGTCACAAACTCCTGTTAGACATCACACACCGGGTAGAGCTCAGGGGTATCAGTCTGAAATGAATTATAATCGTAATTATTCAAGAGCTCCACAGCAAATGCCTACTCAAAGGCAAAGAGTGAACTTAAATCACTCGGCACCACAACAAACTCCAGTTTAAAGACCCAAGTCACCTGAAAGGCGAGATGGGTATTTGAAAGAGTTTAAGTATGTGGACGAGAATGGTATAACCAAGTCAGTTATGGCTTGGGTTCCCCGTGATAACTAACCTATTTTCTTTCATGTGCAGGAGATAACCACAGGTCTAAACAACAAATGGTTCGTCGACAGTGGATGCTCCAGGCACATGACAGGGGAAAGAAGTCTACTTACAGACTTCAAGGGAGGGAATCGGGAACTTGTATCATTCGCGGGCAATAAGGGAGGAAGCATCATGGGTACTGGAGTGGTCACTAATGGGACGATCAAATTGGATCAAGTTTATCACGTTGATAAACTGGTTCATAATCTCATTAGTGTATCTCAAATCTGTGATAAGAAGAATTCAGTGATGTTCACTGATACTGAGGCGTTGGTGCTAAAACCGGGTTTCAAGATACCTGAAGAGTGGATATTGATGAGGGCTCCAAGGAAGAATGACTTGTACATGCTCGATATGAACAAGCCGGAAACTTCGATGGGTCCAATCTGTTTATTATCTAAAGCTTCAGAGACTGAGTCGGTTTTGTGGCACAGACGCATGGCACACTTGCACCTAAGAAAGATGAACTATATAACGAAAAATGGACTGGTGCAAGGTGTGCCTATGAAGAGTTTTCAGTTTGAGGATAAGTGTCTACCATGCAAGAAGGGCAAACAACATAAGAAGGCACACAAGTCCAAGACTCAGAACTTCATCTCTACCACATTCGATTTGTTGCATATGGACCTCTTCGGACCAATCAACAAAAGGAGTATAGGTGGTAGTTGCTATTGTTTAGTTATCACTGACGATTACTCACGATTTTCTTGGGTTTTCTTTCTAGGTACAAAGGACGAGACGGCTTCCAAGCTCATCGGGTTCTTAGACCAAGTGGAGAACTCATATGGAACAAGGGTTAAACGGCTTCGTAGTGATAATGGAACTGAGTTTAAAAACACTGTAATTGGTGTATATTGCCTATCAAAAGGCATAGTGCATCAATTTAGTGCACCCTATGAGCCACAGCAAAATGGGGTGGCCGAACGAAAGAACAGGACATTGATTGAGGCAGCAACGACCATGCTTTCGGATTCAAAGCTTCCTACCATGTTTTGGGGGGAGGCAGTGAATACCGCATGTCATATTTTAAACCGGGTCCTTACTGTCAAATCTTTGAACAAAACCTGTTATGAAATTTTGAATAAACGGCCACCTAATTTAACTGGCTTCGAACCTTTTAGGGTACCATGTACTTTATTAAGGACAAAACATCAACCTAAGTTTGGTGAAAAGGCTGACGAAGGATACTTCCTAGGTTATGTGCCGAACTCACCAAACAAACGGGTTTTTAACAAAACTAATGGTACAGTAGAGATTGTGTATAACATTGAAGTCACAAGTTATACACATGAACCTCAAACAGGTCTGGAATGGATATTTGACTATGACAAATTGTTTGAGTCATTTAACATTCCTATGGATGAAAATGCAGGTACCATCGAAAAGGACATGGCAACGTTGAATCTGAATGACGAGGGTCATAGCTTTCCGAGGACCACATTTCAATCAACATCCGAGCCTACTTCAACTGAAGATGGATCTCCAGAAGTCACTGATTCAGAAGCACCTACAAATGAGAATCAGACTCAGACAACAAATTCCAACTCTGAGGAAACTGTCCACGAGGAAGAAAATGTGGAATCTGAGGTTGTTCCCCCGTTAGGTGAAATAGGATCAAATTTAGGAGATAATCTGAGAGTTGACGAGATAGAAACATCTAGGATCAACAAGAACCATCCTATAGAAAGCATAATAGGAAATCCTAATGCTGGTGTAAGGACTAGGAGTAGTTTAAATAGCAACACTGTGTTGTTGTCGATGATAAATGACTCCGAGGCCTTTCAGACCTGCCTCTATTCTTGTTTCATCTCGCAAGTAGAGCCGAAAAACGTGCAAATGGCACTAAAAGATAACTCCTGGGTTGAAGCGATGCAGGAAGAACTCTCTCAATTTAGGAAACTAGAAGTGTGGGAGTTAGTTCCATTACCTCGAGGGGAAATAGCAATAGGAACCAAATGGGTTTTTAAGTGCAAAAGAGACGATCGGGGGATAGTCACTCGCAACAAGGCTAGGTTAGTTGTAAAGGGTTTCAACCAAGAGGAGGGAATCGATTACAATGAGGTGTTCGCGCCAGTAGCAAGGTTGGAAGCAATTTGTTTGTTTCTGGCTTTTGCTTCCTTCAAAGGCTTTAAGGTTTATCAGCTAGACGTTAAGAGTGCTTTCCTCTATGGGAAAGTGAAGGAACTGGTGTATGTAGAACAGCCGCACGGATTTACAGATCCGAAATATCCAGACAGAGTATATCGATTAGATAAGGCTCTGTATGGATTGCATTAAGCACCGAGGGCGTGGTACGAGACTCTGTCCAACCATCTGTTAGAAAATGGGTTTAAAAGAGGAAGGATAGACAGTACGTTGTTCGTTAAGCGAAAGGGTAAACACTTCATCTTGGTACAAGTGTACGTCGATGATATCATCTTTGGATCATCAGACGAGCAAATGTGCAAGGATTTTGAGAAGGTGATGAAGTCAAAATTCGAGATGAGTGCAATGGGTGAGTTGAATTTCTTTTTGGGTTTGCAAGTTGACCAGAAGAAGGAGGGGATGTTTATCCATCAGACGAAGTATGTCTATGACATATTAGAGCGCTTCGGGATGGAAGGGACAAAACTGACAGCTCATTTCAGCACGCCGATTCAAGTGAATCACAATCTCGGACCGGGTACTGAAAGTGATACCGATGTGGATCCGACGTTATGTCGGGCCATGATTGGATCACTTATGTATTTAACTGCTTCAAGACCTGACATTATGTTTGTGGTTTGTATTTGTGCTAGGTTTCAAGCTAATCCGAAAGAGATGCACATGAAAGCTGTGAAGCGGATTCTACGATACCTCAAGTCGAAACCGAAGCTGGGACTTTGGTATCACGCTGAGGGAGATCTGGAATTGGAGGCGTTCACGGATTCAGACTACGGAGGATGCAGCTTGACGCGCAAGTCAACAACTGGAGGTTGTCAATTCCTTGGAGGGAGGCTCGTTTCCTGGCAATGCAAGAAACAGACTTCGGTAGCCGTGTCAACGTGCGAGGCCGAATACGTTGCTGCTGGTAGTTGCTGTTCACAGGTTCTGTGGATACAACAACAATTGCGGGATTACGGTTTGGCTTATACTCAAACTCCTATTAGTATAGATAACCAATCTACAATTGCTATAACAAATAATCTAGTTAAACACAGTAAAACAAAGCACATAGACATAAGACATCATTTTATACGTGATTGTGCTGAAAAGAACTTAATCAACCTGGTAAAAGTGGCAACGGATGATAATAATGCTGACTTATTTACCAAAGCTTTTGATAAGTCACGGTTTGAGTATTTGATTCAACTAAATGGAATGCGTAACCCAGAGTAAATTGACCTTAGTAGAATTTTATTTCTTTTTATAGCAGTCGTATTTCTTTCTTTTTATAGTAAGTTTAGTAACTTAGGATAGTTTCTATTTTGAGTAAGTTAGTAGTTTATAGTATTTTCTTGCTACGTCTTATGAAAAACAAAAGAAAAAAGAGAGAAAACCATAAAAAATTCAAAAAAAAAGAGAATATCAGAAAAAGAGTTAAGTCTTAGATGCATAGGTTCAAAGTGACGAAAATTAGCACAGTCGTTACAAACTCTAAGTGTTTAGGCTTTCACATATAATGCACCTAAAATTCTAAGTGTTGTACATTATCTAGTTTGATATGTTGGTAGGCATAATACATATAGGGAGTCTCAAGGCTAATAAAATAATGAAGAAAAAGTCAAACGTGTCACTAACTTAGATGTATGACCAATAGGTCTTAATTTTTATGTACGAGACATACAAACTTTGATTATAAATGAGATATGCAAACTTTCTGGGGATGTATAGCAACATCAGATACATCTTAAAATGGAAAGCATAGAAAAATCATAATGAATTGAGAGTCAAAACAAGTAACTCTGTTGTACGTAAGTACAGACCTGTTGCCTCTGTTTTGATTCGAATTAGCAAGATATGTCGCTTTGTTGTACGTCGGTACAGACCTGTCACCGCTGTCTTGCTAGCTTTAAAAATAAACCTTAAGACAAACTAAGACACTTTGTTGTATGTAAAATACAGACCTGTGTCCGATGTTTGCCTTTTAAAGATAGTTTGCAAATACCGAAAAAGTTATAATCATTGTGTGTATGCCTTGATCATAAAAGTATGTCTATGTATGAGTCACGTAAGATAATTCCATGATAAATAAAAAGGCCAAGGGATATTCCGAAATGTAACATGTTTAAATGGACAATAATACCAACAATCGGCTAGAAATGTATGTCACGACAAACAATCAAAGGAATAAAAAATTCCTAAGTGTGAAAGTTTAATTACTGAAAGTGCGTATTTGACACAGCTATCTGATTGAACCTTTCTTTGACTATACTCGTCAAAAATATTCTGTTAAGTTTTTAGTAGAGGATGTAAAATTTAAATAATGTAGTATAGTCTAAGTTTATTTTTTGTTCGAAATTTTAACTTTAATTTATTTTTATTTTCATCTTTATTTTTATTTTTATTTTATTTTATTTTTACTTAGGAAAAAGGTCAAAAATTACTGAGGGTGTATTCCTAGTTGAATAAAATAAACATTGCGTGAAAATCTTGTGCTTAGGGTAAAAGATTTGGCATAGTTTATTCTGTTACACGAAAAGGTTGAAAAAGTTGAAACAGTTGAATTTATTTCAAAGAGTTTCGAAATTTTCAAATTAAATTCGAGTCCAAGCTAAATTCGAATATAAATTCGAATGTTGCAGGGCCTCGATTCCGTCAGTAAACTCGAGAAAGGATCAAACTCGAAGGTGGTTGATATAAATAAGTCAACAGTGACAAGTCATTATCACCTACATTCGAATTTGAGTCTTCGAGTTTATCAACAGCGATCTCGAATCTGTTCTTTGAGTTTACCATTTTCGAGATTCATACTGTGTGTCGAGTTTCTGTTCGTTTGGGTTCGATTCTACTAGTAAATCTAGGTATAATCAAGTGGTTTATACGAGATTTCGGTAGTTTTATACTCCATTTAGGCCAAAATTATTGGATTTTGAAGTTTTGAAGGTGGAAAGTTTGTACTTCAAAATAACAAAATTTGAACCGGTGAAACATCAAATTGACCACAAAAATCTTTGATTAGAACCTATTAGGACTAATAGATGTGATTTTATACGTCTAAAATGGTTAAAATATTGGATTATTGTGATTCATGTGGCCGACTCCTTCGAGTTTGTTCTTGGCCAGTTTCGAGTTTGTCACTAAACTCGAAAAGGTCATTAAACTCGAAAATGAGTGTTCATTCAAATTTGTTGATTCGAATTTGTCATTATATTCGAATTATTTGATTAAAATTAAAATTAAACTTGTAGAAATTCATAAGTGTTGGATTTTGTTCTTATGCAAGTTCAAAATAAAACAAATTTGAATTTACACAAGTTTATCGCTTTTTAATAATTCTAATATTTTTATTTGCTATATTGTGCAGACATGGCTGACAGAATTTTTGTTTCTAAGCATAACATGGTTATCTCTCCTGACCATGCGATTCCCGAGGCTCAAGCCTACCGCCAGATGGTGGATTTTTTGGTGGGATCAAGGATTTCCTATGCGCTGTCTCATATTATTCAAATCGTTATCCCTTACGTACGTCAGTTTTGGGATCACCTGCAAGTGGACTGTACTGTTACTCCGACAGTACTACGGACGAGGGTCGCTGGACACCCTCTGATGTTTTCAGCCGATATGCTACGTCAAGTGTTGCAGCTTGGATCAAAGGATCAAGAGAATGGGCCAATTGACTTCCCGTTGTCAATCAGGCAGGCCGCTTTTGTTAGAATGGGGTATAGTCTGGATGTAACGAAGTCGTCTTACATGAAAAGTGGGCTTATCGGACAATGGAGATATTTGGCGCATGTCTTCATGGTATGTTTTGCTGCGAAGAAAGCTGGCTTCGACTACATTGTATCGAAGATTCAGTCAGGAATGATAGCTTTAGTTTACAATCAAAGATTCAGTTTTTCAGAGATGTTCTTCTCCGAGTTTGTTCATCAAATAACAGCTCCGGAACGCGAAAGATTTCTGCTTTATCCGCGATTTGTAATGATGCTGATCAGACACTTCCTGCAAAATCTGCCACAGCTTAATGAAATTCAGAGTGTTGCGGTAATAGACAAAAGAATATTTGCTAATTGCTCCTCTCATCGAGGAAGATTAGCTATTCCAGTGGAGGGACCATTGTTTGGTGATGTAATCAATCCTGATTTTGTAGTCCCTGAAGGTGCCAACTGGGCAGGGGATGTGCAGGTTTCGCAGCAACAACAACAGCAACAGCAACCACAGCAACAGCGACCGCAGCAACCAAGGCCTCAACAACAGAGGAGGAGGCAAAGGCCATCCGCGAGACAAAATCAGGCAGATAGGCCTTCTACAAGCCAAGCTCAAGAGCCGGAAGAGGCTGGTCCTTCGAGTGCACCATCTGTATCTGATCCGACATTTCAAAGGTTGGAAGAGATTTGGGCAGCCGGTCCGAATGCTAATGAGGAAATCACGGTTGAACTCGTTGGAGATCTATTGGAGCCTCCAGAAGGAGAAGTTGATGTTTTTAAACAAATTGATGACTATCAACCTGAGCCACAAGGCGAAGCCATTTCCACTTCCGATTCTGAAGAAACTGAGGAGATTGAAGTTGAGGCCCCAGATACTGTAACTGCAGATCCGTCCATTCAAATAGGGAAATATGGATCACGTTTAGTTGTGACTGAGGAAGAGGTTAGAAGGAAAAGAGCTTCAGGGGAGTCAGATGACTCAGATTATGAAGAAGAGTAGGTAGTACCTTTGGTACATCGACAAAGAGCCAAACGGCATAGGTTCATGCACGGAGCTTCCTCGGCCTCTGCTTCTGCGACAGAATTACCTCAACCTCCACCCGTTCAAACAACCATTCCACCACCACCACCACCTGTTCAACCATACATCCCCTCGCCAATCATTCCAACTCCCATACAATCCATATCATCCACATCATCCACCTTCACAGACAATCAAAGGTTTTCTGAGCTTCGAAGCAAGGTCGAATTCCAACAAGTCCAACTCTTTCAGTTAACAAACGCTCTCAGTGAAGTACAGCAGCATAATGCCAAAGTTGACATAGAGAACGCTGAGTTAAAGAAAGTTGTGGCTAAGATCGAGGAAGAAAATTTGGAGCTTAAAACATTTGTTGCCGATCAAGCTGCCGAGATTCGAACAATACGATCCCTTATTGAGCAATTATTGAAAAATCTAAAGGCTCAGGGGGAGCTGAGTCAGTCGGGAGCTGCAGGAGGTGAGGCTAGTTCCTCAAAGGTCACAGAAAGTGAAGTACGTGAGATGATCGAGGCATTAATGGATATTGAGAAAGACCCAATGGGTTTTGAATTTGATTTTGAAGATGATATAGAGGATCTGGAAGAAGGAGAGTTTGTGCCAGAAGATGTAGCTGATTGGAAATCTGATGAGGAGGTTGTGATAGATGAAGATGACAATGTAGACGAAGTAATCATTCAGTCACAGTCTGTCACAGAACAATATGAGCATAACGATCAACATGTAATCGATATTGATGATATCAAATTGGCTTCTGTAAATGATTCAAAACTGGAGGAGGCTGAAAGAGAGCCAAGCAGAGCTAAACTGTTAAATCGGTGGTTCCGTAAGGAAGAAAAGAAAACAGAGCCAAAGATGAAGAAAAAGATGAGAACTCCGGGGGCAGAAAATCTCTCAGGTGGTATTATCAGCTGGTTCTTCGACAGAGAATTGCAGCTATTCATTCTGAAGAGGAGAGATGGACTCTAGTACCTGAGGCGTAAGCTTAAAGTATTTAACACATTGCCGAAGGTAGAAGTGAAGGAGTTAGCCTGGAAAGAATTGATTAACATTAGAAATGACCCTTATGCTGAGGTAATCGCAAAGATAATCAGAAGAGAGGGTAGAACTGGAAAGTTTGAGAGAATCAAGCCGAGATCAGGGAGGAGAGTTATGGATGAGTCAAAAATAGATCCTCATACTGGAAAGCCATGGGCAAAAATGGTTTACAAACCTGTCAAGTGCTTGAAAAGGGTGCCAATGAAGTCGATGCCACCGAACGTTTTAAGCAACATGAAATGGCGGTATGTCGACAACAAAACTGCTGAAGCAATAATGGAGGATACTGAAGACAAAGTGATTTTGCGAGTGTATGATCCATTACACCTGATAAATCTATTGAAGGACGACCTACGGAAGCTGAATGATCAGCCTATCTTCTTTCATGAAGGTTGGAGATCTGATGCTAGGAAGTACCAGAAGGTAGTGAAAGTATGTATAGATGCAGGTTTATATGTTGGTAGTAGTATATATAGGTCTAGTACTTAATCAAAATGTAAATAGTTAGTTAGAAGCTATCGTCAAGGGGGAGTCTGTTGGTACACCCTGTGTGACGATAGCAGTCTAAGTGTATTAGCATTTTGGTTCAAGTAATATTGCAAAGTATTGAATATTAACAAGTGTTTGATATATGTGTTTATACCTGTTTGATAGTTATTGATTGTATGTTTGAACTTGATGTAATATATTACAAGAAGTTCAAACATAAAGTTCAAAGATAAATTCAAACATAAGTTAAAACATAAGTTCAAATATAAGTTTAATATGTGAAATTCGAATTTAGAATAAATTCGAATTCATCATGAAATGACATTCGAATTTATAGTAAATTCGAATGTGCACTTTAAGGCAGAATCGAGATTGTCAAGGGGACAAACTCGAATGGGCCTTGGGCCTGGATTCGAGTTTGGCCCATGGCAAACTCGAATGAGCCTCTATAATTAGGGATTAACTCGAATCATTAAGGGACTTTTGCAGAATTCGTGTGAGATTAAGCAAAAGGGCGATCTCGAGTTTATCAGCTGATAGAGTGTTAGTTCGGAGAGAATCATCTCGTAGGTGCATTCATCGTCGACCGTACAGCGTTGTGATAGTCTCCGTGTTTCGTGTTAGTGTTATATCCGTCAAGCCGTTAACGAGGATTCCGCACTCGTTGACGGTGTCGCGTCTAGATAGATCTGTGTAGTGCAAGACCTTACATGTAGGAGGTATTCTTGATTGAACAAGTGAAATGTTGTAGTGATCTGAAGAGGAAGTATCAAGGTTTTAAGGCTAGCTAATAGATTTCTGAGTTGCTTTTTAATTGACTTCAGTCGTTGTATTTGCAACTATATGTTACATATAGATTCAGCTAGTGACTTTTCATTTATGAATTGGAGCTGAGAATGGGAAATTATGGTTGAGTGCTTTAAAGCAAAGATAGATTATGTCTCCATGGGTCATAGGTTAGGCAGACAAGCATCCTTTTGTTTTCTATGGCATCAGTGAAAGATTCAGTAATATCAATTTAACAGGTTACTAGTGTCGCTTTTCGGGAGAAAAAACTTGGTAATATATATATATAGGTTGATGAGTTGCAGCAGAAAACTGATTTACACTGCCTATTCAACCTCCACAAAATAGTTAAAGTTCAACTGCTTGAGCAATGATCAGTTCAGTTGTATGATTATAAAATTTTTAATCAATCATTGGCTAGGTTTTGGGAGTACAACCTGTAGTAAATATAGTGTGTTGCATATTTTAATTGATACTAGTCAATGGGCTAACTATATAATATTGCTTATAGTGAATGAAAGATGTAACTTCCGGAGAGGTGTCATGGATGATGATATACCTACATGTTTCTTACTCGTTCCGACCGGTCCATTCTTGTGAGGGCTTAAGGAATTGCTATAAATATTGTCCTGCTGGTGTTGTTTTCTATTCTTTTTATAGGCACAGAACATTGTCTTTTTTCCTTCTTTTTGTTATTTAAGTTGATTAAACTCTTGGGATGAAGCATTGTTATTTTTTAACAAATCTTTTGAGATTATTAGCAACTTTGCCAGAGGTAACTAAGGTAAGTGTATTCCAGTTCTCATGAAAACTCATTTTTGTGGTATTCTAGTCAAATAATCTTCCCCGCCCTGGGGATGAAATTTTATTTTCTCTCCTATATATCCAAGTACCATTTTATGAATATTTGATATGAGGGGGTGAACATTATTTAACTTGTATGATTTTAGATTCCTATAAAGTTATAAGGTATTCTTTTTTGTTGGTTTGTAATTTGTATGCACATTGTCTAAGGGACTTCCAAAAAGTTTAGATTCAGACATACTGCAATTTATGCTTCTATTAGTTATATGGGAAGAAGCAACATATGGCATGGGTTGTTTAAGTAAGATTTTTTGAGGAACTAAGTCTCTTCGCTAACTTTCATTTTAAAGCAATATATTGTCTTCTTGAACAATTCCAGAAGTAGATTCTATGAATTATATTTTTTTAGTTGTATTATGTTCATTTCATTATTTTGTTGTTATTATTAATTTTTGTATAAGACATAAATGGAATGACTAATTAGAAACTTGTTGCAGAGTCATGCATGCCTCTTTAACCTTTGCATAGTGGTGCTTGTTGCAGTATATGGTTGGCTCATCATTGAGAATCTGATGAAGGTAAGATGTATATTGATCCGTCACAATCTTTGGCACATATATTAGCCTTCCAGTGTTGTCAAACTGTATTGCATCTACATACATCCAGCCTTCTGTATCCATGTTGTTGGTGTGATTTTTGTATCAGCCTATATATTTCCATAATCAATTTATATTGTTGCTGATAACATAACCCAATATACTTTTGCAGTATGGATTATTAATCTATTCCAATTTTTTTGGTTCAGTTCGAGATCATTGAGAGACTGGCCATTTCTGATGTGCTGGTAATATTCTTAGTCATTCTTGTAAATTTAGAGTCATATAAGAAACTGTTGCTCTATTTCTGTGAATTATAGAGGTTGTTATTGATTTCCATGAACATTCTTCTTTATGGATTTCTCATGCAGCCTCACTCTGCTGATCTTTCCACTTGCTGCCTACATTGTAGAGAAATTGGCATGGAAAAATCGTATATCAGACCCTGTAAGTAATTTATTCCATACAGCTAGGGAAAAACAGTGTTTTCAAAGTTTGGAAAATATTTAACATTGAATCTTGGGAGATGTTTAAACTAGTCCACTCTTGAAGCTTTGTTGCATCAAACTGGTACGTTATAGGTCAACATTGTGCATTTTGTCTACGTCTAAGAATGATTTATTTTTATTTGTAGGACCTTACATGCATGTGACCCTGAGATATGCCCACACTGTCATAGTGTCATGTGAAGAGGTGCTATTTCCCAAACTCGGAGTTTACAATTGCAATGACAATTAAGGTGCTTTTACATGACAAATAATATAAGTGTTCTTTTCATGGTTAAATGGAATCAAGGTTGCTCTCGTCTTAAAGGAAGGATAGCATGTTTAACTTTCTGAGACAATATTGGCTTCCTGGAAAAGAAAGTCACATGACCATTGCATTGTATTAACTATAATTTATTCGCATGATGAAAAATAAGGTTTGCGCTTGTTTGGAGTTCTTGTCTGTGTGTTATGCAAACAAAACACCAAGGGCATCAGGCGCACAATTGATCACACTACAATTTACAATGCCCAACCTAAAAGAAAAGTAAATTTACAATCTACAATGCCCAACCTACAATTTTAAAATGTTTTTTTTTACTTTTTTTACTGCTAGTATTTTTATTGTTTTTAAACTTATTTTTACTGTTTTTAGTGCACTGTAATACTGCTTTTTAAAATGCTTTTTTGTTGTTTTTTAACTATTTTTTTGTTGTTTTTTAACTGTTTTTTTGTTGTTTTTTAAACTGCGTTTTTGCTGTTTTAAAACTGTTTTGTGCTGTTTTTGAACTGTTTTTCACTGCACTGTTTTTTTTTTACTATTTTTACTGCACTATAATACTGCTTCATAATGTTTTGAGTAAATTACAAAAATAGTCCCTGTGGTTTATATGAAATTATGGAAATGGTCCCTCAACTTTAAAAATTGCAGAAACAGTCCCTCAAAACACTGTTTACTTGCGATTTCAGTCCTTTGACCGTTAGTTGACTGTTAATTTTTTTATAATGACAATTTTACCCTTTCTATAGTTGCATTATTAGTCCCTATTGTTTCTAACTAATTTCAATATTGGTCTTGAAAACTAGTTTTTGAATCTTCTTTTTTTTTTTTTTTTAAATATACTTATTAACTTTTATCTATTAAAAAAAACTAAAATATTTAATTATTTATAAAAATTTAATTTAATTCATTAATTTGTATTTTTTTTAAATTAGTGTTTGGGTTTTATAATTTATTTCATATTGAAAAAATTGTACAAACTTTTTTAATTTTCTCGATTTAACCACTAATATGATTTTAACAAATCGTTGAGAATTTTTATTTTTTTATTAATTTAATTCTTAAACTTTTATTTTTACTTGTTTAGTCGCTCATTTTTTGCTGTTAGTATGATCAGTCAAACAAAACTTACGTAGGTTTCAAAATTTTACTAATAATAATTATTATCTTTGAAGTAATTAATATATTATTATTATTATTATTATTATTATTATTATTATTATCGTCGTCGTCGTTATCATCATCTTCATTATTGTTATTGTTAATATCATTATTATAATATATACACATGGACACAAATATTTCCCCAGTCATAGTTACAAACTCATTTCAATTATGTTTATGGCTGATAATTTTACCCACAACAAGCGTACCAACGTAAGTTTTGTTTTAATGATCAAACGGACAATGATGTATATGTTATAATAATGATAATAACAATAGCAATTATGACGACGACGACGACGACAATAATAAAATCATGGTTAACTACTTAAAAAATAAAAACAAGTAACAGTAAAATTTTGAAACTCACGTAAGTTTTGTTTTACTAATCAAACCGACAACAAAAAATGAGCGACTAAACAAGTAAAAATAAAAGTTTAAAAATTAAATTAATAAAAAAATTAAAAGTGTCAATGATTTGTTTAAAGTCAAATTAGTGGTTAAATCGAGAAAATTAAAAAAGTTTATGTAATTTTTTAGGGAGAATTTCATATATACCCCTCCAAAACTTCATAATATCATATATACCCAACCTAAAATTTTAATATCATATATATCCCTCCTAAACATCATAATATCATATATATACCCAATTTTACTTATTAATATCACATATATCCCTCTTAAACATCATTAATATCATATATACCCAAATTTATTAATTTAATTATTTTTAAAACATTTAAAACTCATAATTAATATTGCTTATTAATTCATGACCATTATACCCTTACTCATTTCTTCTTTCAACTAAACTTCAAAATATCATATTTATCCAACTTAAATTAAAATATCATATCCCTTTTAATTATTCTATATAATTTATATTTGCAAACTTTACTAAATAAATTCTTCAAACTAAAACAAATTAACATTAAATCAATTGATTACATATTATGTTCTTTTTTTCCTTTTCCTTTTCGAACTTTATGGTTGCATCGCATTTCGTTTTTTTTAATTTAGTATATATTTTTTTGTTTTCTAATACATTGGTTTCTATTTTTTTTTTCAAATTTGCATTCGTTTTATAACTATTGTTTATTTAGTTTATTTTTTTAATTTTTATATTTAGTCTAGAATCTGAGCTATAACTTGTTATCTGATGTAATTAGTTGTGTATAATTTGTGTTAACTACAAGATTATATTATATATATAATCTTATCGTTAACAAAAAATATACACAACTAATTAAATTGGATAACAGGTTATAACTCATATACTAGATTAAATATAAAAATTTAAAAAAGTGTAAACTAAATAAACAATAGATATAAAACGAATGCAAACTTGAAAAAATTTTTGAAACTAATGTATTAGAAAACAAAAATTATATACGAAATTAAAAAACAAAATGCGATACAACTATGAGTTTTAAATGTTATAAAAATATTTAAATTAATGAATTTGGGTATATATGATATTAATGATGTTTAAGAGGGATATATGTGATATTAATAATTAAAATTGGGTATATATGATATTATGATGTCTAAGAGGGATATATATGATATTAAAATTTTAGGTTGGGTATATATGATATTATGAAGTTTTGGAAGGGTATATATGAAATTCTCCTAATTTTTTAATATTAACTCATTTGTAAATCCTAAACACTAATTTTAAAAAAAAATAAATATTAATAAATTAAATTATATTTTATTAAATAAAATAAGTATTTTAGTTTTTTAATATATAAAAGTTAATAAGTATATTAAAAAAAATAACAAAGCAAAAACTAGATTTCAAGACCAATATTGAAATTAGTTAGAAACAATAGGGACTAATAATGCAACTATAGAAAGGGTAAAATTGTCATTATAAAAAAATTAACAGTCAACTAACGGTCAAAGGACTGAAATCGCAAGTAAACAGTGTTTTGAGGGACTGTTTCTGCAATTTTTTAAGTTGAGGGACCATTTTCATAATTTCATATAAACCACAGGGACTATTTTTGTAATTTACTCTAATGTTTTTGTTATAATAATTTAGAAAGCACAATAACGATATGGTATATATTTTACGTGTTTTCATATGTTGCAGGTTAGTTACTTTCTTTTGACATATGCATAGTGATCGACAGAAGGAGAGTTGTGCATGATAAACGTCGGTTTCGTATGAAAGAAATTACAAGCAGAGGAATTGAATATGCATTCCCAAGATTGTAATTTTCTTATTTGATGTATCGTTTATACATTTGATGATCCTTATTTTGGTTGTAGACGTTTATATACTTGAAATACTTTTTGATCGATATGTTATGAAATGATATTATTTTTGTTAAATTGAATTGTAAGTAGTAAAACTATCACGAAGCAGTTAAATAAATATTTGTATTTGCACTAAATTTAAAAAATAATGAATATATTTTTTTGTCTAGAAAATATTGCATTTATGTAATTTAAACAATAATAAAGTGTTGCAATAGATTGATAATGGTGTTGCATTTACATAATGACAACATTTGATAAGTGTTGCATTTGATAAATAAAGTGTTGCCATAAGTTGATAACAATATATTAAAAGTGTTGCTTTAGAGAATAAAAAGTGTTGCTTTTACAAAATAATGGCAACATATTAAAAAGTGTTGCTTTAGAATATAAAAAATGTTGCATTTAAAAAGTGTTGCGTTTATAAAATAATGGCAACACTTTTGAAAAGTGTTGCATTATCCAGTGAAAGTGTCGCTTTAGACCTAAGGCGACGTTGGCAAAGGTGGCACTACATAAAGTGTCGCATTAGGCCTATAGCAACACTTTTAAGGCCTAACACAACACTTTTCCAATGTTGCTTTGGGTTCATTTTGTTGTAGTGTATTTTTAAATTTAAATTCGTTTTGTAAATTAAATTCGAAATGTTTTAAGTTCGAACACAACAAGTTCGAAAGCCTGCAAGTTCGAGAAACCCTAAATGTTCTGACAAATTCGAACCAAATCAAGTTCGAGTAACCCTACGAACTTCTGACAAGTTCGAATGAATTCAAATTCGAAATTTAACTAAGTTCGAATCCCAGCAAGTTCGAATCCTCTGACAACTTCGAATGCTCTGACAAGTTCGAAACCCAATTAAATTCGAAAAACCCTAGAACAAATTCATGAGGAGCGTATTCGAGCGCCTTAAGTTCGAGAAACGGCCAAAAATTCGATTTTTTCAAGATTACAGATTAAACCAATGTTTTTAAGATTAAAAATACTGATATCAAGATGAACTAATATGAATTTTTCCCCGTAACCTTGCTTGTAGAACTCTAAAAACTTCGAAAATGTGTGATTTATCCGGTAAAAACGTCAAGAAACCAAAAAATGTTCGTTGAAACGTGAAAAACACGAAGAACACTCGTTACGTCTCTAATACCGCTTGTAAGATAACCTATGTCACGAATCTAATCTTGACGCGACGTCGTCCAACGAGTGCGGAATCCTCGTTAGTGGCTTAACGGATCGATCACGCATGGTAACCGGAGACAAACACAATGATAGTCGATACAACGAATGACCCCACACGGTGTATTTCTCCGAAACAGACTTTCTGAAACGTTCTAGCTTGCACGTGCACTTGCAAAAGCTATGTAACCCATATTTCTCAAAAGTCCCTTAATAAAATAAATTAAAATCTAATTATAGTAATTAAGTTCGAACTTAACTAATTAAGTTCGTTTAGGCCCAAGCCCACGAATTTGTCCAATACCCTACGAACTTAGCTTCACTAAGTTCGTCTGGGTTTGGATAAGTTCGAACCTTAGCCTTAGAACTTATTCTTAGAACTTATTCCTAGAACTTATTCCTAGAACTTTATCTAGAACCTATCTTAGAACTTATCCTAGAACTTATTCTAGAACTTATCTTAGAACTTATCCTAGAACTTATCTTAGAACTTATTCTAGAACTTATTGTAGAACTTAACATGCAAATGTAGACATCATACATAAATGTGAATTAACACACATAACTTGTATTAATAAAGCTTCATCTATTACAAACGACTATCTATTACATATGTAGACTGCTAGATAACACAGGGTGTACCAACAACACAAACCCGCACAACGCTTCCTAGATAATCCACAGTCCCAGATCAACAAGCACCGCTACCGCTCCCTCCTCTGATTCCCTGAACATGGTAGACTCGAATACGTAAGCTCGGAAGCTCGTGAGTACGCGAGGGTTAGACTCTGCATAGTAAGCACATAACACACATACACATAGCACGTACACGCATAACCATCTCTATCACTATCCATAGAAATCAACAATATAACTCAGGTATGAACACATAGCATGAGATCCACATCCCTACACACAATCACTGTGGGGACACCTCCCCGGCTAACGATCGTGCACAACGGTGGTTAGCAAAAACCCTGTAGCACGGGCGTGAACCTGCTACAGGCTCTGCCGTGTATACACGCCCCAAGGACTGTTAGGGACAGTTAGCCCGCGCGATCACTCATCGCGAATCACCGTCCGTATGGAACTCATCACGGATCCCGAGACTGGATCTCATCTCATGCACATATAACACATATATAGGAATGGAATCATACCGGAGGACCACGTCCCTGTCTCATTCACATTACGCAATATACATACACAATAGCTACACAGTTAATTCTCAAAAGAAGCGCGTGTTTGGAAAAGACTCGAGTACTCACTTGGTCAATCTGCTAATCCTGAAATCTCTGACTCGGCTCAGCTAGCTATTGGCTTGCCCTGAAATCACACGGATCCCTAACTGTTAACACAAACCCACGAACACATATAGGAACTCATAAACTAATCACATAACTGAATCATACCCCAAAACCACCCTCGAACTGCCCCAAAAGCCCAAAACCAACCCTAGCCCAAAACCTGCTGATCGCGCCCGCGCCTCCTTTGTCGCGACACGCGCTCACCGGGTCGCGGTCGCGCTCCGGCCGTCGCGGCCGCGCTGACCAACACAATCCCCGCGTTCATAAACACACTCACGCTCACTCTTCGCGACTGCGCTCTGGTGCGCCAAGCTCCTCCCCTGTTCGTCTTCCATGGATGCCCAGGGCTTGAAACCCCCCCCCCCCCCACAAATTCAATTTCCAGGAACTATTAACACATCAAACCCATATATAACTTAAGCCTACAGACCCAGAGGCCAAACCCCACAATTCAACAATATGCAACTCAAATTTTAAACTCGCCACATGATAAATCATTACCTTGGACCTCAAGAACACAAGGAGGAAGAAGGAAGAAATTCAGCACCTGATTTCAATTCCTTGAAGCTTCTTGCTGCCCCAGACCACCACACGCACACACAATCACTGATTTTGGCAAGAAAGAAGGAAAAGAAACCAATTTCAAACATAACACATATATATACACTTTCCATTTTAGGCGGGTTCCGACCCAATAACCCGAGCCCGATATCACATTTATATAATTATTATCCATTTAACCCATTTAAATCCACGAACTCATAAACACAATTAATCCACCAGAATGACGACTCGACGACACGTATAACTCATTCCCGACACGTATAGATCCATTAATCGAGATCCCATTGGATTAACGCAATGTTACTAACTTAAGCATCCACTAAAATAATTACACGCAATAACTCAGGAAACATGATGTTACATTTACGAAAATTTATCTTCATTGTTTATGTCTTAACTTACACAAATATCAAATGTTTATTACATGAACACCGAATTTAAACTCACAGAAGGTTTAAAATTATCTCGTACATTGATCACCCATAGTTAACGATAATAATCGTTATCTACATATATTTTGGTTCGAAACCCGTTTTTCCGAATACTTGAGATTTAAGTAAATTTCTCGAAAATGTTTTAGTATAGAATACTAATATAATAAATAATTACAAAACATGACTTTTTACAAATTTTTCTAAAAGAAAAAAAAAGCTTTATTATAAAAGTCATAAGCTAATTATCAGAAAAACTTTAAATGAATCAAATAAATAATTTAGCCTCAAACTATCAGTAATTAGGATAAGACATGATCTTTAATTCCTTACGTTAAGTCGATCCATAAAGTCTTTAATAAAATCAACCCACATGGAAATAAGGAATCCACCACAAAATTAAAAGAAATGTAAATTGAGACATGAAGATACTGTAATCTTAAAACTAAACAGTCCGCATATCTATCACAGTGACGAACCAAATTTACCGAAAAACTTCAAAATTTAAATCGATTTTCCGAAGATATGGGATAAACAATAACACACTAAATAATCACAAACCATGTCTTTATAATTTTCTTTTTAGAAAACACCTTACTATAAAAGCATAGGACCAAAATGTAATTATTTAAAACTTTAAACCTAACAACCGGATCTAATCAGAAAAAAAAAACTAAATTTTCTTTCACATTCTTCGGCGTAGCATAATCAAAACCCCAAAGAACTCAAATGTTGCCAAAAATTACAATTACATATGTTGTGTGCATGAGTTCACAAATTAGTAGGCATGACACAAAACATAATTAATTCTCACGAAATATGAATTTCTTACAGTTCTTTTTTATTTATTTACTAGTTATTAACCCACGTATTACGTGGATATTTTATATATAAATGTTTACTAAAAATCTGCATAAAACGTCAATTACATACAAAATGTTTATTTTTTTCTTAAAAAATACGAAAATATTATTATCTTTTGTTATTAAGGATAATTAAAAAAAATTTATTTTTAAATATATATGAATAGTATTTATCGTGTCTCATCTTTTTAGAACTTTATTTTAGATTTTTATGTATAACAAAATACTAAATATTTGCTTTTTACGTATAGAATGCAATTTAAAAAATTTTAAGATTAAAAAAATTTATAAAATAACTCAATTTCATTGTTGCATTATTTTTACTTTTTTAAATATATAAAAAATGCATAGTTAGCTAACATTAGTAGTTAATCTGAAAGTTATTTAAATCAATTAAAAAATTATTTAAAAATAAACTTAGATTAATATTAGAATATTTAAAATATTTTCTTTTTTAAATGTATGTGTTAAATATGAACGTATTTGAATTAGATTCCATAAATATTCTTAATAATGAATTAGTAAAATTATAAATCTAATTATGGAAAATGCGGGAAATCAAAAATTTAGAGAGATGGGTTAATGACACGTGACATAGAGGTTTTCTTTTATTAATATACTAGTTTATTACCTGCGTATTACGCAGATATCTTTAAGATATATAAAATATAATAAATAAAAAGACAAATATTTTTTAAACAAAAGTATATAAGATGATATTACTATTTATTATAACATATTACTTTTGTATATTTCTAGATATATATGAAGAGGAATTATCTTCTTATATATATTTTTTAAACTTTTATTATATTATCTTATGATTAATAAGTTAGTAGATTATTAGATTTTGTTTAATTTGAATTTAAAAGTGGATTATATTAGATTTGGATAGATTTAATTAATAAGTTAGTAGAGTATTAGATTTTGTTTGATTTGATTTGAATTTAAAAGTGGATAAGTTTAGATTTGGATAGATTTGATTTAAATTTCTTTATTATTTTTAAAATCTATAAATGTCACGTGTCGATTCATGGTGACGACACGTGGCTTCACCAGAAATGAGTATAGTTACTCTTTTAATAGTATAGATAGATATAGATAAATAGATTTACGGTGCAATAGCAATCAAAGTATCTTAAAGATTCGTAACCAGACATAATCGGTATTTAACAATTAAATGTAGCACTCCAAATCAATGGCTACGCATGGAAGGAATTAATACATAGCAATATCATAATAAATATATATTGGGCACTATTATTAGGTCACAAAAAAAAAAAGAAATATTAAACAATTAATATTTATGATCTTAGGAATGCTAAAGCAGCACATCAACAAACAGAAAAAATGATGTAATATATCTCAAACATGAAACTATTCCCATGTTAATTATAGTGTTGTCATGTTTAGTGATTGCCACGTACATGACACATATGTGACTATGGACCGCTCTTATTTGACCGGGCACCTTGAAAACTTTGAAATTATTTAAACTAAATCAATTGGATTAGTCAAAATAAATTGTTGCACCGTTGAATGAATTTTCTTCGAAACAATATTAATCTAAGGATTTAACAATTATGGATTGCTCTAATACCACTTGTTAGATATACTTTAATAATAAATCGGATCAACTACATTGTCAAATCATTAAGATAAACCATAAAAGAACTCATACCTCAATCCATTGATATCGTCTTCTTTATGCGGAAACCTGATGACGAATGATCAGGGTTGTGAGAGTCTTCCTCACCTAAAGCCTTAATGTTCTAGACCGAATAGCAGATCTCTGATAGATGGAGACTAGGGATCTTAGAGTTGTTTTAGGGTATTGGGGCCATCACTATATATAGATAGGGAATTAGGGTTTTAGGGTTACCATCAAACCCTAAAGCCCAATAGGGTTTAGTTTATTAATTAATTAATAACTTAATAAGTCTATTAAAGATAAAGTTCAATAATTTAAACATATAAGCACACTAAATAGAAATTCTAACACTCTCAACAAATCTTTGTTGATGTGAAACCAGATTGTATAAGAAATATTTGTTGTTGTCTTTGTATATTGGGGTCCAGGGCCGGCCGTGAGGGTGTGGGGCAGGAGGGGCGCATTGCATCAAACCATGAAGAGATATCATTTTTGTAGTCCTGTAAGTAATATATTAGGGTTTTAGGGTTGCCATCTCTATATATAGACAGGGAATTAGGGTTTTAGGGTTCCATCAAACCCTAAAGTCCAATAGGTTTAGTTTATTAATTAATTAATAACTCAATAAGTCTGTTAAATATAAAGTACAATAATTCAAACATATAAGCACACTAAATAGAAATTCTAACACTCTCAACCAATCTTTGTTGATGTGAAACCAGATTGTATAAGAAATATTTGTTGTTGTCTTTGTATATTGGGGTCCAGGGCCGGCCCTGAGGGTGTGGGGCAGGAGGGGCGCATTGCATCAAACCATGAAGAGACATCATTTTTGTAGTCATGTAAGTAATATATTAGGTTTATACGTGTATTTTTTAATTTTTAGCTTAACAAATAACCCGAACTCTTTAAAAAATAGTGTGTTGTATTTTTAAAAAGACATTATATTTTTATCTTGGTCAAGATCATTTAAAAAATAGTATGTTGTTTTTTTGAATTTTTTTAAATAGACATTTTTCTTCTTTCTCGCTCTGGACATAATACTCAGGTTCCAACAGGGACCATCCACTACTTATATCCAAATATTAGAGTTTCAATAAACTCTAATAATAGTATCACTTGCCGATATTTAATCTGGAAAATAAATAGCTATAGTCTTTGTAATATATCTATAATCACCGCAATCAATAATTTCAAACACTAATTAATTGAAATTCTACGAATAATAGCTTAATCAACTTCTAATTGAAATTCCGTTTATCATACAAAAAAGTTGGGATAAAATGTTTCAAGGAAATTAGTTCACTGTTTTTAGTTGTCCGATATTCAATGTAAATTAATCTATCATTATACATACATACAATTTGCAAATGGGCTAGCCCATTGCAAATTTGACACATGTCCAATCATCATTGGTTTGTTTTCTTCTTTTTTTTTTATTTAAACTTTCATAACACACCCCTATCTTAATGTTATCTTTTATTTAAATATTTTATTTTAATAAATTTTAGTTAGTTGTCTTTTAACATTTATTTTAACAATTTTTTTTTGCATTTTTAAAATTATGATTTTAGTTATACATATGTTCAGAGTTGTCTTTAAAAATTATTATGTTATGTTTAATTGTATGAAAGACACTTTATTATTCAAATGCACAATACAATGTTCTAATAAAATTGCTTCATAAATAAAATGTAACTAATTAATATTTAGTTTTTTCTATTAAATATGATTACGTTGAACATTGAACATTACTATTATAATGTTGGCAAGCTCTAATCGATATATTAGAGACATCATCATTATAACTTTATTTGATTTGATCGAAAAACCAACAAATTAAATTCGCTATTAAACCTAATCAATGTCAAAATTTCAACTTACGGTTATGAATATTTAATTATTCAATTCCGGTTCCGATCCGACTTAGTAAGGCATGGTGTATAATTTTAGCATTGCAAAATCTAGACTCCAATGATAGGAACCAACTAACAATATCATTTGGCTTGCTTCTAGATATATATCAGCTTTCCAATTTCACTATTCAGTCCTGATTCAGTTGTGTATCGTTATTTGAATTGTTTGAAAAATATTTATTCATATGTTTGTCATATTTATTTTTGTAATTAATATTTTAGACTCCGCAGCAACACGCGAGTCTTTAATAACTCGTTTAATACAATTCTGTTATCGAATATAAATATTCAATCATTATATATATATATATATATATATATATATAGGGAGAGGTTCTTTTAAGAACCTTAAAGATGGTGAGAACCTAGGAACCTTTTAGAGCCATTGGATCAAAATGGTATTTTTGGAATAAAAAATATTATCTTTCTCTCTCCACCTTTTTTATTATATGCCATATCTTTTTCACTTTCTCTCTCTTACTTTTTTTTTTCATTTTCATGTTATACTTTCTTTCATTAGAATTGATTTTAATATTAAAAAAACATTTTTTATAAAAAAATAATTTTTTTTCTATATAAAAAATTATTTAATTGCTAAAAAATTAATGTATTCTATATAGAAATATTAGTATATATAGAATGTTATATAATTCTATATCTTTTTATGTAGATTAACATTAATATTCATAATCTATGTAGAATGTTATGTTTCTTATATATTTCATATATTACCCGTTTATTATACAAATCTATGTCTTTTTTGTAGATTACCATTACTATTCATTGTGTTTTTGGTATATTTTATATCAGTTGCATACCAAGTGTTCGATAAAATGTCTAAATGAAATCTTAGTTTTTTGTTTCAATGTGTTTTTGGTATATTTTATCATTTAATCTACGTAGAATATATGATACTTGACTAACTACACGACATTCTACCTAGATTGCATGACATTCTACGTAGATTGAATGTCGTTCTACGTAGATTGAATGTCGTTCTACGTAGATTGCATGACGTTCTACGTAGATTGCATGACATTCTACGTAGATTGTACATAGAATATGTTCGTCGATACTCTACGTAGATTGCATGTCATTCTACGTAGATTGCATGTCATTCTACGTAGATTGCGTGACATTCTATGTAGAGTATCGACGAACATATTCTATGCACAATCTACGTACATTGGACAGATTCATTTTTCATATTTTATAATTAAAATTATTTGTAAGATATTAGATTTATAATGAATGTAATAGTTATTAGATGTTTTACATGATAATCTATGTTGATTACATGACAATCTACGTAGATTACATCATAATCTACATAGAATATAATACAATACTACTTGTAAAAAATCACACATAATCTATGTAAAATGTTATGTTTCTTATATATTTAATATATTTTTATGTTTCTTATACATTTCTATATCTTTTTATGTAGATTAACATTACTATTCAATGTGTTTTTGGTATATTTTATCATCTAATAATCTACGTAGAATATATGATAATTGACATTCTACACGACATTCTACGTAGATTGCATGCCATTCTACGTATATTGCATACCATTCTACGTAGATTGCATGCCATTCTACGTAGATTGAATGTCATTCTACGTAGATTGAATGTCATTCTACGTAGAATGCATGATATTTTTTACGTAGATTGTACATATAATATGTTCGTCGATACTCTACATAGAATATGACAGATTCATTTTTCATGTTTTATAATGAAATTATTTGTAAGATATTAGATTTATAATGATTGTAATAGTTGTTGGATGTTTTACATGATAATCTACGTAGATTACATGATAATCTACGTAGATTAAATGATAATCTAAATAGAATATAATACAAGACTACTTGTAAAAAATCACATATAATCTATGTAGAATGTTATGTTTCTTATATATTTCATATATTTTTATGTTTTTTTATACATTTCTATATTTTTTATGTAGACTAACATTATTATTCAATGTCTTTTTTGTATATTTTATATCAGTTGCATACCAAGTATTTGATAAAATGTCTAAATGAAATCTTTTTTTGTTTAATGTGTTTTTGATATATTTTATCAGGTAATCTACGTAGAATATATGATATTTGACATTCTACACGACATTCTACGTAGATTTCATGTCATTCTACGTAGAATGCATGACTAACTACGTAGATTGTACATGGAATATGTTCGTTAACATATTCTATACAGAATAAAAATATTCTATATAAACATATAATATTTCTATATAAAATACGTTATTTTTTAGCAATTAAATAATTTTCTATATAAAAAAAATATTTTTTTTATAAAAAACGTTTTTTTACTTTAAAAATCAATTATAATGAAAGAAAAATAAAATGAAAATGAAAAAAAGTAAGAGAGAGAAAGAGAAAAAGGAGATTTTTTTCTTCCAAAAATACCATTTTCACACATTTTCAAGATTCTCCACTATCAAAGTTCAAAATAATTACAAACTTGTCATCCAATATATCAACCATTGATTATCATTAATCCAATGGCCATAAAAGGTTCTTAGGTTCCCACATTTTTTATGGTTCTTAGAAGAACCCTCCCCTATATATATATATATATATATATATATATATATATATATATATATATATATATATATATATATATATATATATATATATATATATATATATATATATATATATATATATATATATATAGGGTTGGGATCATTGCAGAACCTTAATTTAGTGCAGAACCATAGAACCAATCTAAACCATTAGATTATAATATAACACTAGGGATAAGATGGTAATTATACAATTAAATTGAATTAATAGCAGCCTACCAAGTTTGACTGTCCACTTTGACTTTTTTTTTTTACTCTTTTAATATATAATGGACATGCAGTGTTGCATTGACGTTAAATATACGATATCAAAGTGTTCATTCGACATCGAATGGCCGTATGGGTAAAAAAAATTACGAAAAATAAACACGTAAATTTTTTTTCAAAAAAATATATTCATGACCGTCTCGTTAAATCCACCAACTTTGACTACTAATTGTGACTATTATCTCTGTTAATAATGAACGTATATGCAGTGTTGCATCGACGTTAAATATACGGTATCAAAGTGCTCATTCGATATCGAATGATCTCATGATCTCACCATGATATATTGCATCGTGGTCTGGGTAAAAATTTTTTACGAAAAATAAAAAAATATATATCATAACCGTTCTCGTTAAATCCACCAACTTTGACTACTAATTGTGACTATTATTTTGGCTCTGTTAGTAATGAACGTATATGCAATGTTGCATTGACGTTAAATATACGATATCAAAGTGTTCATTCGATATCGAATGATCTCATGATCTCACCATGATATATTGCATCGTGGTCTGAGTAAAATTTTTTTTACGAAAAATAAAAAAATATATATCATAATCGTTCTCGTTAAATCCACCAACTTTGACTACTAATTGTGACTATTATTTTGGCTCTGTTAGTAATGAACGTATATGCAATGTTGCATTGACGTTAAATATACGATATCAAAGTGTTCATTCGATATCGAATGATCTCATGATCTCATGATATATTGCATCGTGGTCTGGGTAAAATTTTTTTTACGAAAAATAAAAAATATATATCATAACCGTTCTCGTTAAATCCACCAACTTTGACTACTAATTGTGACTATTATTTTAGCTCTGTTAATAATGAGCGTATATGCAGTGTTGCATTGACGTTAAATATATGATATCAAAGTGTTCATTCGATATCGAATGATCTCATTATCTCACCATGATATATTGCATCGTGGTCTGGGTAATTTTTTTTTTACGAAAAATAAACACGTAAAATTTTTTCGAAAAAAATATATCATGACCGGTCTCGTTTTAAAGAGTATAAAATTCTCGTTTTTATGGTATAAATTTTTTGATTTAAAAATTAATAATATTAATGTTATTTTAATTTAAAGAAAAAGGATATTTATTTTGCTAATGTCAATCTTTTTGCTATTTCCAATCTTTTCCTTTTTTACCCCTCCAAGAATTAAAATATCACTATTACCAATCTTTTTTTCACTAATTCCAAACTTAACTCTTTTAAT
The DNA here is from genome assembly GCA_020465985.1 of Centrapalus pauciflorus. Classification (NCBI taxonomy): domain Eukaryota; kingdom Viridiplantae; phylum Streptophyta; class Magnoliopsida; order Asterales; family Asteraceae; genus Centrapalus; species Centrapalus pauciflorus. Next base: position 356,021 of record JAANYP010006643.1, read on the forward strand.
CAAGACCATTAAATTATTCTAATCTATGGACGATATTGGTTCTACAGTTCTACACTAAATTTAGGTTCTGCAATGATCCAATCTCTATATATATATATATATATATATATATATATATATATATATATATATATATATATATATATATATATATATATATATATATATATATATATATATATATATATATATATACAATTACCAAATATTCTCCACCAATGACCTTTTTTCCTTTTTTCTTTTTTTTTAATTTTATTTTTAGATTTTCATAATACACCCTCATCTTAGTGTTATCTTTTATTTAGCCCTTTTATTTTAATAAATTTTCATTTAGTTCTCTTTCAACATTTATTATTACATTATTTTTTTACATACTTAAATTTATGATTTTAATTATACATTTGTTTGTAGTTGTTTTTTGAAACTATTTTGTTATGTTTAATTGTATAAAAAAACTTTATTATTCAAATGTATGATACAAAAGTTTAATGTAATTGTTTTATAATTAAAATGTAATTATTTAAATTTTAGATTTTTTTAATAAATATGATCATATATAACATTGAACATTACTATTATAACGTTGCAAACTCTAATCGATGTATTAGAGACATTACTGTTAAAAATGTAATTGATTTGACCGTAAAACCAATAAATTAAATTGACGATTAAACCTAATCAATGTCAAATTTTCAAATTATAGTTATGAATATTTGATTAATTAATTCTGGTTCCGATCCGATTTAATAAGACATTTTTTTTAATTTTAGCATTGCAAAATCTAGAAAACCAATGATAAAAATGGATTAACAGTATCAGTTCTCTTGCTTCTTGAATCTATATCCGTTTTTCAATTTCATTCTTCGATGTCGTTTCGTTGTTTGAATTATTTGAAAAATATTTTTTTATTTGTTTTTATATTTATTTTTGTAATTAATATTTTAGACCCCGCAGCAACGCGCGGGTGTTAAATAACTCGTTAAATACATGTATTATCTGTTGAATATATATATATATATATATATATATATATATATATATATATATATATATATATATATATATATATATATATATATATATATATATATATAGGGTTGGGTTCCGGTAAGAATCCTCATCACCGTGAGAACCACTTCAAAATGCACAAATTTGTACATCAAATGCACAAATTTGTACATCAAATGCACAAATTTAAAAATTTAAAGTTTTACTTAAAACCATTATTAGTCTTAAATATTAATAAATATCATAATCTAACACTATAATTACATTCAAAAATTATATTCATTAAATTATAAACTAAATGCACAAATTTGAATATCAAATGCACAAATTTTCTTAAATGCACAATTCGTACATAAAATGGATAAATTATAGCATGAGATGCGTAAATTTTTACATGAAATGCATAAATTTATCGAAAATATTTAATTTTAGTATCAAATGCACAATTTTATACAGTGGATGATCAAATTTTAGAGTGGTTCTCACGTTATCACGAAATAGAGGGGTTCTCATGTGAACCCAATCATATATATATATAGGCCTGTGCATGGACCGGATCGGACCGGATCGGGGAGGAAATGCAAACCAAATTTTCGGACCGGATACCTAGCAACGGATAACCGAAACTGGTAAGTATCCGGACCGAACCGAACCGAAAGTAACCGGTTATCTACGGTTCGGTTCACCGGATACCCGCCTTTACACTTGTTTGCTGGAAAATATAAAATGCAATTGGAAGAACCTAAAAGTTTAAATAAAATTTAAAAGGATCAATTCAACAATTTATGTAAACTACAAACAAAACATCAAACAAAACAAACGTCACTTAAAAACTTAAAATATCCATACGAGTACAACGAAAACTTTCAACACAACATCAACCACCACCAAAAGTAGAAATCGTTCCATTCGAGTGGCATTCGTGGCACCTACATTCTTGGACAATCTTACATTCTTACTTATTCTACCTGCAAAAATAAAAATCAATTAAACTATAATGACAAAAGTAATTCATTAGATATGATGAGACAACAAACAAAAAATTACCTCAACCCTTCATAACTTCATATAAACCAATATTTAATCATCCACGGTGATAGTCGAGATACCACTTGGCAAGTCTTTCAAATCTATGATGACAAAAGTAATTCATTAGATAGAACAAATAAGATAGTTTTATAGTTATCAAAATATTAAAATAATAAATATAAACTCATACCGGCTTCGAATTTTTCAAGCTCCTCGAGTTTTTCTTCAATATCAAAAGGAACCTTTTTCGACCTAAGCCAATTTTGTGCACATATCAATGCCTCCACCAATGTAGGGGTTAGTGAGCTACGGAAGGCATCAAGAACTCGTCCACCGGTACTAAAAGAAGATTCGGAGGCAACAGTTGAGGCGGGAATTGCCAAAACATCTTTAGCCATTGCTGCCACGACCGGAAGTCTTGATTCATTATTTTTCCAGCAACACAATAGATCAAAGTTGTTGCTTTTAGTCTCACATTTCTCACCTAAATACTTATCCAACTCATTATCACTCGCTTTACCACCCGATTCTTCTTCCAAAACCTTTTTGTATTGGTTCTGTAAATAATTCGTTGGATCATCATCAACATCCATAACATCTTCTTCTTTAGAACCTTGAGAATCGACAACACTACCTTCATGTGACACTCCAGCTTCCTTTGAATAATGATCAAACAAACCTCTCAATACTTTCTGTATTTGATCACACAAATGTTTTGCTTTTTCCTCATCATAACTTTGTTTCACAATGAAGGTCACATATCCTAACTTGTGTCTTGGATCTAGAATTGGTGCAACAAACAAAAACATGTTTATATTTGACAAATTGCTCCAATATTTGTCGTACTTCCCTTTCATTCTAGCTGCCATTTTTTGAAGATTTTCATCCCTAGCAAACATCTTTTGAGAAATCATTGTTCCAATCCCAAAAACTTCATGAAAGTAACTATCACTAGTAACATATAAGGAACCCGAAATACGTAATGTAGAACCAGTACTAGCACCACCAGATTTATTTTTAAATATCAATAGCTTTTGTTTCTTATCGACATTATATGGATATTTCTTACATCTACTCAAATGATTACGTAAACAAGTAGTTCCACTACTACTTGGACACTTCATTGATTGAGAACAATAATCACAAGTAGCATAATCAGGATTAGAAGTATCCATAGTAAAATGTTCCCATACCACTGATCTTTTAGCACCTCCACCGGTTTCCTTTCTTTTTTCTTTCTTTTGTGACTTTTGTCCTTCATCTTCTTTATCTTTAGAATTTTTTGGTGTTGGAGCACTACCACTCGCACTTGCACTCACACTTTCACTTGCTGGAACAGATTTAGATTTAACAGGCTCTTTACTAGACTCCTCCATTTTGTTGAATTCTGAAAACAAACATGAATTAAGATCTACAACAAAATAGGTAATAAATCTTACAAATTAACATCTAGAAACATAAAATCTTTACTAGATTGCAAACGAATAAGTAATAACAACATAATCTAAATAAAAAAAAACCAGTTTCGTGAGAGACGAGAAACCGTACCTGTGGGCGACGCAGAAAGAGAGATCGAGAGTCAAGATGCTTGCCTGCTTGGGGTGAGTGGCGACGCAGAAAGGGAGAAAAAATCGTTGAGAACGAGAGTCGAGAGACGAGAGGTGCCTGCTTGAGTGCTTGGGGTGAGAGGCGACGCAGAGAAAGAAGATTAAGAAGATTAGGGTTTTTTTGAAATGAAAGTAAAGATGACATCCGTGTAGGCGTGTATGCATTTCAACATTTGTATTTTGTGAGGGTTGAAAAGTCAAAGGTGCTGATTGATATTTTCAATTTTTAATATATATATATTTTATTATTTATTCTTAGTTTCTTACATATTATTAATATTACTTTATCTTAAATATTATTTTTGTTAATTGTATATATAAATTTCGGATCGGTTCGGGTATCCACGGGTTTTTCGGTTTCGGTTTTTTTCGGTTTTGTTTTTTTACGGGTTTTTCGGTTTCGGTTTTTTTCGATTTCGGTTTTTTTCGGTTTCGGTTTTTTCGGTTACGGATCACCCGGTTCGGCTCGGTTTTTCGGTTTTCCGGTTTACTTTGAACACACACACACATATATATATATATATATGTGTATATATATATATATATATATATAGAGAGAGAGAGAGAGAGGTTCTTTTAAGAACCTTAAATATGGTGAGAATCTAGGAACCTTTTAAAGCCATTGGATCAAAAGGATATTTTTGTAATAAAAAATATTATCTTTCTCTCTCCACCTTTTTTATTATATGCATCTCTTTTTCACTTTCTCTCTCTTACTTTTTTTTTTTGCATTTTCATTTTCTCTTTCTTTCATTAGAATTTTTTAATATTAAAAAAACGTTTTATATTTAAAAATAAATTTTTTTCTATATAAAAAATTATTAATTGCTAAAAAATTAATGTATTCTATATAGAAATATTATATGTTTATATAGAATGTTATATAATTCTTTATCTTTTTATGTAGATTAACATTACTATTCATAATCTATGTAGAATGTTATGTTTCCTATATATTTCATATATTTTTTATGTTTATTATACAAATCTATATCTTTTTTGTAGATTACCATTACTATTCATTGTGTTTTTGGTATATTTTATATCAGTTGCATACCAAGTGTTCGATAAAATGTCTAAATGAAATCTTATTTTTTTTGTTTCAATGTGTTTTTTGTATATTTTATCATTTAATCTATGTAGAATATATGATACTTGATATTCTACACGACATTCTACATATATTGAATGACATTCTACGTAGATTGCATGTCATTCTACGTAGATTGAATGTCATTCTACGTAGATTGTACATAGAATATGTTCGTCGATACTCTACGTAGATTGTATGTCATTCTACGTAGATTGCATGTCATTCTACGTAGATTGAATGTCATTCTACGTAGATTGCATGTTTACGTAGATTAACAGTTTTATTCTATGTATTTTTGGTATATTTTATATCAGTTGCATACCAAGTGTTTGATAAAATGTCTAAATGAAATCTTCTTTTTTTGTTTCAATGTGTTTTTGATAAATTTTATCATGTAATCTATGTAGAATATATGATATTTGACATTTTACACGACATTCTACATAGATTGCATGACATTCTACGTATATTGTACATAAAATATGTTCGTCGATACTCTACATAGAATATGACAAATTCATTTTCAATGTTTTATAATGAAGATTATTTGTAAAATATTAGATATATATGAATGTAATAGTTATTAGACGTTTTACATGATAATCTACGTAGATTACATGATAATCTACATAAAATATATGATATAAGACTACTTGTAAAAAATCAGACATAATCTATGTAGAATGTTATGTTTCTTATATATTTCATATATTTTTTTGTTTCTTATACATTTTCTATATCTTTTATGTAAATGTACATTAACATTCAATGTGTTTTTGGTATATTTTATCATCTAATCTATGTAGAATATATATGATACTTGACATTTTACATGACATTCTACATAAATTGAATGGCATTCTATGTAGATTGCATATCATTCTACGTAGATTGAATGTCATTCTACGTAGATTGAATGTCATTCTACGTATATTGCGTGACATTCTACGTAGATTGTACATAGAATATTTTCGTCGATACTCTACGTAGATTGCATGTCATTCTACGTAGATTGCGTGACATTCTATGTAGAGTATCGACGAACATATTCTATATACAATCTACGTACATTGGACAGATTAATTTTCCATATTTTATAATTAAAATTATTTGTAAGATATTATATTTATAATGAATGTAATAGTTATTAGATGTTTTACATGATAATTGATGTTGATTACATGACAATCTACGTAGATTACATCATAATCTACATAGAATATAATACAATACTACTTGTAAAAAATCACACATAATCTATGTAAAATGTTATGTTTCTTATATATTTAATATATTTTTATGTTTCTTATACATTTCTATATCTTTTTATGTAGATTAACATCACTATTAAATGTGTTTTTTTGTATATTTTATCATGTAATAATCTACGTAGAATATATGATAATTGACATTCAACACGACATTCTACGTAGATTGCATGTCATTCTACGTAGATTTCATGTCATTCTACGTAAATTGAATGTCATTCTACGTAGATTGAATGTCATTCTACGTAGAATGCATGACATTCTACGTAGATTGTACATATAATATGTTCGTCAACATTCACATATATTTTTTTTGAATAGACATGTATAAGTCAACATTATAAGATTTTTTTTCAAAAGGAGCAACATCATAAATCTTGTGAATGATAAAAAAAGATCATGTGAATGGTCATTCACACCATTCACATTGTGTGAAATGACCATTCACATGGATGACCATTCACATAAATATGCATTGAGCATTCACATAAGTTTTAACGACACAGAAAGTGTGAATGTATGTGAAATTCATATATCATGTGTATAACATTAGATTAAACATGGTTATGAGAAAAAAATTTTAAAAAAAGTTTTTTAAGGTTGGTACCTTCGGGTGCACTTGATTTCGAGAGTTACGTATTTGAACCTGACTCTATATATATATATATATACACACACCATGAAAGTGATTTTTTCCGATTATGCCCTTCTTTTTTAAATTTACAATCTATTATATTACATTTACTAGTTTTTCTACCCATGTAATACATGGGTATATTTATAAGTATTTATTGTTTTAAAATAAATACAATCATAACATATTGCTATAAATTTTATATTAATGATAATGAAAAAATTGTAACTTTGTAAATTTGGCCTTTTTTCAAAAAATCTGACTTGCTGGTTGGTTTAGCCGGTTGCAACTTGATGACGTGTAAAACTTTTAAATAGATTTTTGCGTAAAAAACCTCCAACTTGTTTAGTTTTTTCAATTAAAACCCCAAATCATTTTTAATTTGACAAAAAACCTCCAACCAACAAAGATAATTAAAAATAGTATTCACTTATTGAATTTTGATGACATGTATATTTATTAAACTTTTATTTATCAAACAAAGAATTCGTTTCCCAATGAAACCTCCACCCTCTAGGCTAGCGAATCTCACTGCTCTGGTTGATCATATTCAGATGCTATAATGGAATATAAATAAATGAATTGAACATAAAGCTGAACCTAAAAATGCAACTCGTGAACACAAAATGAAATCGATTCCATCGGCACAATTGAAGTTAAATTTAAGATTAAACGGAAAAAGTTAATCGAACATACATAAAATAAACAACATTGAACATAAAGAGGAGATAGAGTAATTGGAGTTGCCGGAGGTAGAGAAAAAGAGAAAAGGTAAATATTATTGTTGGTTAGAGGTGAGAAAAATATAGTTATGGGTTTTAATCGAAAAAGTCACCAATTTCGGGGTTTTTAATGCAAAAATTCAGTTTAATGAATTATACATGTAGGCGCCACGTAAGTCGGGTTTGCCATGTGGACGCCACGTGTGTGACATGTAAGCATAACAACCTATTATAACCGGTCAAGTCCTAATTTCAAAAGATTTTACCGGTTTAAGGTTTTTTGTGCAACAAAAAATGGTTAGGGGTTTTAATCACAAAAATGGTCCAACTTTAAGGTTTTTTACGCAATTATCCCTTGAAAAAACCCCATCAACTTTCTTAATTTTCTCGATTAAGTCTCATACTTTTTTTCTTATTGTCTAAGTCCCTAAACTATTTTCGTCTTATTCAAAAGTGTATATTTGACCCATTCGACCGATTACCAAACAAGTTTTCTTAGTTTTTTTCACTTGATTAATGTTGTAAAAAAACCCCCACCATATTTCCGTATTTTAACGATTAAATCCCTAAACTTTTTATTTTATCAGTTGTATGGTAGCCGGTCAAGATATATAATTTTGAATAAAACAAATATAGTTTAGGGACTTAAACAATTAAAAATAAAGTGTTGGAACTTAATTGAGAAAATGAGAAAAAGTTGATTGGATTTTTTAAATATTAACCCAGATAGATATTTATATTATAATCCACCAATATATAGTTTAGCTTGTTTAGAACTTTTTCTAACAAAAATGAAAAATTAAATTTTTTATGTTTGACATCAAATTCATTGTTTACAGGAATTAACATTCATTTCAACTCAAATATGAATTAAGTTTCAACCCATACATGAATTAGATTCAAACATACATTCTTAACCAAAATTAGAAACTATCGTTTTATTCCCTCCATCAAATACACTAACAACTAAGATTTATATTTCAACTCCTTGAATTCTATTCACTGAACCAAACGTCACGTTACGATTGTAGTTGGGTTTGGAATCAAGCTCGTATTAATAATAACGACTATAAACATATTTAATATTAAAAACTTTAATCTTTGTTTTTAACTAGTGTTGTGGTTGCCCGCGCGTTGCCGCGGGTATCCGTAAAAATATGTAGTTTTTACCACTAAAGTTAAAATATGATGTTAAGAAATAGAATATAATTTAATGATGACAACAACGTAACTACATTTGTGTATTTAAGCATTAGTGGGTTACATGTTATTTTTTACGAATTTGGTATGATTTAATTTTTTTTTTTGAAGGGCAGGTATGATTTAATTATTGATGTTTAAAGTATATTGTTTTTTAGGGTTTTATATGCAAATGGTTTCATCCCTCAATGTTATTTTTTACCAATAAAGTCCTCATGTTATTGTGTTCTTTTGGGTTTTCGGAATTTTTTTTTTTTCATAATCAGTACCATATTTTCCACAAAAATACCAACATGCCACGAAAAGCCCTCAAATTTAATGATTTTTTTGTCAAAAAATGAATAATTCCAAAAATCACAAACAAACAAATAACTTACAGATTTTATTGGTAAAAAGTAAAACGAATAGGCTATACCGCAAAAATACGAAAAGCATGTTGGTTTTTTTTCATATTAAACCCTTATTTCACAAAAATCATGAATAACAAAAGTGATGTTTTATATACATCTTGTGAGACAAAAGACAAAAAACAAACGACAAAACAAAATAAATCACTGTTATTTAATTTTTCAAGTTGAGGCGGAAGCATAAATTTTCATTATTTAAATATTTAATCAATATTTGGTTAAATATTGAAGAAGTTGATGTATAAACTGAATACTTTTATTTACAAATATAAAAAATGTTGAACTCAATATTTATTAAGCTTTAAAAAAGTTCATTGTTTTCCAGTTAAAAAAAATAAAAAAGTGTAATAATTCGTCATTTTTTCTTATCGGAAAAATTTATGGATGGATTAGTTGATTCCCCGTTTGGTTAAATTAAAAATCAGAGTTCTTTATTTTTTTCCGAGCGAAAACATTTAAAGTTAAATCAGTCGGCGTTAGTTTCATTCATTTAAATTTAATATGGTTCACCATTTTTTCTGATAAAAAATATTTAAAACTAATATGGTTAGTCATTTTTTCGTTTGGTTAAATTGCAAATCAAAGTTATTAAATATTTTTTTCCGGTCAAAAACATTAATAATTAAATTAAGTGGTTGTTTGCTTCGTTTGATTAAATTTAAAACCGAAATGGTTCGTTGTTTTTTTCGAGCGAAAATATTTAAAATTGAAACAACGAATATTTCAATTTTTCCAGTGAAATGGCTTACCAAATAGGAAAAAAACAATCAAATTTAAGTATTTTGGACGGATAAAACGAATAACCATTTTGATTTTCGATTTAACCAAAAGTAAAAAAACAACCAAACAATCTAATTTTTAAGTTTAGGTAAACCAATGTATCATTTCGATTTCCAAATTAACGAAATGGAAAAACGACAAACCAAATTAATTCGAAATATTTTTTAATTGATTAAAAATATTAATATTTTATTATATTTTTATACCTATTTGTTTTTGGGAAAATAAGAAGTTGTTAATATTTTTTAATTAGAATGGTAAAAAATATAAACAATTTTTAGTTAAAGTTAATAGATAAGAAACAATGTTGAATGTAAAGTTGTATACCTTGATAATAATAATTAATTTTGAAAAATTGAAAGTCTAGGGACCAAATCCAAAATTAATACAAACTACAGGGGCTGATTTTGTAAATTCTTGAAATTAGAAAAACGACACCGTATAGCATCAATACGGTGCGTTTTATAATGCCTATTGTTAGTTATAACAATAACAATATTAGATATTTAGAAAATCATAAATATCGTATTTAATATTCGAATGTGGTGAGTTGTTGAAATGTAAAAAATGATGATAATTTATATATGATAAAATATATGGCTGGCAGTGAATTCTTTTTGACATAAGTTGTATAATTGCGACCGTCTTAGGCCATACGGAGTGGTTGGCGAGAATGTCAAGCAAATCTGCAGCCAGGTCAGCGCCACATCAGCTTTGTCATCCTTTGTCATTTTGATGCCATTTTGAGGGTGTACGGATGCCAACTTGCTATTCTTTTTTTTTTTTTTTACCTTCAATTTAAATTTAAAATAAAAACAGTGAAATAAAAAGTGAATTAATGATATTAAAATTAAACATTAAATGATGAACATTAAATTTTAAAAAATAAAATAAAAACATTAAATTTTAAAATTAAAATAAAAACATTAAATTAAAAAAATAAAATAAGAACATTAAATTTTAAAATTTAAAGTAAAAACATTAAAATGAAAACTAAACTACGTGAAGTCTTGGTTCGAACATTTGTTTTCAAAATTATCAACCGGATCAACGTTGAGATCAATTTTTTGAACACCCTAAATATATTCAATGTTTTTTTTAGAATTTGAAATGATAAAAATGAAAGAATTTATATAATATGCTGATTGTGTTAAGTTGAGAAATATGAAATAATATGTTTGTGTATATAAAAAGTATTGATATATATATATATCTCACACACACATATATATATTGAAATGGAGATAGAGAAGAATTGTGTCTCGGCATTCAAATGCCGATGCCGAGATTTTTTTGCCAATGCCATGGCCAATGGGTGGTGTTCAAGCTTGGTACCATGGCAATGCCATGCAATACCGAGACCACTCCCCGTGGCCTTATCTGTTTTTAGTATGAACATTTATAATTATATTGCACTTGCTATTTACCATAAATATTAGTATTTACTGTAAGGCACGTGTATATGACTATCTAATCAGGTGAACATCTTCAACTGCGGAGGCATTGGACTGTCCACGAGTGTTTCACATAAGATCTTTGACGGGCATACATATCTTGTATTCATGAAAGCATGGGCTGCAGTTGCTAGAGGTTCATCGGAAACAATTTTACCGAGTTTTGTGGCTTCTGAGATGTTTCCAAACAATCCTTCAACCAAATATTCGGTGTCAATATCCAAGATTCTGGCCACTGAATTTCTTAGTACGAAAAGATTCGTGTTCGATTATAAGGCTTTGTCTTTGCTCAAGGCCCAACTGGTTGCCTCATCTCCCTTACGGCCCCCAACTCGCATGGAGGCCACAACATCCTTAATTTGGAAGTGTGCAGTGAAAGCCGCATCCACCGTTAGACCCTTTGGTCCACAATCACACCATAAACTGTTATCAGTAGTAAATCTACGAAAAAGGGCTACACCTCCTCTACCCAACAACTCCATTGGAAACCTTATCGAATCTGCCCCTGGGATATGTTTTCCAGATACCAAACCTGACATACCGATACTGATTGAAGAAATGAGAAAATCAATAGCTAGGCTTAACTCTGACTACGTCGAGTCACTCAAAAGTGAAAAGGGGCATGACGTATTCAACGAGATATTGAGAGAAGCAAACCATCTTGCTGAAGTAACGAAGGAAGGAGACTACGTTTATGCTACAAGTTTGTTGAATACTGGAATGTATGATATCGATTTCGGATGGGGAAAACCAATATGGTTCTATTTTATGAATTCCGTAGTTTCAAGGCTTGTGGTATTGAATGATACGGTAAAGGGTGGTGGGGTTGAAGCAGCCGTCACATTGAGTTATGATGAAATGGAGATATTTGAGCATGATCCCGAGGTTTTGTCCTACGCTAGGGTCAATCCTAGTCCTCTTTAATTTTTTAAAGATTGATTTGAATCCTAATGATTGAAATTCAAAACCTAGTTGATTTAACGAAAAGAATTGTGTGGGAATTGTTGTACGCTTGCATGTGAATTCGATCATTTTTATGTTTCAAACTTCAATTTGACAAATTATTTTACATCGTCTACAGCATATATATGCTATTGTTAAATATCTGTTAACATAAAAACATAAGAAGGATAACCGATTTTATCAATATCAATTCCACACATGCAACGTGAACATTGTACATCTTGTTCCAAAAATATATGAAAAATATGTAGTTTTCATGGTTTTAGTTAAAATTTAATTATATATCACTACAAAAAGAGAGGGCTTTGTGGCGACATATGTCGCCGCTAATACTACTGAATGTCGCCGCTAAAGGCTTTAGTGGCGAAATGTCGCCGCTAGAACTTTAACACTAAAAGCCAACTGTCGCCGCTAAAAAGGTCGCTGCTAATACGTGTCGCCACTAAAGGCCTTTGTCGCCACTAATAGTGTCGCCACTAATGCCTGAGTTATTTTTTTATTATATTTTTGTAAATAATTTATAAAAACCTGCTGTATGTATATATTTATATATAAAAACCTACTGTTATATATAAATTCAAACAAACTAAATACAAATTCAAACAAACTAAATATCAATAATATATACAATAGTTCAAATTCCATAATAATATATAAACAAACAACGTTACAAAACGTTTGTTACATAATAAGTTTCAACACTAACAACTAATCATCGTCGTTATCCTCGTCATGCTCCTCATTATTGCTTTGGCTAGAGAACTTTCGATAAAGTTCCATCATAGCATCTTTAAAATTCGGGTTGTTATAGACCGCGTCAAAATTTTCCGGCTACAATATATATATATATATATATATATATATATATATATATATATATATATATATATATATATATATATAGTACAATAGTGAACTTGATTACAACTAACATAACACTTAAGAACTATATATATCTATCATGACGTGTAACAATGAATATGACTTATACCAACTCACAATCATCACTTACAAATATACATCTCTCATTAATTTTCATTATAAGTATTTTAAACTAATACATACTCATCATGGCGTGTAGCAAGTAGATATGACAGATTATAACCAAAAGTCATCAGTTACAAGTATATATGTATCATACTAACTCATTAATACCAATTACAAGTATTTTTAACCAATATCGACCTATTCATACCAATCATTGCATGTAGCAAGTAAATAAGACAAATTCTAACCAAAAGTCATGAGTTATAAGTATAGATGTATCATACTAACTCAATAATACCAATTACAAGTATATTTAACCAACATCGACCTATTCATACCAATCATGGCGTGTAGCAAGTAAATAAGACAGAGCCTAACCAAAAGTCATTAGTTACAAGTATAGATGTATCATACTAACACATTAATACCAATTACAATTATTTTTAACCAATATCGACCTATTCATACCAATTATGGCGTGTAGCAAGTAAATAAGACAAATTCTAACCAAAAGTCATCAGTTACAAGTATAGATGTATCATACTAACTCATTAATACCAATTACAAGTATATATAACCAACATTGACCTATTCATACCAATCATGGCGTGTAACAAGTAAATAAGATAGATTCTAACCAAAAGTCATCACTTACAAGTATAGATGTATCATACTAACTCATTAATACCAATTACAAGTATTTTTAACCAATATCGACCTATTCATACCAATCATGGCGTGTAGCAAGTAAATAAGACAAATTCTAACCAAAAGTCATCAGTTACAAGTATAGATGTATTATACTAACTCATTAATACCAATTACAAGTATATATAACCAACATCGACCTATTCATACCAATCATGGCGTGTAACAAGTAAATAAGACAGATTCTAACCAAAAGTCATCACTTACAAGTATAGATGTATCATACTAACTCATTAATACCAATTACAAGTATTTTTAACCAATATCGACCTATTCATACCAATCATGGCGTGTAGCAAGTAAATAAGACAGTATCTAACCAAAAGTCACCAGTTACAAGTATAGATGCATCATACTAACTCATTAATACCAATTACAAGTATATATAACAAACATCGACCTATTCATACCAATCATGACGTATAACAAGTAAATAAGACAGATTCTAACCAAAAGTCATCAGCTACAAGTATATATGTATCATACTAACTCATGTATTATATAAAAATGTCTCATGATCATCAATTATAACTTTGTTAGACAATTTACCTCTGATGGTCGAGAGGTCTGCCCTGGTAAGTGTGCACCATAAGTCGCCGTTCCAGAAGGTTTATGTCCAACTCCTTTTATATGTCCTCGTCTGGATCCCAAGACCTTCTCAAAGATCAAGGGCTCATCTACTGGGGTTGGATTGTTCGACAAAGATGCGCGTTCATACTGCTCCGCATACTCACGTACCAAAGCATCCTGTATTTTACAAAGATAATTAGATAGTTTAGTATACTTTTAAGCATTAAACATCAATATATTTTTAAGTTTAAGCAGTGAACCACTTACATATTGAGCCTCAACCATTGGGTCGTCGAATGCCCCACTTTTATTGATATGTGCATCATGGAAAGCTTAGATACGACTAACACTCTGTTTAACATTAAATATTTTATTAAATAAATATATGTGTGTGTGTTTGTATGTCTATATATATATATATGCATGTCTTTAATTGTAACTTACTTTTTTATGACAAACACTACTATACGACACCGTCCCTACATGGTTCTTAACCACTTGATTTGCACGATTTATTTTGTTTTGACTCCAACGCTTCAAAAACTTTTCCGTGTTAAAAAATCAACACATCTATGCCATTTTTCTGTGGTCATACCATCAGGGGAGTTGGCCCTAGCGCTTTCGATATCCTCATATCCTCCCACTTTCTTAAAATGCTTATTTGCTTCAGTTTTTCGACCTCTATAACGTGCAGACATCATATATTCAAGACCCTCTCTTAATCTGCTTTGAGTAGAGTCTTCCATAACTCTTTGCAGATCAAAATATGGCTAAAAAATAATAGAAGAAAAGTAAGTAAAAAAGCAATAAAAGATAAACATAATATTTATACTTATATAATAATTTACCCTTAGATGCTCGTAAATAGCATGTTTCTCGGCGATAAATCTACAAACATATAATTGCACATTAAAATCTACAATACAAGTACATTGCTTTCTTTTTACCTAAAAAATACATATGTAAATTTATACTTATAATTTTAGTAAATCTACATTATTTTACCATAAACATATACAAAATACACATAAATACACACACTAATATATAAAATACATATATAACGTTTGTAAATAAAAACACAATAATTCTAAAAATATTTTAACAAATACTTAAAAAACCTAATTTAGATAAATCTAAAACTTTTATCCTAGAAAATAAGTTAAACAAACCTATAATAATTTTTACAAATCCATAAAATTAAAATCTAATTTTGATAAATCTAAAACTTTTATCCAAGAAAATAAGTTAAACAAACCTACAAATAATTTTTACAAATCCATAAAAATAAAAACCTAATTTTGATAAATCTAAAACTTTTATCCAAAAACAAATACACACACCAACACACAGATACATACATTAATATACTAAATACACAAAATACAAACAAATACACACACTAACACTCAAAATACAAAAAAATACACACACTAACACTAATACACAAAATACATACAAATATACACACTAATACTCAAAATGCATACAAATACACACACTAACCTTAATATATACAAAATACGTACCTTGCACAGAGAGAGTCGGCGGCGACAGAGAGAGAGCCGGCGGCGACGGAGAGAGAACCGGCGGCGACAGAGAGAGAACCGACGGCAGAGAGCGAGAGAGATGAGATCAAAGACACCTAACACATCAATACACACACATTACATATCTTTACCCAAAAATACATAAAATACAAACAAAAACACAAACAATCGGTACCTACTAGAGGGAGGAAGCAAAAATCGCCAAAATGGAGAAGAAGAGAATGGGTAGGTGAAAAGTGAAGGAGAGAGAGAAGTGAAAGAGGTGAAAATAGGCGGCAGAAAAGGGGCGCGTTTTTTTTGGGTATTAGCGGCGTCATGCTGTCGCTGCTAAAGCCCTTTAGCGGCGACATGTGGTTCGCTTTTTTAAATGTCGCTGCTAAAGCCATTGTCGCTGCTAAAGGGTGTCGCCGCTATTGCCTATAATTCTTGTAGTGTATGAAAGTAATATACATATATACATATACATATATAGATTTAGGTTCAAGTGAGTACCACCTATTACACAGCGCACCCAAAGGTACCACTCGTAAAATTATTTTTTTTGAAAATTTTTTCACAAACATGTTATAATTAACATTACACAGATGATATATAAATTTCACGCAAATTCAACTCTAAGTGCGTGAAATCACGCATCACATATATGCATGTTTAGATATATGCAAAATTATGTAAGTGTATGTTCACATCATTTTTAGGAGCTTGAAGATGTGAATGTATGTGAAATTTACATATGAGCTTCAGAATGTTAATTAAAACATGCTTATGAAAAAAAATTTGAAAAGAAGTTTTTAAATGTGGTACCTTCTGGTGCGCTGCATAAGGAGTGATACTCTCTCGAACCATATTCTACACACACACACACACACACACACACACACATATATATATATATATAGCGAGGTTCAATGCAGAATCTTCATGCATCACCACAAATGCATCACAATTCCCGCGTAATGCATCGTTATTTTCACGTGATACATCAAATTCTCGCGTGATGCATCGACTTCCACGTGATGCATTACGATTTTCTAGCGATGCATTGTGGTTCTCCATGCTTTTTTGATGCATAGATGTTCTCCATTGAAAGCACCCGTATATATATGTATATATATATATATATATATATATATATATATATATATATATATATATATATATATATATAGTGTGTGTGTGTGTGTGTATATATATATATATACACACTACTTATAAAGTATTTACTTCAACATTCTTAAAAACAGTTTTTGTTGCAAGAGGTACAACCTTTTAATGTTGATTTCTTGAATTCTAAGATATACCACTTACAAAGCATAAGGTACAATTCTCTTCTGCATGCAATTTCAAATTTGAACCTACTATTGTGCGGTGCATCTTTGAAATCCAAAGGACTCCTCTGACCTTTGGGAATCAACAAATTGAGAAGACAACCCTTCTCCCCATGCTTCATCTAAAAGTGCAAACCGACTTTTAAAATTACTCCCCAAAACACCTGATTCAATTCTCCTACGAATCCCAATCCATTTCTCCTTATTCATAGCGGTCTCTGGCAGCTTAGCAGACTATCACAGCGGTCTCTTCCATTCCAAATGTTTTTTCACTTGCAAGAGAATGGTGAAGCATTCAACAACATTAATTCTTTGTTAACCATAGGATTTGATGAGTTTGTTTAACTTGGGTATAGTTCAACTTGGTTTTCTTTAACCAAGGAAATTCTATGTATTCATTTAGTAATATGTTGGTTTTGGCATCTGATTTGAAGAATCTAATATAGATGTTCCAGTTCTGGAGTTTGAACTGATCTGCGGTGGTGATGCTCCCCTCTAACCTGATCTAGGGATCACATGTATGCTTCACTTTTTGGTTTGCGCCTTACCTTTCGCTTAAATGGTTCATTTTACTTTTGATTCATGAGTCTGATTTCTAATTTTGCCCAAATATTGTAGTTTTCTCCTCGTTTCTCGCTCAAATGGTTGGTTTATCCTCACTTCTAACTGAAATTACACACACGTGTGCTTCAATTTATGGTAACTCGATTAAATGGTTTGTATTTTCACGTATTATTTGTTGTTCCAGTAACTTAATTTCGTGGTCACATCTTCTTCTATTTTACATGATTCTAAATACAAATACCAATTAACCTATCAAAAAGCTAACACAAGGGACAAGATACGATGTTGGAGTTGTTCTTATTTTGTTGGTGAGATAATTTGTTTCTTGAAATACAGATATCACTTTCTACGTAGTGTTTGAAGGTTGTTGGATGCAATTTATTTAAATCGAAGTTGTCTTTCAACTTTTATTTTAAGTTGTTCTTACTTTGTTGGTGTGATAATTTATTTTAAATCTACGATGGTTTGTATTTTCACTCAATTTAATTGTTTTGCAACTTTATTTTAATTCGATCTACGCGTTTACTTTTTTACTGCTTTGTGCTATTGTTGTCTTTCAAGCTATGTGCTATTGTTGTTTTGCAACTGTTATCTTAATTTGATCTAATGCTTCTGTCATATATTTCTCTTTGTTTTCATGATCTCCAAGAATTTGATAAAATGTTCGATTGAAATTATGTGTAATGAACCGTATTTATGGAGAGAGCACATCCAAGATTTTCATGTTAGGTTTATCGATTTTGAGGTTAATTTCAAAAAACCACAAAAAGAATCAACTTGATTTTTGTAGAAATCGATTCCAACTTTAAAAATAAAAAATAAATCGGTACAACTTCAAAAATCAGATTTTCATGTCTTGATTTTTCTGTAAACAAGTCTTGATTTTGAATATTTTATCATCAGTTTTGTTATGGAAATGGTGCTTGAATATGACTTTGGATGGTTTTTTGATTTTTGCATTTGAACTGAATGATATTTTTAAGAGCTTTGTGATGTACAAGACTCAGGGTGGTGAAATTGAAGATGAGCAGCAGAAGGAGGTGAGCAGGAGAGGTACGACACTTGATATTGCAGTGGTCTATACTTATTAACAACTCAAACAACATGTCAGTGCATGAGTAAAGCCTTATCAATTTTTTTCTGTTAAGGTGTATATGTAAAATTATTGCATCATTCTATTTCCCGAACTAAACTGATACACATAGCAGACTCGTATACTAATCCCATAACGGACTCGAACCCCAAAAGTAACCCCAAACGGTTCCCAAAGCCCAAAACCCAATCCTGGCCCGAACTAAACTGATCACGGCCCGCACTCAACTCATCGCGGCAGCGCTTGGGATCGCGCTCGTGCTCAGGTCATCGCGGCTGCTCTCATGATCTCGGCCACCCTCATAATCGCTGGTCATACTCACCCCCACTGCCCTATATGTATCGCGACCACGCTCAAGGGATCGCGACCGTGATCATGTACGAACTGGTATGCAACAATTTTGTTGAAGTATTTTAGCATGTATTTTCAGGTAATTAAGATGAGTAGCATGCATCAGAATCGTATCAAGGCTTCCGCATATTTTGAAGTCGCAACAATTTTCAAACATACAGATAAATATTAGCATAATTAATGTCATTTTTGATCATGTATTTAAATCTCCGCAATTGCGAACTACTTTACGTTTTAATCAGGTTATGTAAAAATAATATCATATTTTGAAGTTTATTAATGTATTTTTCGAAAACGTCCATTTAGTGGTTGTTCGCTTGATTATGACTATGCTTCCGCAATGTCACGCCTAGTTGCCAACTGGGGTAACGGGGTGTGATAGATTGGTATCAGAGCCATAGTTATAGTGAACTAGGTTGTATTAGTACCCTGGGCTATAACTGCTACAACTAAACTTCATTGGTTCAAGAGACTAACACATGTAACTAAAACAACTATAAATGGACCATGATAACAAAAACATGTCGAGCAATAGGATCATCATCTTATCCGATTCTGAAGACGAGTATACCCCTATGGAGTAAGGAGACACTGAGATCTTCATTGAATTAGAAGACCCCTCCGAAAAAAAAGAGTCAATGGAGGAGCCCGAAGAAGAACCAATGGAAGAGGAAGAACCTTCTGGCGGATGGGGAGAACCATCCGATGAATATCCACCATCTCCGGTGGCCCTTTCATACATACCCTACCACCCCCAAGTCCCCTCACATAAAGCATACCGCCCACATCCCAATGGGTCACTCATGAAATTCATTACAAGGAAAAGGGTGATAATACCACGACGGGAGTCTACCTCGGTCCCTATCCCCCAGCCAAGCCCACCGCAACGCCGACGGGTAGACGCGAGGCGTTGGGGTTGGATGCCAGACACCCTCCAGGAGTGGAGGAAAGAGGAGGGAATCTCCTCCCAATTCGAGATCGGAGGATCATCCTTCGAGTAGACCCCACCTCTCACCCAGGAACCTGCAACCCAAACATACCTCTGCTTGTGACACGGGATGCAAGACACGACCTTCAACCGAGACAACTCAGCCAAGAGGCCGAGGAGGTTACGACTAGAGTTGAGTAGGAACAGATGCAAAATACCAATGTCTAATGGGCCAATCAACACGTGCAATCAATTCAGCAGTATGGAATGGACGAACTCCGACAACGTCTAGCAGAGTGCGAGGCATGCAACGCCGCACTAGCACAGCAACTCAACGCTCTGGAGCAAGGAGAGACCCCTGACCACTCTCACACCTAGTTATGTAGGATATAAACTTGTATTTCTATTATGTCTTTTAAATTCTAGGAAGTAGTAGGACCCGATTTAATCAAATTTTCTGAAATTTTTCAGATAACACCCGACCCCTATGTAACAAAAATTAAATCAAGTACAAATAAAATCTATATTATATGCTTGCAAAATTTATGTGCTACAATTATTTTTTCCCTTTTAAATTTATAGTCAGTAGATTCGCTCCTTTATACAATTTATATTAATTTATTCAAGATAATGCCGCCAAGGAGAGCAATGAGCGCCGCTGCAATTGAGCAACTCGTTGCTCAACGAGTGGTTGCTGCTATAGCCACATATGAAACGAATAGAAATAGCTCTGCTAACGGGGGAGGAGGAGCAAGCGGCACTGTGGGAGGAACTAGCACAAACCAAAGGGGGTGTAGCATCAAGGGATTTCTAAGCTGCAAGCCCCGATACTTTAATGGAACGGAAGGTGCGGTCGTACTAGTTCGCTGGTTTGAGAAGCTTGAATCCGTCTTCCGTGTCAGTGGTTGTACCAAAGATGTGAAAGTCAATTTTTTCACTCACGCCCTGCAAGATAGCGCTCTAACATGGTGTAACTCTTAT
Organism: Centrapalus pauciflorus; assembly: GCA_020465985.1. Taxonomy (NCBI): domain Eukaryota; kingdom Viridiplantae; phylum Streptophyta; class Magnoliopsida; order Asterales; family Asteraceae; genus Centrapalus; species Centrapalus pauciflorus. The sequence goes on from JAANYP010006643.1 coordinate 377,246, forward strand.
ACCCAGTCAGTTGGAATTGACACGGCTTATCAACTCGCATGGGCAGAGTTGAAACAAATGATGACAGATGAATATTGCCCCTGAAATGAACTGCAGAAGATGGAATCTGAATTCTGGAATCTTACAATGATGAGTATGGATGTCCCTGGGTACACCAATCGTTTTCATGAACTAAGTCTGCTATGCTCACAGATGGTTACTCCCGAATACAAGCGTATCGAACGCTATATTTGGGGACTCGCTCCTCAGATTCAAGGGAATGTAACTGATGTGAGTGTCGTTACCTCATTAAAAATAACCACTAATTACCTTAAAAGTTAGGGTAAGTAGGGATCGTATCCACAGAGAGCGAGAGGTTAATTTCACGTATTCGAGCGACTAGCGTTTGTAAGCTTAATTACTTGGAAAAAGTGATTGCTTGAGAAAGATTATTATTTGCTTTTATAAACTAATTACTTGCGCGATTATAGAAAAGAAACTTAATTGATTGTTTGGTTGAATACGTTAAAAAAGATAACCATTCACAGATTCCACATCTAACTTTGCGTTAATTTCATAAACGATCGATATTAAGATTACATAGACATAACCTTTTTATAATTGTTATTAAAATCGTTACGTGATCTTGGGCATAACGTGTGTTACTTTGATTACTCGTCTTAATTAAACACGTAACTCGACACGAATAATAAAATATCAACGAACTATCTTGCGAAACGCAACCAAATAAATAACAACCATATGTTTACAATCTGTTAGGCACAAAAAGGCCTCAGTCAAACCTGTTCTACATCTGAGGGGGAGATTTATAATCAAACCTGTTGATGCATTTGAAGGTTGAATTTAAGGCCTGTTATATGTCTTATTGAAACCTGAAAATGATTTGCAATATCAGTCTAAAGCTGTTCTATATGTTGCATGTGTTGCAACTAAGACGAGTGTGTCCAAGCTGCTCGTCTGTCTGCTGAACAAAGGCTGGACATAAACTGGTCTACGCGTGCTCTACACTGGTTGGACAGCGTATGGCAATTTTAAAGGTAATTTTAAAGTGTCTGTTCTTTGTGAACATGAACCGTTCTTTGTGAACAGGCTAAGACACTGTTATGGAATATGTTCCAAGATAATCAATGTATTGTTTTGTGATTCACAAAGATCAGTTACAAAGTCGACAAGACAAAGTGGAAACAGAACTGCTCAGCCTGCCCAAGTTTTTTTCTGTCATGAAAGACAAAAGTTATTTGAAAAAGGGGGACAGACGCTTTTTCTTAGAATCAAAAATAGGCCATTTACAAGGAAGAAAGGAGCAGCAAAGTTGACAGTTCCTAAATTAAATAGTAAAGGCAATGCAACGAGCCAGAACAAAGTAAAAGACAAACGTTCCTTGCACATCAGTAGAAGTCAAGCTCTGTTTTCTATTCTTCTTTTTCAGCAAAAGTGCAGTAAAAGGTTCATGGTTGTCTTTCAACAAGACTTTCTCATCTTTCTCCCTCCTTTGTTCAATGCATTTTCAATATTCCGTCCATGAAGATGTTTTTCCTTCTTCTCCCTTTCTCTGAGAAGATTATTCCTCTGAGTGAGTAGAACAAAGACCCAGGCAGCTCTCCTCGTTCTTAGCTTCTCTCTCCGGCCCGCACCACGTTTCCGCAAGCTCCGTGCTTCCACACCCGCGTGCCCAGTCACGTGTTGTATTTTCCTTTCCATCTCCCATCCCCCTCCTCCCCTTCCATCGTATCCCCCGAGCCTTCCTTGTAAATCAGTAATCTGTGTGTCCTTAAAAAAAAGCTGTTTTACCAGCAGCTTTTTCCCTCCC